>NQII01000944.1:66729-277941 GCA_002778355.1 Clitarchus hookeri
GGAGACTCCCTGGGACTGCTCGTGCTGGTAAACTCCGCCCCGGACCACCTGGCGCACCGGATGGCCATCAGGTACACCTGGGGGCACTTCGCCGCCAGGACCGACGTCGCCATCGGCTTCTACCTGGGCGCCGTCAAGGATGCCAGGCTGCAGGAGCGACTGCGGGAGGAACACGACATCTACAAGGATATCGTCCAGTCGAGGAACGTCGACAGATACAGGCTGCTATCCGTAAAGACGGCGTCCATGCTGGGCTGGGTCGACGACCACTGCCCTCGCGTGCCGTTCGTCCTAAAGACCGACGATGACGTATTTATGAACATCCCGGGGCTGATGAAGTTCGTACAGCGGCACCGCGGCGCCCGCAACACCATCTTCGGCCACATCGCCCGCGGGTGGGAGCCGGTACGGGACGCGAGGAGCAAGTACTACCTCACGAGGGAGCAGTTCGACGACAGCACGCTGCCGGACTTCGCGACGGGGCCTGCCTACCTGATGACGGGGGACGTGGTGCGGCCGTTGTACCTGGGGGCCCTGGACAGGGGCGTGGTACCGCTGGAAGACGTGTTCTTCACGGGCATCGTAGCCGGCGATCTGGGCGTCAGCATGGAGCATAGCGACCTCTTCCACGGCTACGACGAGGACGCCTGCCAGCGCCGGAAGAGCATCAGCATCCACCAAGTCACGCACCACGAGCAGTTTGCGCTCTGGAGCCAGGCGCTTGACGGCAAACACAGGTGTTAGCGTCGCGTGTTGCCTCGTCCGTGCACGTTCAGTGATCAAGTCTTGATGTGTATTTTTATACAGTTACGAAAAAAGCTTGTTGCTTAGTACTTTATTTTAAAGCGAAACTCGTTAAGACATACACATGTGCATGGGCTATCGTCTCTATAGTAAAGTGATTTTATTAATTTCCTGTATTTTTTTTTCAAATTAATTTTAAAATTAACGAATACCTATGTTCCTGGTATTATTTCACAAGCATTTCAGTCAAGGAGAAATATTTGAGACTTCTTATTAAGAAGAAAATGCTTGACATCCCTTTGTAAGGGGCGACCCACGATTTTGGCAAAGTAAAACTCCCCTAGTACCCTCGTTTAAGTTAAGCTCCATTTTTTGGGTGTCAGTCTAGTCGGTTAACTGCTGAGGTGTTTTTATATACACATCACAAAAAAGTTTGGAACATTGTGAGATAAGGCAGTTTGGGTGGTAGGAGGTATGTAGTTTTTTTTTTTGTGATCAACAGAGAGCGCACTAACGCATTGAACATGCCTGGGATAAGTTGAAAACAGCAGTTTATAATTGTCCACAACCTCCAGAAACACTTCCAGATCACATAAGATCTGCCCAGATGGAATGGGTCCTTCTTCCGGAAGATGACATCTACACATTGATTACAAGTATGCCACAGCGTGTTAGGGACCTTTACAATGCGCATGGAGGCCATACACGGCACTAAACTGCAGTGGAAAGAAAGAAACTCTCCCTAGTCAGAGACACAATTAAGTTAATTTTGTTTTTTAGTGTTCATTTGTCTGTGATATTGGAAACGTGTTTTTTTTTATCAGGAACACTTTGAATTGCACGTTTTGTATCGATACCGTTGGTAACTTCTAATTACTATATATGCTTTATTTTATGTATATTCCATACTTTTTTTGCTTTCTTTATGTGTATACCAAACTTGTTGAGAGGTGTTTAGTTCGTTCTTGGACATCTTATGTTAAAAAAAATTATCACCGCTTTTAAATTAAAATATTTCAGTCATTGATAAATTGTTTTATAGGAATAAAATAAAATGTATGGCTGAACATCCCGTCAACAGAACAAACTGCTGGGAGAGTCACAAAAGGGGAGAGAATCGGTCATGGGTTGTTTTAAAGAACTATCCCAGCAATTGTCCAGAGAGATTTCGGGGTNTCACAAAAGGGGAGAGAATCGGTCATGGGTTGTTTTAAAGAACTATCCCAGCAATTGTCCAGAGAGATTTCGGGGAACCACGGAAACGAAATCACTACGGGCTGATTGAGAACTTCACCCCAAAAATTCCCTTCAGAAACTAGGACCAAAAACCATCCAGTTTTTTTTCATTCCAGCGACCAAATTAANCTTCACCCCAAAAATTCCCTTCAGAAACTAGGACCAAAAACCATCCAGTTTTTTTTCATTCCAGCGACCAAATTAATATAGTTTTATGGTTTCGGGTCTCGACCACAGGGCCCTACGCCATGCTTAACTGGTAGAGGTTGCTTTAAACATTGTATCAGTTGCTCACGAGCACTAAACAGTTAGAAATTCACATACAAATGTAGCTAACAAGCTGCGAAAACTTGGGTATTTGATCAAACTGCAAAACTCTTATTTCACTCTGGTCCCTGTATTCTTAGGCTACAGCTTGCATTTGGCATTCATTCTACATTCCATACAATCTCCCATCACTAGGTAAAGACAAAATATTTTTGTCAGTTCTGCAAGAAAACTAATTATTATTTATTGTTTCAGGTATCTGATTTGTTAGGATAAAAAACACAATTACAGGAGATATCATTTACATCCTTAACACATCCCTTAAATTAATATCTCCAGTGACTTGAATCACTGTACAAAACTGCTGAACACAAAACTCATGTTTTACTCAACTTTGAGGTTTAGTTATGGCATCAGTGTGCATGTTCTCTGAGGGTACATGCAAGGCATATTTACAACACCAGATTCCACATGTTCTCTCAAGAAGTGATACCTTACATCTATGTGTTTTGACTTAATTGGTCACAGAATATTTTGCTAGTTGAACAGCACCTTGGTTGTCACAAATTACATTAACAGACTTTACAACACCATTGGGATCAATTTCTGTCGTCAACTGTCTAAACGAGGGCAGTTCTTACACAGTGAATGAAAGGGTCATGTACTCTGCTTCACAAGTTGACAAAGCGATGGTTTTGTGCTCTATGCTGTACCAAGATATCACACTTCCAGATAGAATAGACAGATTGTCACAGAGTATCTCATTCGTTTTGTTACCTCTGTCAGCATCATACAAAACATACAGATCACCATTACCCTCTTTGGAAAACTCTAACCTGCAGCCTAAAGTACTCTTAAGATACCTCAGTATCCTCTTGATAGCTTGCAAATGCATCTTCTTATGAGAGTTGTTCTACCTGCTGAGAAGATTGGTCGCAAAGCTGAGATATAGGAGGCTACCGATGGCCTCTTTATATGGAACACTCACTGCAACAGTATCCTGCCCATCTTCAGCATGGAGGTCTAGTCCAGGGTCGAGAGGAGTTGGCACAGGGTTGGCATCACTCATGCCAAACTTCTTCACGACTTTTCTGGCATATTCTTCTTGAGAGATCTAAATTTGCCCTCTACTCAATTCCTTGTGGTAGTCATATCTAGGCAATTACTGACAGGTCCTAGGTCTTTCATATTGAAGCAATGTTTTCACTCTTCCTGTGATATCTATTATTTGTGAAAAGCAACATATCTTTACATAAAGGGCAATATCTGTGCCATCCCTTAGGGTGTACATGCAAGGTTCAGCCTTTGATCGGATGAACTTCAGATTTGCAAGTGTTTCGTCAATTTTCGTGTTTTAACCCGTAGACTACTTACTTTCAATCTCCATACTTTCACGCCTGAAAACCCAGTGAACTATTTTGGAGGAACAACACATATCTCCGCATGAAGATCCAAGCACAGAATAGGCGACATTCACATCTATCTGATTCTAGCAGCTAATATCTGTGTGTGTGTGTGTGTGTGTGAGNAGAGAGAGAGAGAGAGAGAGCACACTTCCTTTGCTTCTACTTCAACAGTTTCACCGCCAGTAAGAAACTTTAAGCCTACACTTTCAGAAACATTGGCTGCCATGTTTGACACATTGGCAGTTAGAATACAACTAACACTAGGATTAGCATCACGGAGTTTGCTTGCATCATGGCTTATGTGTGTTGACACGCACATGAGTCCATGTAACACATTTCTCTCTTGTGATTCTGCTGGAAATCTACTGGCAAAAAAACCCTCTTCTTGTTGCCACTGCACCAGTTTTTCATATTTCTTGGCTCGTCTTTCTTGTGGCCAAACTTCTCGGTCGCACTTTTGTCAGGCTTCTGAGTGCAACACTTTGTTATGTGATTTGGTTTATTGCACCTGTAAAACTTGAAGCTATTCTGCGGACGCTTTCTTTACATACATTGCTGATTCCTCTTTCTGGTTCCAGTCCTCGCTCTTGACTTCCTGCACGAGTTTAACCTTAATGGAGTCCCCAGTAGATTAGAGTGGAATAAAAGTGCGCGGTGGGTAGTGAGCAGTGCAGTTACATTCGTTCCCATGAATATTAGGTTGACATCCCTGAGTCGGTCTGCAAGGTGTCATGGCGGAGTATCGTTATATGTGAGAACAGCTGGCTTGTACGAACGGCAACGAAACCATGAGGTAAATTTCATTTTTCATGCTCTTGATGTAATATTTTCATTTTTTGCAACTAGTATATCATTACAAACAATACGCATAAGAAAATAATTCACTAGGTCATCTCATTCAGTGGTTTCTGGTGTGCATTGTGATATAACAGAATGTTCATACTGTTTGCTTTAGATAGCACTTCTTGGGAAGTGAAGATAAGTAGTGTGGGGCAAATGTGCGCATGTATAAGTGAGACAAAAGTTCGCAGTGCAAACTTTTGCCCCACAGTTGTTAAAAATTACCCTTGTTATGATTTTAATAGTGAAATATAAGTCACATATTATTTACGTTGCTTTATATTCAGTAAAACCTATCTATGTTAGACTTACCTGTAGTACTGTTACAGAAATTATCAGAGGAAAATGAAGCAAAAACTTTGTACACTAGAGATGTTAGCGATAGCTGAACAGAGACATGCAGAAGGGGATTCCAGGCATAGAATCGCCGCAGATTTCGGCATATCAGAGGCAACTCTACGTAAGAAATAAAGTAAGAAACACTTGGTGTTTAAAAGATTAAAAATAGAATGTTTATTAAAGAAATTCTTATTTCAATAGTATGTAGCGCAATTTGATAAAATGTTTATAATGTCTCTTCGTGCACTGTTAAAAATGTCCATATATTCATGGAAATTTTTACAGAAATATACAGAAACATGAAAATTCGCATTGTTTCTACATAATAATTACAATGTTTAAACATACATTTTATATGTTGTGGTGGTAGGCGAGTGGTTAGAGTCATTGCTTTCGAAAATTTTGGTTCTGGGTTCAAATCCTTCTTCATAACAAAAGTTTAATTTTTTTATTTATTGTTTATACACAGTGCACCACCAGCATTGTTAGAATAAATATAGTTGTTCTGAAAGACAGTGTTCATCTTCTTACAAAATGNGTTCTGGGTTCAAATCCTTCTTCATAACAAAAGTTTAATTTTTTTATTTATTGTTTATACACAGTGCACCACCAGCTTTGTTAGAATAAATATAGTTGTTCTGTAATAAGACCGTGTTCATCTTCTTACAAAACGAAACTACCTGAACAGGTTATGGGCCCAGGACGTAACAAGAAAGAAGATGAACACGGTCTTTCAGAACAACTATATTTATTCTAGCAATTTAACTACAACTTATACATTCAACAAGGTACACACGACATGACCTCCCGCCTGTTTGTTTACAAACAATATTTATGTAAGCCTTGTTTACAATCAATGTATATCGAAGTAATTGGTGTACTTCAACATAACAAAAATAACTTTTTTTTCCTTCGTAATCCTACTTCTTAAACTGCAAATACATAAAAAATTTAGGAAAATTACTACAAAAAGTTCTGTGCATTCAAGAAATTTGTGTGAAACTTATGGAATGTCAATTACTCAGAAAACAGAGTGACCACAATTTTACAAATTTTTCTGGATATTTTCTTTATTAGTACTTTTCCGCAATTCCGTGGAAATTTTAACAGTGTGGTACATTAAAATGTTACACGCTGTCATGTTCTGATCCTGAATTTCTAACTACCAATTTATATTACATAATCCTATCGCGTTAATGTTTAATTTGTGTATTTTACAGGGATCTGGAGTTGTTAAATTTGGAAGATTCTCGTCAACATTGACACCAGAGCTAGAGGATGAGTTGGCTGGCCATTGCAGAGACCTTGACGCGCCCCGCTACATCGTCGCTGTTTCGGCATGCCCTCTACTGGGGACAGTCGGCCCGAAGGCGGCGGTCACCCCCTCCACTACTCCTACGCCGGAGACTTGCACCACCCCTTCGCTACCACCTGGGTACTTCCGGAGTCAGGTGACCGTCCCGCTTTCATGCCCTCAAGCAAGATCTTTTGAGGGCGTGATAATTTGGGCCGGCCAATACTGCCAAGAGATGTCCTCAGTAAGAATACAGCTGGGGAAATAAATGCAGTGAGGGGGACACAGCAGTTATAGAGTTCGCAAAACCTCTCGTGTGCTCCCTTTCATTCCTTGTTCATGTCCCAGTGCATGTGTTGTGCAAATTATTCAGAAAATTGCGGGTTTCAAGGCCACGTAAACAAGCCATGTGTTTAAGTGCCTTGTAAATTACGTATTCGAGCATGGCTACCCACTCCCCTCCTAGGGGTCACAATGGACTCGTCCACCGCGAGCCACCTGTTGCCACACCAAAATGTATACAAATGAAGGTGCGAGTGATTTTTCTATTATTTGAATAAAAGGGCTACAATTCTGACGCAGGACAGCGTCCTGCCTTCCAGACTGTTTGCCATGCAACACGTCCACTGCATCAACCAGCACCAGTGTGCCCTCAGTGTACGGTGCAGTGCCGCATTTAATGTAGCGCAAGAGCAGGAGATTGCAGAGTAGTGCCGCGCAACTTCATACAACCCCACCTCCTTCCGGGCCGGGTGAGGGTGCGTTATGACGGACTCGGAACACATTAAATATAGAGCAATTTAAGACCAAATAATTAAAAGAAAAAGAAAGACACACCAGGCTTGTGTACGCTCAAAGACGTCCCTATAAAAGTTTCAGTGCTTTTATTATGTTTATTTGAAAATTCACGTTTTTTTCACCACAGTTGTTTTACCCTCATTTCATGCCATCCACATTTAAATTGTATTTGTTCATGTGCAGTGTAATATTATCTATTTATTTATTTATTCATGTTTTATACAAGGTTTCATGTCCATTTAGTTGTGCAAGTATTTTAGTTCAACAGAAAGCAGTGCCGGGCAAGCTGCGTGCCGCACCTCGCAAGCTCACCAGATTCAGTCGCAGTCGAGTATCTCAAGGAGTCAGCAAGCACCACGTTGCGCTCCGGGTGCTTTCATGTTTTAGCGCCAATCATCTTTAGCTGCAATAGTCTTATGTAATTGACTGGAACCTGTTCTTTTCTGCACCCAGGGACGCCACCCCTTCTTCCCCAGGTATAGCATCACCTGGGGAAATTTAACACACCAGTAATTCATTGTTGGGCACACCTGTGTACTTTCGCAGTTTTGCCTATCTGGCGGGCCGCAGGCCAGAATCCGTGTAAAGTTTCACCTAGACTGATGTAAAGTTTTGTTACAGAGTAATTACACGCAAGTTTTCAGACTTCGTGTTTTTCTTTTCAAGCAAGGTTTCGAAGTCCGGGCCCCCTACAACTCGCTTTCACCGATAATTTCACATAATTTACCGTAGTAACCAGCATGCTTAACAACGAGTTTTTATCAGTGAAAGGCGTGTGGGTCAGCCTGAATAGGCCCACTTCATTCCGACGTATCAGGCGTAGAGGACGCCTGGTTTTCCTGTCTAGAGAGGCTCATTCAACAATTTCACCGAGGGACTGAGCACGTCCAGGTGAACGGTCCGCCATACCCTGAGATTATCATTATCAGCAGCAGCAATCGACACCGTCTGCCGACGGTGTCTGGGGCCTAGTTGGGTATCCAACTCCAAACCCACCTATCAGTGTTTTTCACCGCCCCTCAAAACTTCTATTTACCCAACACCATCCAGCCAACAGGTGTTAAATTGGAGCCCAACTGTGTGGCAAATTCTTATTCACGTTATCTGATGTCCTACGCAATTTAACCGGCGTTAAATTGTCGCCCTTCCGTGTGGAGTACTTTTCCCTCGTCATTCCTCACATTTTTCGACTCAGGAAACGTAATATTGCGACAGCTCAACCCCTCTTCGAGCAATTTGCTTACCCATTCCCTCCCCTCCACCTTCTTCCCGACATCAAGGTTGTAAGTTGTTTGGTTTTGATATTATAGACCAGGGGTCGGCAAGTATTTTCAAGTGGGGTCTGAATACTTTTGAAAAATTTTATCGAGGTACAGAGAAAAAAAACACATAAGTACTTATAACTTTAAAATTTTTATTTTTACATACACATAATTGCATTACAATAAAATAGAAAAAGTATATATAATATAAAATAGAAAAGGCAGGTATTCGTTGAAAAATTAATGCCAAAAATTACACTTGCTGTCTTGAGCCAGTTTTTTATAGTTTGGTTCACATGGCGAACAGCTAATGCGAGAATGTCTTCAAGGTGGGCGTCCGTTAATCTTGAACGATATTTGTTCTTCAAAAAATTCATTTTGGAGAAAGTTGTTTCACATACATATGTGGAGCCGAACATAGTAGCCAGGTTAATCGCTAGTTTTCTGCAGGTTTCATACTTTTCTACATGTTTGCTCCAAAATTCTTTAGGGGATGCATTTTTGTACATTTGCAAGGAAATATCTTCTTGCAAGTCAATTATCTCCATTTGAAGTAAAGGTTTTTCAAGACTGAACAACTTCGCAGCCACATCAGTCCATTCTGCAGCTGGAGCAACTTCATAAGGCGATTTAAAGAATTGAGACAACTTACCTATCTCTGCAAAGTCTTGGAATCTTGCTTCAAATTCCTTCCCAAGATCTGACATAAAACTTAGGAACACTCCAGTGTGTATTTCGGAATTCTACTTTTTATATTCAAGAATTGTTGGAAAATTAATAGATTCTTGATTTGCAATATTTTTTTCAAAGATATCCAGCTTGCGACGAAAAGCAGACACACTTTGTATCAGATCACATATTAATTTCCCATTTCCTTGTAACTCGGTGTTGAGCGCATTTAAATATTTCAGAATGTCTTTCAGGAAAGCCACAGCTAACATATTATCCTCGTTTGATAGGAACTCCAAGTACTCCTTGCCCTGTGCANTTGATAGGAACTCCAAGTGCTCCTTGCCCTGTGTACCCAAGTTGACTAAGAAGGAGGTCACTTGTTCTTTTATTTGCCAAAAACGTTCAATAACTTGACCTTTACTTAGCCAACGAACATTGTTGTGTTGCAGTAAGTCAGAATACTCTGAATCACATTCAGATAGAAACTCCTTGAATTGTCGGTGCTGAAGAGAAGAACGAAACCTCATAAAATTGATCAACTTGACCAACTTGTCCACTACTTCTTTCAGAGTAGCACTAAGTTTTCCACAAAGGGCTGTCTGGTGAATTATGCATTGATAAGATAGTAACCCAGCATTTTTATCCCCGATTCTCTTTACTAATCCTTTTTCTGTGCCCATCATCGCTGGGGCCCAGTCAGTTGAAAGGGACACCATTTTATCATAACTGATGTTTGATTTTGTCATGAAATCGTCAACAGTCTTGAATGAATCTTCTCCGCGAGTCTTGCCTTTACATTGCAATATTGCTAGCAATTCTTCCCTGAATACTTTACTCTCAATAGAAAAAATCTAACGAAAATAGATATTTGTTCATCATCGTCACACGATTCATCAAGTGCTATGGCGTAGCAAGGCGCCTTCTGCAGAAGATCAAGCAAACTTTTTTTGTTGTCAGCAGGCAAAATTTCGGTTCTTCTTGTATTGCTTCTTGCCAACAATGGAATACTTTGAATTGCGGCTAAAACGTCCTTCTTCTCTTCAAAAAGTGTCGAGGCCACTTCCAACATACATTCTTTTACTATCTCAGAGCCTGAAAATGGCTTCTGGTGTTTGTTAAGCACCCAGCAGACAAGCAACGCCGCTTCTGCTTATTTTTCTTGCTCGCTCATACAGCAAACTAGTAAGACCGTGCTTTTTTTTGTAAGAAGTGAGACATACCTGGAGTTTTTCTTGACGAGCTTTACTGCAAAGAGGAAAGTTTTTATGGAACCGCTGATGAGTTGTTTCGTAGTGTCGCTTTAAATTGGCACTTTTAACAATAGCGACAGTTTTGTTGCGTACGAGGCAAACTGGAACAGCTGTAGGCCTATCAGGTAGCATAAAACAATATTGTTCTGTCCACTCAGCTAGAAACTTACTATTTTCACTGTCAACTTTACGCTTTTTAGGATCCATATTGATTCACAAAACGTTATTTTAGCACACGACAATAACAGCAAGAAATCCACTCCCTCCCAGACGAATCCTCACGTATGCGCACCAACGCAGCCGGTCATTGTACTCCTTCCCACCGCAGTATTTTGCGTTTCACATGATAGCAACTATGCATCACTATTAAAAAATCAAATTAATCATGGTATTACTTGTAAAATAAAAGAAACATATATTATATGTAAATATTAATAAATTACTAATTCAAATTGAAAATTTTTGGCGGTCCAGGCTTTGACCTTTCGTGGTCCGGATGTGGACTGCGGTCAGCCTGTTGCCAACCGTTGTTATAGACCTTCAAAGTTGGGATATTCTTTTATACTCACTCTGTACTTTGTGCCTACAGCATTACCATTCAATGTGTTTAACCGCGACCGTACAAAACCGGAACTTTCAGTGCTCACAGTGCCACGGCAATAACAATCAATTGAACACTTCTACAGTGTACAAAGATTTATCAACTGGTCCAGACTGTCAACCAACGCAGTGTCACCGACCAATGTGCCCAGGGGGCGAATGCAGTGACGTGTGCAGTATTTACATCGGGCAGTATTTACATCCTGGCGAGAGACCGACAGTACAAGATGGCGAGTTCACATGTCGGCAGTGTACAGCGGCGGCCGACACAGCACCGCAGCTGTCACACGCTTTCAGCGCGTACGTGGCAGATGTAAACAAAGCAGTACCGCTCGCTCATTCCACACCCCGCCAGCAGGCCTTGACTTCAGCACCGCTCCCCATCCTACCACCTGCCCCTTACATACTGCCACTCGCCACCTACTTTCCCACGCCTGCCTCCCCCAACAGACAATTCCAGTACTACCAACTCACACACCACAATTTTCGCAACCGAAACCCGGTGACACAATTTCCCATGCCCAACTTTGTTCCACCAGCTGCGAGCACATGGCTACAGAGTAGCGGAAGGCAAAACCAAACCACTGCAGACATCCCAACCCTTATGCCTGGACCAACCAGTGTTACCACGCCCTCGCGAATCCAGTCACTACCCACCTTTGCGGGATCACCTACAAAGGACCCATCTGCATTCCTGAGTGATTGTACAGCACACTTGCAACGCTATGGGGTATGTGTGGAGAAGTGGCTTAGCTGCGTTGGATATCTGACTTTTATAGTTATTGACAATGCAGAGTGCTTACTTTCAAAATGGCGACTATAAAATTTAGTGTGATATGCCATTTCTCTGGGACAATTCAACCGATTTAAACCAAATTTTGTATGTTGGCGGTGTATCAAGTAAGCATTGAATTAAGATATGGATATTGTTGTTGGTCTGCCATTTTGGAAGATACCACACGGAGAGAACAAGCTTTTACGTTATATATTCTCTCCAAATTTGTGAAGTACTACAAAGTCAGGTCATGTACTTTTATTCCATTTAAATTAATTAAGCTCTTATATGCGAACACATAACCATTTAGTTCCGCCATTTTGTACGATAGCACAACAAATAAATGCTTTTATGTCATATCTCAAGAAACAATGGATTGATTCCTACCAACTTTGGCAGACAAAACGTACTGTGGCAGGTGATGTAAACTGGTATGATTTACGTAGGTCAGACACTTATTTTCAAAATGGCAGTCATATAATTTCAGTTTAGTATACTGTATCACAGAAATTATGCAATTAATTCAAACTCAACTTTATATATTACAAACATCAAATATGAGCACACAAGATTTGTTTTGTCAGCTATTTTATAACATCACATAACAAATTAAAATTACGTCATCTCCAAAAAATAAAAATTGAAAAAAAAAAAAAGTGGAATCTCAACAAATTTGCAAACAAGAAGCACTACAGCAGGCCATGTGAATTGATGTTTTGAGTGGGTCAGACACTTATTTTCAAAATGGTGGCTACATAAATATTTTAGTTCATTATGTCATATCTACAAAACAAATTTCAACTTAACTTTGTATGATGACAGTATCTATTACAACCATAAAATTTGTCTATACACAGCCTCGTTCTCCGCCATTTTGTAAGATAGGTTCACATGGAAAAATAAAGTTTTTTATGTCATAATCTGGAAACAATCAACTGATTCCTACCAAATTTGGTGAAGAAGTTGTACTGTGGCAGGACATGTTAATTTATACGTTTAAAGAGTGCCAGACACTGATTTTCAGAATTGTGGCTATAAAAACACTATAGCTCAGTGTGCTATATCTGCGAAACTACGTAACCAATTATAACGTAGCTAAACTTTTTGTCCTCCATTTATGGGGATTGTTAGCAGAAAAAATAGGGGTTTCATGCCATATCTTGAGGATCAATAAACCGATTCCCACCAAATTTTACATGCAAATAGTGCTACAGTAGGGCATGTAAACTTACATGATTTAAGTAGGGTCAGACATTGATTTTCTAAATGGCGGCCATATAAATATTTTGATAAATTTGTCATATCTATTGAACAATTTAACTAAATTCAACCAAACTTTTTATGCTGAAAGTATTTATTAAAAGCGTTGTACGCAAGGCCTTTTTTAGGCAATTTTTTAAGCATTAAATAAGAAAATAAAGTTTTATGCCGTACGTCAGGGACCAATCAACCAATTACCACTAAATTCTTCACACCAGTAGCGTTACAATAGGCCATGTAAACTTACGTGTTTTAAGTAGATCAGACACTTATTTCCAAAATTATGGCCCTGTAAATATTTTAGGTCACTAAACCCTATCATTCAAAACATTAGTCTGATCAAATCCAAAGCTGATGCTCCAAATCCTACCTCCGTAATGCAGTTGTTTGCAAGCTACTTTATGGTACAACGTTTTCTGCGTTAGAATTTGTAATTGCGTCAGTACTGTTGCATATGTTTCTGGTTTTATCTGTAATGATATTGCTGTGAGCGAGATGTCAAGACTTACCCAACATCTAAACTTTTAAGAAATTAATTAAATATCATTTGCACACATCTAGAGGAAAGTAGGCTCATTAGTCATATCAGCAACTTGTTTTTCCTGTAGGAAATGGTAGGATGGTACAGTAACACTTGTGTTGTTTGGGCATTACACAACTGTTGCAACAAGAAGTTTAAACTTTGTAAATTAACACTTAAAAATTTTTTGTGATATTGTAGATTTCATAAATTAATCTGGTTTATTCATCCACATTTTGTGCAAATAATGAAGCAAACACCTGAAAGGAATTATACTGTGTAATTGTGAGGGGGAAATAAAATTTGAACCTCAGTTAGGTACTGATGATCTCATTAAAATTATGTTTGCACAATTATGATGTACAAAAAAATAAATTAGCAAAGCAATAAGTTTAATTTACTGTATAGAATATTTGTGATGGAAATGATTAAATATATAATTCCTTTGTTTTTTTAACAACATAAAAGCCGATCTTGTTTATTTAGTTTGCCCCATCCCCTCCTTAACCTGAAGATACAACATTTATGTAGCTCATATTCAGTGCTGAGTTCGTATAAGTACGAAAATGCACAGGTTCATGAAATCTGTGCATTGCAAATAAAATAAATGGTAAGGCTGCAACTTAGTAAGTATGGCAACAGTGGATGACAAGTAGTACGACATCCGACCAGTGTTGTCGAGACATATGCCGGCATTACTCCTAGCATGACGATATGGGAGTCATAGGATGGTGCACCACGTCACTTCTGGCAGTGATTCGGAAGACCCTAACTGCACAGTGGTACACTAGTGACATTCTTTACCCTCACATGTTACCCTTAATGAAATAGCACCCTGGGTCAGTCTTTCAACATGACAATGCACATGCCACATGCGTATGGGATGCCTGCGTCACGTTGATGTATTCTTGTAGCCAAGAATGTCCCCCGATCTGCCCCCGGTAGTATGCGAGGATCAGCTCAGACATCACGGCCACAGATTATCATATGCACCGACACCAACATTTATAAATCTGATACAATCATTTCTGAATTAATTATATTTAACAATAACATATTAATTGAAACAAAAGTTTTATGTAGGTATGTTACAATAGTCTCCTGTGGTTGTTGACCACCGAGACGCTTGAAAGTGGTTGTCTCATCTTCGACAGAGCTGCAGAGGTGTACTGGCGGCAGCTAGTTAGGATGAAGTTGCAGTAGAGTTCCAAACCAATTTCTCACCCACAACAGCCTCTCTTCACATCACTACTGCCCAGTAACTTGAACCTTCATTAAGTTAAAGAACTGCTCCAAATGCATGACCTTGGGGAGAGGGATTAAGAGAAGCAATCTTAACTGGAGATGGCCTATGCTCTCCTGAGTAGAGAAGATGCTTCTAGCAGTTTAATCAGAATTTCATGTATTATAAAAGAATTGACAAGTGCTCCCTGGCCAGCCTAGTGAAAATGCACATAAACTCAAAGGTAATTGGAACCACTCATTTCTTATTACGCTCGCTGATGTTCTGTGACCAATACCAGCTCTGTACCAACGATGGTGAGAAAACTTCATGACTGTCTAAAGAGGTAAATACTTCTGAAACAGAGAAATCTCGACAGAACCTCCAAACCACTGTACTCTACTATCCAACTGTCTGTGTAGAACAATTTGCGACTTACTAAATCCTGGGATTGAACAAACACGGTCAGATAAGATTGACTACACAGTCAACCATAGGTCTTATATAATGTAGGGCCTATGTCTATTCTTTAACAGTACTATAAGGTACAATAAAAACAAATGCAGATGAAACAACATTTATTAAGTAGTGTTACCAGAATTCACAAATGATGTGTTGTGTGGACATATTATATTACAGAACTACTAAATACATAGTGTTCCTTAAGAGCCAGAAAAAATAGGTCAATTACTCTTCGTACATCTACGAGACACAGTTCTGTTCCATTCTCTGGCACTGTCATCTGCATTCAAATGTTTCATCTTTATTTTTAAAGAAATATGTAATCTGACGTTCTGTAATAAAAATAAAATTTCCAGACAAAAATTGCACAAATATATTGAGAAAACAGAATAGATATGACATACTGTAGACACCAGTGTACCACCTGCTCCAAACGTAAGACCCTCCACCCCAAATTTAGAATATCATCCCACGGGGAAATTTTTTTTTACGTTATTATTTAATAAACAAGTGAGAGCAGCATCTAGCACATGGTTTTTAATTAAATTAATTGTACAAAGTAGAAAGAGACATTAAAAATGAGACAACTACAATTACATTATACTTGTTAAATTTTTCTATAAAAGGACAAAAAATATTTTAAATCTGCTTTAAAGTAACTGAATTTGGTAGAAATCAATGTTTTAGTATATCTATCTGCTTTCTGACCATCAGCTAGACAGTAATGAATGTAAAGTAATTTTTCATCAACCTTTTCTTTTACAAAAAAATATCTCGCATCGATGTGCTCACTTTTCCTGTACAATATACCATTTTTAATAAGATTTATAGAAGACTGACTATCAAGGTAAAGCTTAATTTCAATAGATAAGCTAATAATTTCTTCAATAAATGAAATTAGGTACACGAATGACAACACACCGCTGCACTAATGTATTAACTTTTTGGTGCTGGACACAATAATTGAATAAATGAACCTAAATAATGAAATTCCTGTATTGTGTAAGTAGAAAAAAGAAACCCTTACTTTAAGACTTATGATGTATTCTCATAAACCGTTGCAAAACATATTCAAGTATTCTCACAAAATTGTATTAATACAACGCACATAACAAATTACTCTTTAAACAGCGTAAACTTAAACACAAGCACTAGTTACAAATTATATTGGGAGATAAAAATGGTAAATTGGGTTTGGGTTACCTCCAATTGTTGGTTCCACTATAACAAATACAGTACGACATCTCCAACCAACAATCTACATACAGTATTCTCCATAACAAACAGCAAGTCCTCGGTCACATTCATAAGCAAGTGTTAGTTGAAAACTGAATATCAGAAAGGATATATGTTATACAAAACAGAACACTTTCAATTAAGCTCTAACTCGCATAGACTGTGATTTCATCATGTCAACAACGGATGTTGATAAACACGGTTGTGTGCAATTCTCATAAATTTTTCACAGAATTCACCTACAGCTTCATGCTGTCACCATTATGTTTGTTTATTTACTGTATTACTGATAGTTAATTATGGCAAAATGCCATACTTGTGATGAAAAAATTAAAAAATTTTATTTTGTGACAATTTATTTACGATGTTTAGAAAATTAGCTTCCAGTTCAGTATTACAAATGAACATATAGTATATACTTTACTTTATGCATTGTTTGATATTTTGAAAGTATTTAAAATTTTTATAGTCGGAATGCCTGCAATTATATCCAAAGTATAGTGTTTTTTCCTTAATATTGTGCTAATATCTGCCAGAAGCAATAATTGTAATTCTTTAAATTCAATTTCAAAGAAAAGAATTCATCAACTAATAAATCAGTGGTTTAGCATAACTTTTCCTTTAAACAAACCAATAATCAAGCTGTTAAAAGGGGGACAAAATATGTGGCACAGTTTTATTATATGCTATTTTAAAAAAATCTGATGTAACTGATTTTTGAGAATCAGAAGAAGAAAAAAATACTAACAACCTTTCCTAGTAGTAACAATAAAAATAACCCAACTGCTCACATGATACATGTTTCGTAATAACCCAACTGCACACATAATACATGTTTCATAATAACCCAACTGCACACATAATACATGTTTCGTAATAACTCGCAACATCAGAAAAGTGAATACGGTAAAAAATATAAAATATGAAACAGTACCTGAAAAATGCAGTGTTCTTTCACAACTCAACTTTGTTGACTCATGGACTTTTACCTGGTCAAGGGCAATCCCTTGTAAAATATTGTTTGTAACATCAGTGCATACATGTACAGTAGAACCTTGTTAGGTTTGCCCCCTTTAACTCGGATCTCTGGATAACCCAGATCGATTTAGAGGGTAACAAATTAAAAATGTATAATACGTAATACAAATGGTGACAGCAGCCAACCCGAGGATAAGGTCCAGCCGCAGCCTGGAGAGGGCTTCAGGGCCCCCTGACGAGACGATGGCAACGCAGACTTCATCCCCGCATGCTGTCAGGGATCCAGTGCGGAAAACCACACCCCCCCAGTTCGACGGCGATCAAAGCCAAGCGAGTGCAAACTTGGCGCATCTGCAGAGGGCGAGAGGAACCCGGTTTCTACCGGGCCCGTCGCAAGTAAAGAACGCGTGAACTGAACCGACCACACCAATAACAGACTCTGTGTGACATGAGGGAAGCCGGTTTACTCATGTCACCCGCTGTGAGAGAAAGGTAGGGCGGCGTGCACTACCTAACCCTGGAACTGAAACCTCACCCCTGGAACTGAAGTGTGACTAAGTGTTTTTTTTTACCTGTGTAACCTTATAATGTGTGAGAAGCCCGGACATCTGTGCGGCGAGTAATAAAAGCAGGACGTCCCAGAGCCGAAAAAATGGCCAGATGCCTATATGTGAGTGTACTAACTGTATAAGGTAAGAATATAGTGTGTATATTCCCAGTGTATAAAATACGTTTGTGTTCCAAGACCGCGTGTAAAAGAAAGAGGCGGCAGAGATAGTCACATAAGATTGTTTTTTCTTTCCACGGCCTGGAAAGCCGTCGTAACAGTAAAACAATACCATGTGTAAGTTAGCTATATATTAAGTGTGTGTTGCTTCTGCCTGCCGGAAAAACCTTTGTAAAAACGGCAGTGTGCCAGACATTAACGAGGACAGAGGTTCCAGCCTAGCAGATAAGAGTGTTGTTTTAATTTCACGGCCTACGAGCCGACGTAACCGTAAAAATGAACTATGTCACCAAAACGTAAATATTGTCAGTCAACTGTGCTAAAATAACCGGCTGTCTGCCATCTTTAGTGTTTGCATATATATCAAGAACGTCTCCGCCTTACCAGGGGACTGAAGCAAAGAATATCCACTAAGTTAGAAGTTAAGTGATTTGGAAAGATCAATTTAGGGCAATTGTATAATAGTGTAATAATACAAATAAAAAAATGTTTGTAACCCTGTACGAAAGTGGGTAAGTACTGTACGGAGTCCGAGGTATGTGGTACCAGGTTTATGTATGTTTAGCTAGTTCAAAAAGTAGATCGGCCTGCGATGTATTTGAAACATAATATGTAAATTGTAAAGTAATCAGCCTTTAGCAAAATGTGTACGCAGAGCCAGAGTGTTAGTTAGACCCTTCTTGCAGACAGGAGGCTAGCTAGATATGAACTGCAGGGCACGTGTCCTTGGTTAACAGGAGTGAGGGGACAAGAGGAAGGAGAAGGGTCGAAGTGGAGGTAGGTCTCAGCTGACGAGCCACGAGATAAACCGCGTGGGAGGTGACAGCGAGGCATAGACAAGGCTACTCCATAGGAGCTCTACAGAGATGCAAAAGAATCTTGAAATTTTGGCACGGATCGCGTCAGCGCCAAAGAGATAGAGGTGGATTTGACGCGTGGCACATAGTCAGTAGAGAACGTCGCTGCCACAATCCCCCTCTCCTGCCATATTATCCTCCCCGCGAGCGCCTACAAGTGACACACGTTGCAGGACATGTGGACAGCCTGGAGAGGTCAACCCAGAGGACAGAGACTCATTTACACGTGTCAAGGTTGTGCCGCGTAACAGTTGGCATATCGCCGAAGCACCCGTAAGGCGCTACGTGAATACATAGGAAAGCAGGCCAAATTGCAGAGCCAACTTCTCCCCCCCACCCCCTAGCTAACCATGGGGCAACTTGGACACGTGCCACAGAAGGAGAGCTGACAGGGTAAGTTTGAGGGTGCAGGTCACCCCTCCTTCCACCCACAAACAAGAACCATGTATGAAGTATTCAATTGTTCTGTGCTCTCCTCCCCACCTCCCTGCCACCAACAAAGGCGACACGTGTAGGAACTTAGGGAAGGAGTCAAGAGAGGATATATGCGAATTTATGAGAGAAGAGGGCCAATCAGTTTTATCACCGGGCAGAGAGAGTCAGTTGAGTCGGGAATCGCGAGAGGACGTTGGAACGAGAGGAGAGCGTCGAGGAGCAAACCCAGAGCAGCAGTCGAGGGGAGACGGTACCAAACGCGGGCCTTTCCAAGGTCGCCCTCATCCAGCCGACACATACCAAGCACTACAAACAGAGCTAAGTATCAAGTCGTCACCCAAAGAAGGCCCCCCCCCCCTAGACGACGCCCTCAGTTAATCCAAGTTAGTTTAGAGTACCACACCTCGGAAGTGTTTCTGTATATTTAAACTCAAGACAGTATAACCAACCGTAAAGTGAAACACAGAAAGACTACCTTATTGTTTACCCTCAACCTATCAGGCAATGTATAGTCTGTGCCTGGAGAAATTAACTCCAACCCTATGAACCATCCTGTATACCAGAGGTGGGGAATAGCATCATACTGTACTGTATATAAGTGTGTTGGAAAATAAATGGTCTTGGAATACAATTTTTCCCAGGAAAGATAAAAAATTGTTATCTACAGCGATCACTTTTTATTTTTACATATTAAATAGATTCAAAGAAAAAAAAAATAAAGAAAATTGTTAAAAATCAGCATTTTTTTATGGTTTTGCTGTGCATTTTCCGTAAGGGAAAGGAAGAAAGTATAGAGTGGTGTCTATAGTTTAATCCACTGGCTTTCATCATGTGTAATAATATCCTACTGTTACAGATGTAATTTGCGAGAAATTCGGCTGCCTGGAAATGTGTAACTCAGTCATGGGAGGGCATTAACAATGCTTCCTTGTGGCCAGATGCTACCTTGTGGTGTTGTAAATTTTTTTTATCAAGGATTACCCTTAACTTAATGCATCACATTGTCACCTACCACATACGAACAATACCTTTATGTACAGGCAGTCCTCGACTTTCATACATTCGAGATTCGTACAACTCGCTCTATCATACATGAAATATTATCACCTCTAAATCTACTTTCATACGACCGATTTGGTCTTTCATACATTTAGCAACCTACAAACATATTGGTTTAGCACTCTTAGTTGCCATCCAACACTGCCTGCCATGTTTTCCAGCCTTCGCAAATCATACGTTACGAATGTTTAGATACGGCTGTCATATTGACACAATACAAATGAGTGCGTCTGTTAAAATAATATACAAATCTCTGAAAAACTTTTACTTATAAAATAAAATGTTACATTTCCACAATAATTTTACAAAAAGTAGGAAGCATATTTAACTACCTTATTTATTCACATAGTACTTACAATCAAATACGTACACAGGTGTTGAAAAAAAAATCAATATTTCAGGTAAGAAAGTATTGCACATGTATATTTATTCGTGATTTTCCATGAAATACTTGTTAAAAAATAACATGTTTATCAATTAAATATATAATCTTTCCCCCCCCCCTCCCCCAGCACCAAACACACATTTTCAGGAACACGTTATGTATGAAAGTAGAGGACTGCTTATACACTGGCATTATATCAGTGTTCCACAACCTAATGCAATATCTTCAATACAAACAAATTAAATAACTATGTAAACAAATTAGAAAGGTATGGTTACGTAATTTTTTTTAACTAACATAAAGTGTACAAGTGTAATTAGGGAAAAAGCATGAAATCAATTAAAAATGATGAATTTTTGTAAAATTATAGCAAACCTGTGATTCATTTCTAAACCCATTCAGTCCCAGTCCGCACAACTATGTACGTAATGTACAGGTTGCTTATTTTTGGCCAGTGCTGTACGCTACGAGGGTCAATAGCCAATGGTCTTCTCTGGGAGGAACTGATTTGTAAACCGTGTTACTGGTCTAGGTAACGATTGGTTAATATTACTGTAGCCGCATACAAAGCCTAAAATGTGTTTGTTGCGACATCGAAACAAGTGTGGTGTCGACTTAAGTACAGAAAGCATCATAACATTTCTTGGTTGCAGCACCAGGAATAATAAATTAAAGTGAGTCTGTAACAGTTTATATCTCACCAAAAAGGGGCATGAACTTGTGTTTAGGCACTCGGAGCTAACTGAGTTGCTTCTTGGTTAATTAAAAGACTTGCTGAAGTCCCTGAATGTACATGAAACACTAACATGCATCTCTATGGAAATGATGGCACTGAATTAGGAATATATACGTCTTCACACATCATGTTAAAAGTGAATGTTAGTATCGGTAGCCACTGGAATGAGTTTCTTTTTATACAAGATGGAGTATGACTCAGCTTAGTAGTAACAGATTTATATTTGTTACAATTTTAGGGTGTCGCCTGACAAGCACATAAATACTGATCATAGTAAGCATTTGCATGCTCTGAAAGGATACACAGTGCACAGAAAGAATCTCAACCAGTGCCCTATTCTGTAACTTTAGATTGGTTAAATATACTTACTGCAAGTATTTTTATGCTAATGACAGTTTCTCACAATTATCTTTATATGGTACTTGGTGAGGAATCATTTTATGGCTGGCTTTGTTCTGAAACCAAAAAATTCTGCTAACTGAATCAAATTTTTCTTTTTTCCAGTTATTATGCTATGTCTTGTGTCACTGTATGTTACAGTGAATTTTCAACTACAGGTGTTATTTGTTTCTTTATATATTTTCGAAGAAGTCGTCGTATCTCCTACCCGTCATTTTAGTGCAGTTCTGGTAGTAACCCAGCAGCACTCGGAGGATACCCCAAGTGCTTGTGTGAGTGTAAGTGCAAGGGCGATCAGGGAGGAAAAGCAGTGACCCATTCAATGTTCTAGTCCGGCATGACCTCCGCTGGCCGGGATGCTGCTGGATTGGAACTCCAGAGATGGCCCATGCCGTACATCTACCAACACAGGCCGGCCAGGGTCATCATGGCATGGACAAATAAACTAAATGAACAAGTCCGCGAGTGGTGAGGGCAAGCGTAGGGGCCACAAAAAAGGTCCAGCAAATCAATTAAAGCAGCCAGAAACTAAAAGATCTGTCAGCTCAACTTGAGAGGTGGGCCCCCCACAGAGCCCACATCCATCCCTCACCACTGCTGTAATTTACAGAAAGGCAATGAAAAGTTACAGAATAGGGCCACAGGTATCGTGAAAGTGCTCAGTTAACCAAGCACAAACTGTAGCAGTTTTACACCCGTGCCACTCCCACCACTGGCTGCTGCATCGCGGAGTTTCATAAACCCAGATGAGCAAGGTGAGTAATCTAATGTATTGTGACTTTCACATAATCAGGAAAGAACAGAAAGAAAATGAGGCAGATGTTATAACAATCACAGCCTGTTTCCACTTTCACCCATATAATCCTTTTTTTTTTCGGCTTAACCCTAACCAACACACCTAGCCGTGGGCTTCAGCAGGAGGTTGCAAGTGAAGACTCTTTCACTCTCCTGGAAACTGGATTTTTTTAGTATGAAACGTGAGAGATCCATTACAACAATTGTTCGTAAAAGATTAGTGTTCGTAATCATTTTCATAACCAAGTGAAATAATTTTTGTAACAAATGAATCACTTACTAGCGACCTAACTCCAAAATGAAAGTCCTGCTGGGAGGAGTAACTGAGTTTTTCCTGATTTCGAATAATTTTAGTTTTGAATTTAATATTATATTGATGAAGATAAATTAACATATTCATATCATACCTTGTCATGTATGTTTGTTACATTTATTTTGCGTAAAACACAGTTGTAAATAACACAGTAATTTCGAGAAACTTATTCTGATTCCTATGCCTCGCTTGGAAAAATCTGGCANAAACACAGTTGTAAATAACACAGTAATTTCGAGAAACTTATTCTGATTCCTATGCCTCGCTTGGAAAAATCTGGCGACTCCCATGAACTTAGCAGCCCCACTATAGCGACCACAGGTTGGTATTCTGGAAAAACAGAGGAGTTACAACGGAGCCTATTTCTACTTTGTACTTTGATTGAAAGAGAAAGGTACACTTAGAAGAAAGTGACTGAGTAACATGAAGTGCGTAATGCCAGTGGCACGTTGTCCGAGAAGGACAGGACCGTCAACTGCACTATTCACTGTCGAAGTTAGCGTAGTGCTGGAAGAAAGATAGAAGCTCCACTGCGACGAGGTACAAGAACTCAAACTGCACCTAAAACAACAACAAAAACAATTTAGATTCATTAAAAACCCACCCCCTTTACTGGCATTTTGTATAATTCAAGCCACATCTCTTACATCACCATAGTATGAGGCGTGCTGGTGTGGCAGCCAGCATAACAGGAGGAGTGGTCAGTCCCGCACCGTCTTGCGATTTTGAGTTTGCACGTTTGAATGAGTTGCAGATGCTAATGGCGTGAAAGTGGAGCATGCGTTTCGTACGCCTGCCACAGACCTTGCTAGACCCTCTGCATCCGACAGCAGAATAGTTGTACGGCCTCAATGATCTGAGGACCAGAACTACCCACAAAGTGACAGCGGTGTCATCCTCCTCAGCTAGTCCCACCACTCCTCCTCTGATCTTAGCTCAGGAAAAGAATTGCTCTCTCACTCTCATTCACACCAATGAGTAAACAACAAGCTCACTGCCAGGTGATTTACCACCGGAATTACTGGGCCTCAGAACAGTTTCCAATGCAGTCAAATTCATTAGAACACTGACAATGCTCTTCACACAGGTGGTCGCCTACCTGGTGCTTGAAATGTGTTGAAACTATTAAAAATTTCCGNAAACACAGTTGTAAATAACACAGTAATTTCGAGAAACTTATTCTGATTCCTATGCCTCGCTTGGAAAAATCTGGCAACTCCCATGAACCTAGCAGCCCCACTATAGCGACCACAGGTTGGTATTCTGGAAAAACAGAGGAGTTACAACGGAGCCTATTTCTACTTTGTACTTTGATTGAAAGAGAAAGGTACACTTAGAAGAAAGTGACTGAGTAACATGAAGTGTGTAATGCCAGTGGCACGTTGTCCGAGAAGGACAGGACCGTCAACTGCACTATTCACTGTCGAAGTTAGCGTAGTGCTGGAAGAAAGATAGAAGCTCCACTGCGACGAGGTACAAGAACTCAAACTGCACCTAAAACAACAACAAAAACAATTTAGATTCATTAAAAACCCACCCCCTTTACTGGCATTTTGTATAATTCAAGCCACATCTCTTACATCACCATAGTATGAGGCGTGCTGGTGTGGCAGCTAGCATAACAGGAGGAGTGGTCAGTCCCGCACCGTCTTGCGATTTTGAGTTTGCACGTTTGAATGAGTTGCAGATGCTAATGGCGTGAAAGTGGAGCATGCGTTTCATACGCCTGCCACAGACCTTGCTAGACCCTCTGCATCCGACAGCAGAATAGTTGTACAGCCTCAATGATCTGAGGACCAGAACTACCCACAAAGTGACAGCGGTGTCGTCCTCCTCAGCTAGTCCCACCACTCCTCCTCTGATCTTAGCTCAGGAAAAGAATTGCTCTCTCTCTCTCTCTCATTCACACCAATGAGTAAACAACAAGCTCACTGCCAGGTGATTTACCACCGGAATTACTGGGCCTCAGAACAGTTTCCAATGCAGTCAAATTCATTAAAACACTGACAATGCTCTTCACACAGGTGGTCGCCTACCTGGTGCTTGAAATGTGTTGAAACTATTAAAAATTTCCGAAATATGTTTACCTACAAAAAGAAAGCATACTCCAGATGATGAAAGAGTAGTTGGTACTTTCAAGACAAAAAAAAAAAAAAAATTAAAAAAAAATTAAAAAAAAAAAAAAAAAAAACCATACTTTTATTTATCAATTAACAGAAACCGTTCACATACAATCTTCAGATATTCTGAGAACGAACAGGTTTCACAGAAAAACAGAAAAAGTAGCAGCACCGCAGTGGTTTATTGATTATTTACGCCATCAAAACTTGCATCACAAGAAAAACGAAGGCAGGAGGGACGTCAGTTCCCTCCTGGCACCCTGTTGACCTCCCACACCGGCGGAAAGAATTTAATAGATTATTAGAATTAAGTATATGCCGAAAAAGAATGAAGTTGAAAGATTTAGCGGTCGTGGGTGCTTGCCGGCGTAGACGATATTCGTCACGCACGGTGCGTCTTCCTTGGCTGCTTGTTGTTACATTTCTTGCGGGCTGGTAGACACACAGAGTATTTATGCTGCGGGCCTATCGCCCCCCCCCCTCTCCAAAAATAAGGGNATCCAAACTGCATCGTCTGTAAAAAATAATCAAACCTACTAGAATGAAAACTGTCAAACAGCTATTCAGAAAGCTTCTTCTGAACTGCATCGTTGATAAAAGATAATCCAAAGTTTCCAGAAAAAAAACTGTTGACGCAGTCAGAAAAGCTTCTATCTTCAAATGCTGAAGCTAATAAGGCTAAGATTTTCGAAACTGCAAACAGATGTTCGATAAACAAACTACCACGATAAACGAACTACCACGGCTTTAATTTTGAATCCCGATAAAATATTACGAAGCTTTGCAAAACGAAATAAAATGAACAGCGGCTAGAACCTAGATAATTAATAATATCGCATCATTACAATAAGTAGTGAACAAAGAATTATTGTGCAGCTGCATTTACTACCTACACCCCTTATTCCTCGATTTCCCGTCTTGGACTCGCCCAGTGACATCAGTCTGGGGCCACACTTTGTATTATATTGTATATTATTTTCTGTTTTATTTTATTCATGGATTAGTAAGTGTTTATGTAAATAGTCGTTACGAGGGACTAAGAAAGACGTCTCCCGATTTTATTTCCACGACACATTTATATGGGGCAACTGTCAACTTATGTATTATTATAGTGTTTAACTCGCCACATAACCTAAAGCATATTGTGTAATTTAAGTGTAATTTCTGAATTTTCTGTGTTATTGTTTGCTTTTCGTAAAATTTGCTTTTTGAGAATTTTGGCGCCAGGCCACCCAGACCTCCGAGCAGCCTGCCGCCATGATTGTCAGTCAGATCCACGGGTACTTAGGAGAAGGACGTGCCGCTGCGCCATTCCCTGGGTACCTCAAATTTTACTTTGTATCACCACTTAACGACAATAGCATCAAATCACTCTGGAACCTCTTTACTTTTTATGTGCCCGGAAGTGGTCCCTTCTTCCCTCTGCTGACTCACAGAGCCCAGAGGCTTAATTGCTACAACTAATTGCTTTCGAGTTCTGAACATTTTCTCTGTTTCTAGTGGCCACAGCCCTAAATGTGTGCACCAGCTTCAGTGCCTGTTGTACAGAGAGTAAAACATGTGAGTAAACACCGTGAACTGTTCTCCATGTTTTATTTCACGTGTCAGGTTGCTTCACAACCTCTTGAGAGTGTTCACATCCCAACTACTCATCCTGACCTTATTAATGACTACCGTGCTGTCAGTATGGCCGACATCAGACGTAAGCACCGTAAATTTGTGGGCATCGTGAGGTGGTCCTAACAGCATCGCATTAGTGGCGTAAGGAGGGGACCTACATCCCCCCAGGTAGAATAGGTTAAATACCTGCAACAGNAGCATCGCATTAGTGGCGTAAGGAGGGGACCTACATCCCCCCAGGTAGAATAGGTTAAATACCTGCAACAGTCATCATCATCACCTCCAACAATCAACAGGGATCTTCAGGACAGAGCCACATGGGTGAAAGGCCAACTGTCCGCTCTTCCATGCTCTGCATAGCTAACCAGCACCCAAATAATTCATTTCTACAACGATAATTCATCTACCCCCTTTCCTCCTGGAGCAACTCCTGTTAATGACTTTCACACAAAATCCAATAAGTGTGAAAANAAATAAGGGCACGGCTGCCGGCATCCGCCAGCCGTAGCCATCCAAACTGCATCGTCTGTAAAAAATAATCAAACCTACTAGAATGAAAACTGTCAAACAGCTATTCAGAAAGCTTCTTCTGAACTGCATCGTTGATAAAAGATAATCCAAAGTTTCCAGAAAAAAAACTGTTGACGCAGTCAGAAAAGCTTCTATCTTCAAATGCTGAAGCTAATAAGGCTAAGATTTTCGAAACTGCAAACAGATGTTCGATAAACAAACTACCACGNTATCTTCAAATGCTGAAGCTAATAAGGCTAAGATTTTCGAAACTGCAAACAGATGTTCGATAAACAAACTACCACAGCTTTAATTTTGAATCCCGATAAAATATTACGAAGCTTTGCAAAACGAAATAAAATGAACCGCGGCTAGAACCTAGATAATTAATAATATCGCATCATTACAATAAGTAGTGAACAAAGAATTATTGTGCAGCTGCATTTACTACCTACACCCCTTATTCCTCGATTTCCCGTCTTGGACTCGCCCAGTGACATCAGTCTGGGGCCACACTTTGTATTATATTGTATATTATTTTCTGTTTTATTTTATTCATGGCTTAGTAAGTGTTTATGTAAATAGTCGTTACGAGGGACTAAGAAAGACGTCTCCCGATTTTATTTCCACGACACATTTATATAGGGCAACTGTCAACTTATGTATTATTATAGTGTTTAATTCGCCACATAACCTAAAGCATATTGTGTAATTTAAGTGTAATTTCTGAATTTTCTGTGTTATTGTTTGCTTTTCGTAAAATTTGCTTTTTGAGAATTTTGGCGCCAGGCCACCCAGACCTCCGAGCAGCCTGCCGCCATGATTGTCAGTCAGATCCACGGGTACTTAGGAGAAGGACGTGCCGCTGCTCCATTCCCTGGGAACCTCAACTTTTACTTTGTATCACCACCTAACGACAATAGCATCAAATCACTCTAGAACCTCTTTACTTTTTATGTGCCCGGAAGTGGTCCCTTCTTCCCCCTGCTGTCTCACAGAGCCCAGAGGCTTAATTGCTGCAACTAATTGCTTTTGAGTTCTGCACATTTTCTCTGTTTCTAGTGGCCACAGCCCTAAATGTGTGCACCAGCTTCAGTGCCTGTTGTACAGAGAGTAAAACATGTGGGTAAACATCGTGAACTGTTCTCCATGTTTTATTTCACGTGTCAGGTTGCTTCACAACCTCTTTAGAGTGTTCATATCCCAACTACTCATCCTGACCTTATTAATAACTACCGTGCTGTCAGTATGGCCGACATCAGACGTAAGCACAGTAAATTTGTGGGCATCGTGAGGTGGTACTAACAGCATCGCATTAGTGGCGTAAGGAGGGGACCTACATCCCCCCAGGTAGAATAGGTTAAATACCTGCAACAGTCATTATCATCACCTCCAACAATCAACAGGGATCTTCAGGACAGAGCCACATGGGTGAAAGGCCAACTGCCCAGTCTTCCATGCTCTGCATAGCTAACCAGCACCCAAATAATTCATTTCTACAACAATAATTCATCTACCCCCTTTCCTCCTGGAGCAACTCCTGTTAATGACTTTCACACAAAATCCAATAAGTGTGAAAATTGCACACGTACCTGAGATCTGATGAACTGCTTCCTGTTGAATCGAACCATTCGCACAGCCTCGCACACGTCACACTGATGCTCCAACTTTATCTTCTCAATGAGGAATGCGACGGCCACGAACAGACCACACGCTCTTGCCCCATCCCTGCATCACCACAACAGCTGGTTTCCTCGCAAAACCACACAACAATTTACAAACTGACACACTTTAGACTAAAATTCTGTGTTGCTAGCTGCTTCCAAGATACATCCAAATCTTCTCTACTAAAAATTATTTCAATTTCAGTTTTTCTTACATGTGGAAATTCAAGGAAAACAGGCATCATTTACACACATCAAATTGATTAACATTTTTGCCACTAAATTTGCCAGAAGTGTGTCTGACTTTCTTAAGAAAATGCATTTGTGTCACAAGTGTTTGAATGTAGTATTTACAGTAAAACTGTTACAAGAGTTCCTAGTTTAGAATTTTTGCTGCTTGATAAAATTTCATTAATTAGAAATCTATAAAAATTTGCACATGGTGAAACTTGAGTTTTGAACTCCATTAAACTTTAAGAAGTGCCTTAACATCCATTTGTTTAGTGTATCCACGAAAGTATATAGTCTATTTGTGGTACCTTCACACTTTATGAATCAAAGCTTTGGAAAATCTCCCCATGTTGAGGCATAGGAACAGAGCACCCCTTCCGGGATAAACACTAGCTAGAGTTATCGTTGCCTGCCACCCCGTTGCGGAAGTAAACCGTAGCACCTCATCCTTGGTAAATGCCGTTAACCCACAGGAGGGGTAGTAAGTGGAATGATAGGAAGGCAGCTGCCATCCTAGCTGGAAAGCTAGGATGGCAGCTTAAACATCCTGTCCCAGCTTAAACATGCTTAAACATCCACTGCTTAAACATCCTGTCCCAGCCTTCAGCTATTTAATCCCTCGGGAACGAGCTCACGCCGACCGCCAACTGTTGAGGCCTTACCTCGCAGTTCTCCCCAGTCATTTGTTTGGACCCCTGATGAAACTCCCCAGAGCTGCACACCCAGTTGTCGAATACCTCCGCCTAGGCCTATCTTTGGAAGTAGGTGTCGGGCCAGCTGACGACGTTGGACCAGCGCCACCAATCAAAGGCCGGAAGCCTGCCAGCCAAAGCCGAACCAGCCTATCATCCAAGCCGTCCAGAAGACGCCGTCGCCACCACCAGCCAGCTGGCTCAGGAGACCCGACGCCGGACCTACGCCGGCGAGCACCCGACGCCCGCCAGTGAGAGGTAAGCCAGCGGCTCCAAAAACAACTCGCAAACGCAAGCCCATACTAGCGCAGCTAGACTTCGTGCCAACCCAGTGGCCTACCCACCCAAGTTTATAACAAAGGCGCCATCAAGGCCAATCGTTAGATTTTACAGACCCCGCCATCTAGCGCAGAACTAAGAGACTTACACCTATTACGACGCTGACGTGCTCCTGTCCCTCAGCCATCACTCGTCAACATATACATAACATTAAAAACACATACGTACAGTATATTTTCCTGTTGAGTCAAAAGGGCAAACCGGCTAAGACATATAGTACACTTAAACTTTATAAAGATGTAAGTTAATGTGCAAGTAGGTCGCCAGGCTACCAAAATTTTTTTATTTTAAACTCTATAAAGATGGCCAAGCCTTACAAAGAGAAAAAAAAGGAATGCAAGTACTCCGCAGGTTTAAACTCCCATTATGCTGTTGCTTTACTTTATGATACTAATTCTATAATATAATATCTCCAATTGTTTTAATTATTACTGCGGATGAGTCACATTAAATATTGATATTCTCTGAATTACAATGTAACGTTCGGGCAGTTACACACTGCCGATGTTACGTTGCCACGGCTTGCTCAAAGGTGGAACACAAGACTCAGTACAATTAAACGCCGATTAATTAAAATAATAAGTTCCAAGTTCCAGATTAGTTGTATATACTTTTATTTATTCTTTAGCAACACAGTTCACAGACAACGTTCCAGTATGCAGAGTACGAACCTTCNTTAGTTGTATATACTTTTATTTATTCTTTAGCAACACAGTTCACAGACAACGTTCCAGTATGCAGAGTACGAACCTTCACAATTAAATATACAAGTACAGACCAGCGCCACAGTCGTTTACTGATTATTAATGTCTCAAAACTGTCCCGAAGAAATTTAAATGCTGCTACCTCCCATATCGGCTGAGAAATAAAATAACAAAGTTTAGTTGCCGATGTGGGGGTTATCGTCCCGACCGACGCGACTTAAACGAGCATTCTTGACGGAACTGAAGGGCAACTGCCCTCGTCGCTGACTGACTTGAAGTGCTTNCCGACGCGACTTAAACGAGCATTCTTGACGGAACTGAAGGGCAACTGCCCTCGTCGCTGACTGACTTGAAGTGCTTCTGTAAGACGACTGACTTGAAGAAGTGAAGGGCGACAGCCAGATACGTCTGTTGTCCTGCCTCTCGCCCCCCTCTCCTGAGATAAGGGCACGGCATCCGGCATCTGCCACGCACGCTTTCCACTCGTNCACAATTAAATATACAAGTACAGACCAGCGCCACAGTCGTTTACTGATTATTAATGTCTCAAAACTGTCCCGAAGGAATTTAAATGCTGCTACCTCCCATATCGGCTGAGAAATAAAATAACAAAGTTTAGTTGCCGATGTGGGGGTCATCGTCCCAGGCCGACGCGACTTAAACGAGCATTCTTGACGGAACTGAAGGGCAACTGCCCTCGTCGCCGACTGACTTGAAGTGCTTCTGTAAGACGACTGACTTGAAGAAGTGAAGGGCGACAGCCAGATACGTCTGTNAGAAGTGAAGGGCGACAGCCAGATACGTCTGTTGTCCTGCCTCTCGCCCCCCTCTCCTGAGATAAGGGCACGGCATCCGGCATCTGCCACGCACGCTTTCCACTCGTTATCGACACTGCTCCGCACGAAACTGCGCCGTAGGAACTAAAACTTGTCGACGCCGCCAACATCCAGAGAAACGAACTTCTCGTATAAAACTTGTTGACGCATTCTGAAAGTATCTAAATAATGCTGAGGCTTAACAAAAACTCCAACTTTCGAAACGAAACGGTAAACAGACTCCTGATAAACGTAAATAGCAAACGTCTGTCCGATAAACAAACTATCACAGGAAAACAAACCACCACGGCTTTAATTTTGAAACCAACAAAAATATTATGAAGCTTTCCAAAGCTAAATAAAAATGAACAAAATTGAAACACGTGTCCCGGAAATTAAGACTACTGCGTCATTACAACAATAGATAATTGTTAATGGTTTACTGTAAAAAAAAAATGTCACACTTAATAACCCTTAATTATATACATGTTTTGGCAAGATGAAATACCTTAAACTGCACGTACATTAAAAAATATATACTAATTACATTCTGTTACAGTTTTGGAGCGTACTGTAAAAGCAACTGTTCCACTGCGTACAGGCTGTTCGCAATTAAGTAAGCACTTTTGAAATAACCTTCAAAAAATGCCAGTGCCCTAACCTGCATGTATTTTAATGAGCACACTGACTGGCATGCACATAGTGAAGTTGGTAGCAATGAAGAGAAAGTAGTTCCATGTGTCTTTAATATTGAATTAAAAATGTGAAATAAATATTTGTGAATACTAAAAATAATTCTTTTTCTTTCTGATTTTTTAATTGCATACAAGTGTAAGATTCAGCGAATTTGTAAGAGTACATATTTTTCTAATAATTTCCCAGTTTTCACTTGACCAACACATGAATGTGGTAATCAGGCTGTTTATTTATTTAATTAAAGTTTTATTATTTTTATTTGTTTTAGTATTATTATTTGAAAAAATGTTTTTTATTATAGTTTATTTGTTCTGTGAAGGTTTATTTTTATTTTTTTTAAAGTAACATTTTTTATTGTACCTTTTGTATCAGGGTGAATTTAATTTATTTTATTTATATATTAATCTCGAATTGATTTGATCTATATTATTATGTTAGTTATAGTTATATATTTATTAATTATATCAATATAGGTGAGATATGTTATTCGTAAATCATTATATCTAGTTTTCTAATAATTTAATTTAATTCAGCTATTTTTATTTAAAATTAAAATTTTATTTTAATTTATTTATTAATAGTAAGATTATGGGGGATTAGCTCTTTAATTTTATTAAAATTATTTAATTTATTTATTGTTATATATATGTTAATTTTACATATGGTGGATGAATGCACAGTGTGCACGCAGTGCATACAAGCAGATCTTAATCAGGGCTTTCAGGAGTGCTCAATCTACCGCGAACAGCCTATAAATACGTGTATAGTTCTGACAAGCAGACAGCACTTAATGAGAAAGAAACAGCGTGAAGAGAGGACTCACAGGCAGGTGATGACGATAGAACCTTTGCCGGAGTAGTGCGTCTCCACCTCCCTCCACAGCTCGATCAGCATGCCGGGCTCCTCCGGGGTATCCCAGTCATCGCTCCAGCCCTTCACGCGGATCAGCCGCACTTTCTGCAACTGCAACCCCCCCTCGACCCCGTCAACTTTCCTAATGCCTCCTTTTATCTGCGTGGGCACCCAATTTAACACCGTCTCTGTGTATCGTACCGATGTGCTGTAACTGCAACTGTTTACTATACTATACCTCTTACTATATTTTATATTAAATGCCCCCGAACGGTGCAAGGCCTTGGTAAGGGAACGCTATTTATTTAGGAATCAAGAAAGGGTCTTTTATTACGGAACCACGCCAGCATTTGCCTGGAGTGATTTCGGGAAACCCTGTGAGACTGAAATCAGGATGGCGGGACCAGGAATCGAACCTGGGTCCTTCCAAAGGAGCAAGCGAATTGAAGGAGTGAGGAAGGGCAAATAGTGGGAAATAGTACAAGAGAGAGAGTGGCTGAGGGAACAGAGTAGATGGAAGCAATTTGCCAAACTGACTAGGCAGCAGGCTGGAAACAGTCGAGACGAAGATGATGACTTCACAGTTCAGTTTTTCTGAAGCTATGGATCGATTAAAAAAAAACTTGAGGCACGTATGTTAATTCAATGGTAGTTCTCTGTACGTGTTTCCGTTGTATAGACTGCTAATACTCAAGTCTCCTTACCTTTGTGGTCTTGATGTTCTCAATGTGGTATTTTGAAATAGACCACCGTGGCATATCTGATTGCTGTACCAGGCTCAGCTTCAAATATGGCACTGGGGTGGTTGGACCACTGCTAGAAGGAAGGAATCTGTGGTTTGCATCCAGGTCCTAAACAAAACACAGTAATCAACGTAAATAATTACTCATTACACAGAACATAATAATTATACATGGAGACATTTGAACATAAGTACATAATCAGATGTTTGCGATGCATCCTCCAAGCTCTAAAGTACAAGGTTTTCCAACAAAACTTACTGCTTTATACCTACAGACCCAGAAAATGTAATGAATTCATTTGAAGACAATCTAGACTTTAAACACGTGTAGAGTTGACTTTCTTTTTCTATTGAATCACAGTTCATAAGACACACGCTGGATGAATTCGAACTAGTAACTGACCTAAAAGAAAACAAGGACAGCATCCCGTAGTAAACCTGGTCTGGGGTAAAACTGGAGCATCAGCCAATGAACAACTAACTCAGGTTTGAGTACACAAAGGACTGTGTAGTCTGGTTTGTCGCCAAACGAATCCACAAACTTCCCTATTAATAACTTGCCAAATTTGTTATGTTGTTAATATTTGCCACTACACTCATCCTCTGTATACAAAAGTACATTCACAAAAATTGCTGCAATCAATAGTAATGTCAGGTTTCTAGTTCTGTTTTCCTGTACCCAATGACACCAGACAACTTGACAAACAGGTTTGGGATTATTCAAAACCATCTTCTGTACCTCCGCAGTTTAAGCTGTGTCAGTTTAATCAGTTCTATTTCCTGCAGCTGGTGCATGAGGTGGTGTTCCTACACCTGCCAGCGATACTTCAAGTTACCGTGAAACTGTTGCTAGTATTTATGTGTACAGTGATATATATTTGCAGTCACTTCTAAACAGGAAATTACCAAATCACCATGCATTTAATACATTAAGTAAAATAGTATTTCCAAGTTATTGACTCAAAAAATACATACACGTAAAATATTTCTGACCACACTCTTTATATAACTGTGTACTAATAGTCATGAAAGAAACTCCAAACAACAGCTTTTAAAAGTATGCAGTCCTGAATGTTTCGTTTTGGTACGGTTGGCAAGGAAAGAGATGAATTTGTGGCGATGTGAAGTGACACTGCCAGAAATCAGTTAAAACTGCAAGGCACATATACACAGTAATTCCTCTATATTCGCGAGGGTTAAGATCTTCAAAAATACCACAAATATAACGAAATTGCGAATACTGAGACTAGAAAAAGATGGGGAAAACAATATTAGGTTCCCAGACCCTTATTTTACAACATTTTTGATTAAAATTGTGTACAAATGTTTTAAATAATGTGTTTTATATATAGTTTATAGTCCTGTTATTAGAAGGGAAACAAAATATGGTAATTCATTACATAAATTGAAAAAGTACATATACAATAGTATAAAACATAAGGGGAACTCATAATTACAATCACTATCACAGCAAAAGAGATTTACGTTGTGAAAGAAAGGGACCTATAGTATACATTTTTTTTCATTCCGGAAAAAATGTAATAAAACATTTTTAACTTGACGCGTCACGAGCGCTGTCGAATACACATCCAAGCCTCAACCTCTGGTGCTACCCTAGTGTACCGTAGCACCAAATGCCGTTGCTCATTTCGCCACTGTACCATTTCTAGTCACAAGTGAGTCAACCCCTTGCCGCCCAAGAGGCCGGCAATCCGCACCCCGCCACGCTCTAGTCTGAGTGGGTGGACCCACCCCCTCGCTTGCCTTGCCCTGCAACTCTTGCCAACTCGCCACGCTTGCCTTCAGCAGTAACAGTTAGCCCTAGCGCATAACGTTACTATTGTCAGAACTTGCCTGTCTTAACACACTAGGCAGAAGCTCCTGTTGCGGAGCCTTCTCCTGGCTTTGAATGTTGGCCATGTGCCTCGTCCGTAGTAGTACATAGATCTCCAGTGTATTATATGTTGCATTACTAAAATCTCAATTTCCTGTCTGCTGAAAATATGTAGTTGTCCATTTATTAATTACCAAACATCACATTTCATCAATTAGTGAAAAAGACGGTTGTCCACATCCATACCAGGTAACGGTGCAATGTAAATAAAATGTACGCACCACAGAGGAAGTTATACACAGACGGCCGGGTAAGAAATCAACAGCTGTTAGTTGAAGCAGACCAGAATATTTCTGAAGGCTGTTGATGATGNACACAGACGGCCGGGTAAGAAATCAACAGCTGTTAGTTGAAGCAGACCAGAATATTTCTGAAGGCTGTTGATGATGCCTGAACGACCAAGTTACAAAATATCTTACTGGCTCCTGAAAAATGAGGGCAGGTGGAGTTGCTAGGCAGGGAAGATTTGCAACCACTTGTGTCTGGTATATTTAATTCCACCTATTTCCTGGCACAGGTGCAGAGCAATTTTTGTTGCTCTGCGCTACGTTGGTGCAAATGTCAGGTTGTCATATATAATCGGCCCCCTGAACTGTGATTTCTTGGGAGTCACCAAAAGTTTTCGAAAAACGATATTTGCGTATTCAGTCTTTTCAACAATACATTACGACTAGAGATGGGAATTTGTAGCATTTAAAATCTTCAAACTTACCATTCTGAATTAAAAATTTAGCACATTGGAGCATTTACCATGCAGCATTTCATTGCATCTAGCATTTATTTACCCTCAAAAATTTAATTTAATTGTCAAAACTGCCTAAAAACCTACTTACATAATAAAATCTGTTCACTGTCGCAATTATTAACACAAAAACTAAAACTTATAAAAATTCCACTGAAACCTGAGCACAACAAAATATGTGGTACATCAACCATATATTATGCATTATAAATACTCGCTATGCTTGCTCACTGTTCTCTACTCAACTGATAATACTTGACATGTTCACTGATGGGACCACGTTGACATGTAATTACGTGGTGTGCATTTGCAAACAGGAATAGCATTAAGAGATATTTTATGCACAGTAACGATTGCATACTTCATAATACAAGTAATAAAATTATGTGGCAAAGAAATGACTGATATAACTAATAAGCCTACTTAAAAGTTTGCATGATAGGTGGGTCTTGACGTCTCGTCGACAGCAATACCATTAAAGATGGAACCAGAAACAAACACAATACTAGTGAGACAGTTACAAATTCACGTCTTACTCGGGACTCAAACCCATAACACCTCGTACAGAAGATGGCGTGCAAACCCCCTGCATTACAGAGGTAGAATTTGGAGCACCAGCTTCGGTTGTAATCAGTCTAAAGTTTTGGTAGACTGGGTTTACCGTTCTCAANACACAGACGGCCGGGTAAGAAATCAACAGCTGTTAGTTGAAGCAGACCAGAATATTTCTGAAGGCTGTTGATGATTCCTGAACGACCAAGTTACAAAATATCTTACTGGCTCCTGAAAAATGAGGGCAGGTGGAGTTGCTAGGCAGGGAAGATTTGCAACCACTTGTGTCTGGTATATTTAATTCCACCTATTTCCTGGCACAGGTGCAGAGCAATTTTTGTTGCTCTGCGCTATGTTGGTGCAAATGTCAGGTTGTCATATATAATCGGCCCCCTGAACTGTGATTTCTTGGGAGTCACCTGAAGTTGTCGAAAAACGATATTTGGGTATTCAGTCTTTTCAACAATATATTACGATTAGAGATGGGAATTTGTAGCATTTAAAATCTTCAAATTGACCATTCTGAATTAAAAATTTAGCACTTTGGAGCATTTACCGTTTTACAAATGTAGCATTTCATTGCATCTACCATGTATTTACCTACAAAAATTTAATTTAATTGTCAAAACTGCCTAAAAACCTACCTACATAATAAAATCTGTTTACTGTCGCAATTATTAACACACAAACTAAAACTTATAAAAATTCCACTAAAACTGAGCATAACAAAATATGTGGTACATAAATCATATATTCTGCATCAGAAATACTCGCTATGCTTGCTCACTGTTCTCTACTCATCTGATAATACTTGACATGTTCACTGATGGGACCACGTTGACGTGTACCATACATGGAGTGCATCTGCAAACAGGAATAGCATTGAGAGATATTTTATGCACACTAACGATTGCATACTTCATAATACAAGTGATAAAATGATGTGGCAAAGAAATGACTGATATAACTAATAAGCCTACCTNTACAAGTGATAAAATGATGTGGCAAAGAAATGACTGATATAACTAATAAGCCTACCTAAAAGTTTGCATGATAGGTGGGTCTTGACGTCTCGTCGACAGCAATACCATTAAAGATGGAACCAGAAACAAATACAATCCTAGTGAGACAGTTACAAATTCACGTCTTACTCGGGACTCAAACCCATAACACCTCATACAGAAGATGGCGTGCAAACCCCCTGCATTGCAGAGGTAGAATTTGGAGCACCAGCTTCGGTTGTAATCAGTCTAAAGTTTTGGTAGACTGGGTTTACCGTTCTCAANCAGAGGTAGAATTTGGAGCACCAGCTTCGGTTGTAATCAGTCTAAAGTTTTGGTAGACTGGGTTTACCGTTCTCAAATATTTATAGGAACTTAATTTTGAAAAGAAAGAGTGCGCGTCACTTAAACCATGTAAGTTAAGATGGCCTGCCATACCACTGATTGTATGCAGAATTTAGTGGGAACAGGTTGACTGGTTCCCGGGATATGGCATAAAAACTTTATTTTCATTTTTGGTGCTATCGTACAAAAATGCCTAAAACCAGCAATCAGATGATTATTTTCTGAGAAATGACCTTTCAAAGCAGTGGACAAAAGAGGCTCTGGATAGATGCATTTCGTAGTTATAATAAATACTGCTAGCGTACAAAGTCAATTTGAAATTTATTACATGGTTTCGTAGATATGGCATAGTAATATAAAATATTTGTATGTCTGCAATTTTTAAAATAAGTGTCTGACCAACTAAAACATCAGAGTTTACATGGCCTCATACAGTATTACTTGGCTGCCAACTTCGGTAAAATCTGTGGATTTTTCCCCTGAGATACGACATGAAAACTTTTTTTTCCATGTGGCGCTATCTTACAAAATAACGGACAAAAGAGGCTATTTTAGGGTTGCCACCAGCCCTGAAGCTGAAATCCTGGTTCTTGTATGTAAAAATCCTGTAAAATTCTGGAATCACTGGGTAAAATCCTGTAAAACCGTTGGAATAAAAAAAAAATTGTTAAATATCAGAAAAAAGTGTGTATGAAGAACGCATACCTTTTTAATGTAATTGTTTTTGTTTGGAATGTACAAACCATGCATGCACATACAACATGGTATCTGTCAGACAATCATACATAAAATAATCACACGTGGTTTCATGATCGCTTTGTCCCTCCTTTAACCATGGCAGTTCTTTTTCCCACTCACACTTATGCTTTTGTTTATACAACGACCTTGTCTGCGATAACTTTCGTTTCCTCTCCATTGTGATATCAATGACAAACGCAAAACGCTGTCACCAAATTTGGAATGAGTGCGCAAAAACAGCACAACATGGCAAAGGTTCTTTTCAATAATGGCCTAGGCATTTGCACGTGATCATACAGCCAGGAACAGAAATATGTAGATAACAATATACTTGCGTCAGTGAATGATTAAGCTAAATATTTTGGACATATGCCATTGAAGCAATGGTGTACGTACAAAATATTTGCTTAATCATTCACCTCCGTTGCAAGAATCATTCAAACAAACGCGTCAGTGAAACTCACACATCGCTGCGGATGCTAGTGTCACATGGATGCAGCAGCCACTTCGAGTAAAGTGATATGTGCCCGCTCATTATCTCTGGCTCGTGAAAAAGAGAAGTTTGTTTACTTTTTGCATTCATCAACGTATCACTATTTTGAAGTGAAATATGATCAAACGTTGCGTAGAATACACTTGCATGATTTATGTATTGATAACGGACATGGATATTCATTGTGGAGACAAAAATTTCACAGTTCCGAACGTAATATATTTGGGTAAATGGAGGTAAACATGTAGTGGTCTGAGTTGTTAACATTATTTTCTAATCTATGATTTTGTTGCACGTAATAATTGTTTAGTTAAAATGTATTAAAATCCGTTAAAATGGCAGGCCTGCATGTACCGACACTTGTGATACTCATAATAGATACTTTCAGCATACCAAGTTTAGTCGGAATTGGTTAAATGGTATGGTAGATATAGCAAATAAACCCTAAACCTTTCTATGGCCACCATTTTGAAAACGAATGCCTTTTATATTTAAATAGCAAGTATTAACATGGCCTACAAAAGTATTAGTTACATGCCAAATTTGGCAGGAATCAGTTGAGGAGTAGTTCTCAAGATATAACTTAAAAGCTTTATTTCTTCATGTTGCACCAGCTTCCAAAATGGTTGATCAATACCATTATTACTTTCTAAATTCGATGCGTACATCATGCACTATAAACACAGCAAATTTGGTTGAAATCGGTTAAATGGTTCCCGAGATATATCATAATGCCCTAAATATTAAAATTGCCGCCATTTTGAAAATAAGTACCAGGCATGAATGAAAACTATAAAAGTGGTATGTACATGCTAAACACTATGAACAGAGTTAGGTGAAATTCTGTTAACTGGTTTAAAAGTTATTGTGGGGGGACATACATTCCAGACAGACGTTCATGTGATTGCCTAAGCCTTCGGAATTGAGCTAAAATAATTTTTGTTAAATTTAAAAAAATACAAAAAATGAATTAGTTATTTGTTTAACCACTTACAAATGGTAAGTACAGTATTTACTCGATTCTAAGCCACCATAAATTCTAATTTACACCTAGATTTTTGGGGAAAATCCTGGAAAAAGATTATTGGTATATATGTGAGGCAACAAGTCAAACCACCACTTCAATACGAAATCTCATTTCTGTAGGAAGTTTAATTTTGCCTTCAATAGAAATGATTTTCCATCAAAACAAACAAATATATTTCACTCTGCCAAAAGAGAACATTGTGCTTTTGGAAGCACATTTATCTAATTGTACGAAAGGGAAGTAATGTATAAGTAATATACTCCATCCTTGTACTGGGCATTGTGCTACCTTCCACACACAAATCAAGTGCCAACAAAGAGACTCATGGCTACAACAGAAAGTGTAAAGTTTCAACACACATTATTTTTTCTTGCGTACATAAGTATATATTTTTTGCATTATAAAAAGGAGATAGAAAACACAGGCACTCTCATAGTGCACAGAGACAACACACAAAAGTCGGACGAATACATTTTTCACGCAGATGGGCTGTCACGATGTTTTGCTGGCTAGGCCAGCTTCTTCGGGTGGCGAGTGGTGGCACACTGCCGTCTGTAGAGCAGTCGTCGGCGAAAAGTGAACCTAGTGGCCAGGAGGCAAACTAGGGTTGGGCGAGAAATTTGAAATGCGGCGGAGGGGTTGCCTCATGTTTAAACCTGGCGTCTGTCTGGATTTGGTGATGTATTGGTGGGTCAATTGCCAGCATCACAGTTCTGCACTACAGTATTATTAGAAAGTGGTAGGTCCCTCACCATTCTGGTTGTGTAACAGGAGTCAAAAGTTTTGGTTGTAAAATTCTGTATGTGCTGCAAATGACTTTTCCTGTAAATTTGCGTTCACCCCACCTACGTCTTGTTTGGTGTCTGTNAAAATTCTGTATGTGCTGCAAATGACTTTTCCTGTAAATTTGCGTTCACCCCACCTACGTCTTGTTTGGTGTCTGTTCTATTGCTAGTCATTATCTATCTGAGAGTGTTGGTAGTAAGGTCAGTGCACTCTGTATTGCAGTGAACATACTGTAGCTGGTAGATGTTCTCTGTCGCACAGTTGCAGCTGCCCTGGATAGGATAAGTCTGTTCAATGAGCCTGCTGTTGAAGGAGGTGGAAGATTAGTGCATAGCACAAGAGCTATAACGTTGGCTATTGCAAGGATGAGACCCCCTGGGGGTGGTGATATTACTGACCGTGGCATTGNAAAATTCTGTATGTGCTGCAAATGACTTTTCCTGTAAATTTGCGTTCACCCCACCTACGTCTTGTTTGGTGTCTGCTCTATTGCTAGTCATTATCTGTCTGAGAGTGTTGGTAGTAAGGTCAGTGCACTCTGTATTGCAGTGAACATACTGTAGCTGGTAGATGTTTTCTGTCGCACAGTTGCAGCTGCCCTGGATAGGATAAGTCTGTTCGGTGAGCCTGCTGTTGAAGGAGGTGGAAGATTAGTGCACAGCACAAGAGCTATAACGTTGGCTATTGCAAGGATGAGACCCCCTGGGGGTGGTGATATTACTGACCGTGGCATTGGGTGGCAATTTGGAGTGCACCAGTTTGTTTCGAAGTTTGGTGGGTTGTTTCTCCCCTTCACCCCTCTGCAACCATTTGTGCATTTCTTTCTACATTTCACTTTGTTGAATGATAATGGTGAGAGGGAGGAATCTTGCTCTTGCTCTCTCTCTCTCTCTCTCTCTCTCTCTCTCTCTCTCTGCAGACATGGATAGGGCAGTGGTGTATGCGAAAGAGTGATTGGAGGAGTGTAAGGTGGCGCACATAAAAAAAGATTACAGCCCATCCTTACACAGCAACAAAAACATGTTGAAATTCAATATGCGTAAGATACGTGATGGCGTGATGGCGTAAGATACACGAAGGTGTAAGATGCGTGGGTAAATACAGTACTCATACAAATTGCTAAGAGTTACTTTTAATAACAAATACAAAATAACAATGAAATTATTATTTTGCTTGTTATGTATGCATGAATAAAATAATTTCTATCATTAAATACAGACACCCATAAATCCAGAATTACAACATAGTTTAAACGGTTCAATTTTTAAAAATACAAAATTATTTGTTTAACATGTCTGTAAGTATTAACCCACATTTTTAACACTGGGTTGCAATTATTTATTCTCCTTTCTCCGTGCATTACACAAAGCCCTGTAACACGACCAAACTGTNTTTTAACACTGGGTTGCAATTATTTATTCTCCTTTCTCCGTGCATTACACAAAGCCCTGTAACACGACCAAACTGTGGCATCAATGTCATGGTAACAATAACGGGACTCTTGTTCTGTTACATCAAAGTTTTCCACACTCAGTACTCAAGATAAAAAATTGTAAGGCAATTGACTGGTAAAGTACACAGGCGTGAGCTGTCACATCCTGGTCACAAGGAGGACTATCATACAGGTCACTGGAACTGACCATACACAACACGTATCTCCCTGACAGTGGTGCAACCCACCTTGTCGCTGAGATCCATCTCGTTAAGCATGACAATCAGGGAGATTTTCTTCTCGTACACCATCCTCCAGAAGTCGCCCACAGTGTTCACAATGGGCAGTTGCGTCACTATGAATAGATCCTTGATTCGGAAGCCATCCACGTACACCGCGTTTATGTACTCGGAAGTTGCTTCTCTGGCCGGGAACCGTGAGATCTTCACTGCACCATGTGGCCCTGAAACACAATCACCTTATTTCAATTAACCCATAACATTTATTTTTATTTACTTAAATATATGACGATGATGATGAAGGCAATAACAATAATAATTTGTTTCATCTCCTCATGTTGTAATCTGTAGCTCATATTTCATATAAAAAATTTAAATGGATAATGAACTTATTTTCAAAATGGCGACAAAATAAATATTTTTAGGTTTATTTGCAATATTTACCATACCATTTGACTAATTTCGACCAAACTTGTTATATTTAAAGTTTCTTTAACAAGCATCAAATGTGTCAATACATAGTCTATTTTGTACCCATTTCGTAAGATAGTGCCATGCGAAAAATACATTTTCAATGTCAAGCCTTGGGAAACAATGAGCAGATCGCTTCCGAATTTAGCAAACAAGTACCTAGCACATACTGCAGTAGTCCATGTAAACTGACATGTTTCAAATGGGTCAGACCCTTATTTTCAAAATGCCAGCAATATGAATATCTAATTTTAGTATTTTACATCTACAAAACCAAGTAACCAATTTGAACTTTACATTGTATGACGGCAGTATCGTTTACAACAATCAAATGCGTCTACACAGAGCCTCTTTCATTTTGTCATTTTGCCAGATAATGCCACATGAATAAATGAAGTTTTGTCAGCCATATCTCTGGCAACAATCAACCAATTCCTACCAAATCTTGTAAACAAGTAGTACTACAGTAGGCCATGTAAATGGACATGTTTTAAGTTGGTCTAACAATTATTTTCGTAATGGTGGGTATATAAATATTTCACCTTAATATGTTCTATCCACAAAATAACGATATCAGTTTCAACTTAACTTTCTATGCAGGCAGTATCTAACACACCAATCAAACGTGTCTACACATGTGTGTCTTTTGTCTACCATTTCGTAAGCTAGCGGCACATGAATAAATAAGAATCATCCGATTCCAACCTAAGTTGGCAAAGAAGTAGCACAGTGGATGTCCACGTGCAATGATAGTCTAAGTCTTAAGGGGACCAACCACTTATTTTCAGAATAGTGACCATACAAACATTTCAGCATAGTATGCCATATCCATGAAACCATGTAGCCAATTTAAGCTTAACCTTGTATGCGGACAGTATCTATGCAATCGTTAAATAAGCCAATATGTAAACTCATTTGTCAGCCATTTTGTAAAATATAACCACATGAAAAATTAAACTTTTGTGTCCTTCCTCTGAAAACATTTAATCAATACACACTAAAATAAGGCAAAAGTTATAGTTTTGTAGTCCATCTAAATTTTTATGACTTAAAGGAGGTAGCCATATATTTTCAAAATAACAGCTATGTAAATATTTTACGTTAGTATGCCATACGTCCCAAAGAATTTCAACCTAATTTTGTATGTAGAAATATCTATGACAAACATAGAATATGCCAATACATAACCATTTTGCTTTCCGGTAATGAACACATCACATGAGAAAATGGAGCTATATGTCTGGGACCAATCAACTGATTCCCACCGAACTTTGCGGACAAGTAGTGCTACAGTACGCCATGTTCTAAGTGTGTCTGGCTTTATTCAGAGTGTGACCGCCATATAAATAATTGAGATAAGTTTGTCATATCTATTAAAAAATTTGACCAATTTCAATTAAGTAATCTTCCCATGCTAAGAGTATCCATTTAGAAACATCAAATATGCTTCTAGAGATAATTTTTTGCCTGCTTTTTGCAAGATAGTGCCAGGTGATAAAATGCAATATTTATGCCATGTCTCGGTAACCAATCATCTAATTCCCACCTAATGTTTCATACGAGTGGTACTACAGTGGGCCATCATGTAAATTAACATCATTTAAATGCATAAAAGACTTTTTCAAAATGGTGCAATATAAATTATTTAGTTAAATTTAAACCAAACTACGTATGCTGACAGTATCTATTAGAAGCATCAGGTATGCATACGTTATTGTACTTCCTGCACCAAAACCTACAAATAAACGTAAACATGAACTTGTCTGGTCTTACTTTCGCAACAGAACTGCACTCTGAAGACTACGTTACGGTAAAGCACCTGCTTACGTGCAGTATGAAGCTAGCGGTGTACGCATTACGGATGCTGTCCCACCTGGGGTGATGTCAGGGAAGCGGTCCTTGCGTGATGGTCGATGCTGCACCATTTGCATCATGGCCTGAATGCTGCTGGTCCTCGACTTGACGGCCGAATCCCACGGCTGCACTTTCTCGAGGGCGCGGTACTGGTTAGCCAGGCCGCCGGTCTCCTTGAGGTATGTCACGCATTGCAGGAAGTGTTTGTTCCAGGGATAACATGTCCGCTCCTTCATCAGACTCTCCACAAGCACTATGTGAACCAGAACGTACTGCTTCTAAAACACATGGATAACGAAAACTATTGCACAAAATTCACTTTCATGTAATACCTTATCAGTTACTACATGTGTGACACAACTTGGAAAAAAATCACTATTTGAAACATATTTAGCTATGAGCTTTGTGTAAAAAATTATTGAGATTNGATAACATGTCCGCTCCTTCATCAGACTCTCCACAAGCACTATGTGAACCAGAACGTACTGCTTCTAAAACACATGGATAACGAAAACTATTGCACAAAATTCACTTTCATGTAATACCTTAACAGTTACTACATATGTGACACAACTTGGAAAAAAATCACTATTTGAAACATATTTAGCTATGAGTTTTGTGTAAAAAATTATTGAGATTNTGTGACACAACTTGGAAAAAAATCACTATTTGAAACATATTTAGCTATGAGTTTTGTGTAAAAAATTATTGAGATTAGCATCTTGAAATGTTCCACTTTTCTTCAGAATAAGGTAATCTTTAATTGTGTTATATCATTGTTGCACTAACTTACGGAGTTCTGTCTTCCACGTCTGATAAAAATACAGTCAAGAGCAAGATGACATGCTTTCAACGTCCATCTTCCATGTCTGATAAAGATACAATCAAACGCAAGATGACATGTTAAGTTCACAAAAGTACAAGCTGACTTACTAGAAATTTTTACAGCATCAATGTGTCAAATATTGCTGCTGGAAAATAAAACATATGCTCACCTCGCTGTCGATCATGTTGGCACGCTGCTCTCTCATCATCTGCAAGTAGTACAGCACGTCAACCGCTCCCTCAGCATCTGCCATCCGCAGACAGATGTCTGCCAGGATGATGGCCCCTGTCCGCCCAAATCCTGCACTGTAACACCAGACAATCACCTCCATAAACCTACAGTGTTTTGTACCAGCACTTTATTAAAATCCCTCTCTATTACTCATGACTCTAGCCTGCGTACATATTACCCATTTATATATATAGGATGAGCACATCACAATAGCCTTTTATCCTGTTACAGAGCATATGTGGTCAAACAGCAGTGCTAGACTCATATGGTGGAGAAAGTTTATTCCATTCTGATCAGCTGCATTCAAGGTGTNATGTGGTCAAACAGCAGTGCTAGACTCATATGGTGGAGAAAGTTTATTCCATTCTGATCAGCTGCATTCAAGGTGTTCCATCCCAAAAAGGTTTTCCATCCCTATTCTGGGCAAATGCTGGTGCAGTTCTTTGATACAAAGCTATCCAATTATCCTTGGGGTATAAAAGGAAATAGAAGATCANATGTGGTCAAACAGCAGTGCTAGACTCATATGGTGGAGAAAGTTTATTCCATTCTGATCAGCTGCATTCAAGGTGCTCCATCCCAAATGGTTTTCTATCCCTATTTTGGGCAAATGCTGGTGCAGTTCTTTGATACAAAGCTATCCAATTATCCTTGGGGTATAAAAGGAAATAGAAGATCANTGGGCAAATGCTGGTGCAGTTCTTTGATACAAAGCTATCCAATTATCCTTGGGGTATAAAAGGAAATAGAAGATCATTATAATGGTACTATATTATCACACTAATAAATAAACCTGTTCCAGGTGCCACACACAGAGATCTATATGCTGGAAAATGTCAAGACTAGGTGTCAGTGGAAAGATTTGGGCAGCTCTGAACATTTAGGTCTTGAGAGCCGACGAGGGTGAAGTGAGGTTAGTATGGAGCAGAACAAGAAAGCAAGGACGGGGGAAACAGGAAATCTACAATAAAACCCGTTGACCAACGGCATCGTCCAGCATGATTACAACGTGTGACAGCTCCCAGAAGCATATTCATCATANAATAAAACCCGTTGACCAACGGCATCGTCCAGCATGATTACAACGTGTGACAGCTCCCAGAAGCATATTCATCATCCGGCATAATCTAGCTAATAGGATGTTGTGCTCCGTGACCAGGTGTTGTACAAGGGAGCCATATAATCACTTTCACCCTCAACCCCTCTCCCACTCGCCAACCTCTTATCCTTCACTTATCTCAGGTTCAGTGCTTCCTGAGATGCCCATCCAGCCCTCTGTCCTTGACAGGTGTGATTAGGAAGGGAAGGAATACCTCAGATGCAGTACCTAGGGTATGCAAGGAGACCGGGGACGTGATTCGTACTCCCTTTTCTTTACGCTTATCGGGAACCAATGAACTTTGTGGAAACAATAAGCAGGATGGAAGTGCGACACAAACTGTGGTCATCACCTACTTATCACAATATCAATGCTCACATAACTGGCCTCCCCATAAACGGGAAAACAAATTAGAATAGCACCCCTCCCCGCACATTTCTGGCTGCCTTCAGTATCTGTTACTCACAGTTAAATATTTCCATAAACCAATGTGTTGGAATTTAATGCAGCTAATATTAGTAGTACCTGTAACTTTACACAGAACCAGAAGGATCAGCCATGTGTATGGTTATTTATATCTTGGGTATTGTCCATAAAACTATTTGTTTGAACAAAACCAGTTCAGCAGTTGTCACTTTATGAGTTAAGCTACCTGGCATTCCATGCTACGTGAGCTTAGTTTTATTAGCCAAATGTCTAAAACAAGATTTGTGTTCATTGCTCAACTACAGTGCCCAGTGCCTAGCTGCACCATGCAAGAGATAGAGCTGATTCCCTCCTAATTGAGTACATTTGAAATCAAACTTTTGAAACATAAAAATTTATATTTTATAAGCCTTAGAGTAGGAACTGGTTTAAAAACCAATTTATAACAATTCCAGGGTGTTTTTTTGAACTTCACACCAACTTGGGTATAACAAACATCCCAGCGCTCACAAGCACTGGTATCTCACAGTAAAATGACGTGGAAGACCAGAGGAGCCTCACCATGTGGGTGGTTGACCACACAACCTCAATCTTATTGGCTGAGCAGTTAGACTGCTCGCCTCCCACCACTGCGAACCGGGTTCAATCCCCGGCTTGGCCACTCCTGGATTTTCGCAAGTGGGAATCATGCAGAACGATGCCGCTGGTCGGCTGGTTTTCTCTGAGATCTCTCATTTCCCCCGCCCTTGCATTCCGGCGCTGCACCATTCTCATCTCATTTCACCCTCATCGGCTCTCAAGACCTCGTTGTTAAGAGCCGCCTAAATCTCTCAACTCAACTCAATCCAATCTCAAGCTACAAGACCAGTCAGCAAAGTGTTGTTTTTGGCGAGGAAATCTCCTGCCAAATTTATTTATGGTGCTGAGGGAACAAGCATACCACCTCCTTCCACCCCTGCCACCAAACGCACCACATCAATATATTAAGCAGTTATCAGGGCGGTAATTTTCCAAAAATGCTCGATTAACGAGAACCAGCTTTAGTTGCAAACTTATGAAAACTGTTAAAAAATTTAGATGGCAGTTTCCATAGCTGTACCACAGTTTTGGAAACACAATTTCTTGCCATAACACGGCGTGAAAAGCTGTTTGTGACAGAGCAAACCAGAAAGTAAGTGGAGGAAGGAAGACACATGTACAGCACTCAGTTACGTTGTTCCCCATGGCTGCCATGGGCGACTCACCAGACGGCCACGCCCCACCTCTTGCTAGAGTATAAGATCTCTCACTGGTGGGCCCCCATGAGCAAGAATTGAGATACACTCAATCAGCATGCAAGAGCATTCAGTTAATACTGCATGTGACCGGATACTAGCACCAAACTGGTACTGCGGTACATTGGGAGGGAGGAGGACAGAGAGAGAGAGAGAGAGAGAGAGCACCTGCAGTGGACGAGGAGCGGGGCAACATCCTGGGGCAGCTCCTGCAGCTTGGCCAGGAACGTGACCACGGACTGGAGGTAGATGGGCACCCCGCAGCTCGGCCAGGATGTGAACTGCATGTGGCGCACCTGCCAACATGCCACACACACTCCCTCTCACTTGCTGCTCTCTCACCACACATACACACTTAGGCCTCAAACAAAAGCACTATGATAAAAAATATTTTTTGCAGTTCTTTTATATTTTCATTTTGCATTGCTGGTAACATCTTGCATCGTACAATGCTAATAAATGATCGTAATTTTCTTGCATTGTGTCATTGCATTCTTGCATTTTTTTGCGTGGTTTATAAACTTGGCCTAAACGCAGCAATGAAAATGTCATCTCTTTACTTGCGACAGCTATTTCTCAAAACTTCTACATATATTAGTGTCTGGTGCACAACGTAAGAAAAGTACTGGTGTTTCATAATGCCTGTGTATGTAGATGTTGGATTAACGTAATTCCCATGGGATAGTGTGACTTATACTTAAGGCCTGACCACACAAAACGCGGACTGCCATGGCAGACTACCGTCCCAAGCTGCTATCTTCTTTGTATTGAACAAGATAGTCTTGTCACACAGAGGGAGGATGTTGCCATAGCTGTCCAGTTTGGATCGTGGCGGGAAGCAGGCAGGTTGTGACAAAATACAGACTTGCTGCGGCGGGTAGTGTGAAATGTCGAAAACTAGGAAGTTGATCAAAAGAGTGCGAGAGTACACATTCTTCTACAATATGCATCATCCATAATACAAGAACCTTGCTAAAAAAAAAGGCTGGTGCGTAGAGACATAAATCTTCAATATTTTAGGGGCTGTGGTGACACAGTGGCTAGAGTGCTGGCTTCCCACCAAGGTGAACCGGGCTCTATTAACCGCAGGGTCACTCCCGGTTCATACGATGCAGCTTGTTGGCAGGTTTTCTTAAGGATCTCCAGTTTACCCCACCCTTGCATTCCAACGCTGCTCCATATCCACCTCGCTTCAGCCTCGTCTGCTCTCAGGACCTTGTTGTTAATAGCCGCCCAAGCCCCTTCACTTCACTTCACTCTTAACATTTTATAATAAATATTTGTGTCAAATTGTTTTATTTTAATGTGTGATGATAGTGTGAAGTCATACCTACTCGTGAAGCACTACAATAGCCGTATTTAAAAAAAAAGTTTTTTGTAAAAATAAAGTCCTTGAAATGCAATAATAAACTAATTAAGAACTTAATTCAGAAAATTGGCGGGTATCTATTTTATACTTATTAATATTCTCCAATTTGTTGTGGATTTCGTAATATTCCGAAGAACTAGAGTGGAGCACTGCACCTGACTGTAAACTAAGTAAATTGTCAGAAAGAATATGACTTAAGTTGCACTTAAAAGAAGAAAGCTATATCTTGCAACACTGAAAAATATATTGCAAGGACATACTTATTTAAAGGTTTTAAAAAATGTAATAATACAAGCATATTTTTGTTTCAAAAATTTAAGCCTTTTTCCATTTCGGATGATTCAGGAAGCACAATTTTCAAACCCCCTTCATCTAGCAAGGCCATAATAATAATTACTCAAACTAGAGCTGTGCCGATTCACAAAATTATGCCTGTGTGCTGAATCACTGATGTGCTGCAGATGCGCGAAAAACTTTTTTTTGCTTATATTTAAGTTGGATTTAGGTTACTATTCTACTCAAACAATGGCATTGGTGAAGTGGAGCACAATTAAAAGCAATTATTAACTTCTTTCAGTTTACAGTGCCTAAAAAGTAAATAGAGTAATATAACAAACCTAGTGAGTTCAATAGAAGAAAAAAAAATATGTTGGTCCATACTCATAAAAATACTTATTTGTGAACACAGAAAAAAGCAAGCATTGGCATGGTTATTCACATGTTTTGTTACTGTTGACAGTCAAGCGATACGCTTGAAACAAAAATGGTGGATTGTTTTTATTTATGCATTGGTTCTACAATAAACAGCATTAATGTTATTTGAAAAATATGTATTCTCAAACCTAATTCTTTAAAAAAACAAAATGTAGGCCAATAGATGATTTGTGCTTGGTTTCTTTGCTACACATTTGGATTTGTATAAAAATATTTGTTTATGAACAGGAAGTTTCAAAATTAACACCCATCACTGTATTAACTTTTAACAGGAAAATGTTACAAATGAACTTGTAAATACAATAGAACCGTTTTTATAATGAATCTGAATGGAACACTTTCCATGCTCTTATATAGTGGAAAATTCACGTGTACACTTGTCTTGAAAAACAAGCAAAACTGATATGTCCAATTTACATACGTAGAGTACTTTATAATCTTAATAACCTGTGGGATAATTTTATTTTATAATCAAAATACATAATCCAAAAAATTTGAATATAAAACGTTGTAACCTGAATGGATAGTTTTTCAAGGGACCAAAATAAAAATAAAAACTGATGCATACTGACAAGAAATGCATACAAACTAGATCTCCATCCAGACGTCAACATCTGATTCGCTGGTGTGGGTGGGTGCAATTTGTCACAGAAGAACTTCAAATAGCTTTATTAAGAAAAGAAAGGCCTAGTTACAAGAATTTTTCGAGACAGAAAATCTACGTTCCGTCGGTCACCCTCCTCTTAAGCGGCCTTCCAACTGGCGTGCGTTTGTGCGAGCAAGGTGACGTCATGTGCCTACCCAATGCACAGGCAGCTGTTTCCATTGTCCGTCCCTTCTCACTCCGAACACAAGTGGCTGGGTCTTTGATCTCCATAAACACAGGCTCGGAGGATTCGCTTGACACACACCACACAACGGTTTCCCCCAGCCTGCTGTTCTTTGACACCAGGTACGACGTCTTGCTCGCAGAACACGAGAGTGTGGAAAAGCTGTTTTACCCTACAAACTACTAACTTTGTTTGATAAAACAATGGTAGTTGGGCATCTTTGTTACTGAGGCTTTTCATTCCAGATGCCATGTACTGGTGGTGAAAGCAAGCTTCGTTACAAGGGAAAACTTTCAATGTTCACAAAGGCAAGACTTATAAATTATTCATACTGAAGAATAATTCATAACTACCCCAACATTTTATGTTTGTAAAATTCAGCAGAAAATTATAAGCAGTTTCTACAACAGCAAAAGCACCGATTCAGTCAACATCGGCAAATTCGGCAAAAGTTGATTCGTATTGGCACAGCTCCAACTCTAAGTAATAACGTTTATAAGTATTTTCAATAATTAATTTTATGCACTTCCATTTTGGTTATAAAAATGATAACTTGCTGCAACTTACATTGTACTTTTCCGACAATTTTGGTAGTGTCTGTACATGTTGTACATTGGAAGCCACTCTACTTCTTTTACCTTAACAACTCTCGCAACAAAAAAAAAACACACCCATGCACACACACATCTACACACACACTTGTCTTTGTGCAATTGTAGTTCTATGCATTGGCTGGGAAACTTTCCCAAGATTTCACTCTTTTCATTTATGTACCAAGTTCTGCCCCCTTTTTATTTTGCCACACGCAGCTAGCAAAAAAAGGTGTCCTCTTCATCGGTACTAGACATCATATCTAGCAAACATTCAAGCACTTTGCAAACGATACTGCCAGAATAATGGCTTCATTCACACTGGCCGTTGTAGTTCTGTCTCCTTCTGTGTGGCATCACCCGACAACATACTGCCATGGGTTGCCGCTGTATCGCAGCAGCCCGCGTTGTGTGCGGTCACACTTAAACTGTAAACAATTGAGATTTCCAGGAATAAACCAAACTTTGTAGCAAGATATATTGTGATGTATCATTAAAAACAGTTGAATTCCTCGATGCAGCTCAATTACACCTGTGTGAATTTAGTGCCTCTCGATATCATAATTCTTAACCTTCCACATGCTCGTGGACAGTTTGGAAATGCAGCAGTTTTAAATTTCCCAAACTTTCAAACCAGTCATCAGTCAAAACACTGCTCCTGCGCACACAACATGTACATATTCCCAAACATTACGTATGTTACAAATAATTTCATTACCAATAATTATCACCTACTCATATGTACATATTTTCCACTGTATATTGGACAAAATGAAACGCTATATTATCTGACAACAGTAAATATAATAAAGTACATACAAGTTCTGTTCAAAATTTTTTTTTCAATTATTTGAATTGATAATCAATGGGAGATTTTAAAGACACAACGTTGATGCCACTGCACCTCGATATAATCTCTAATGCAGACTTAAATTTTCAGATTGTTTACTCATTGCCTGGATAACACACTGTTATTATTTCAGTAGGTGTTTTTAAGTCATTNCGATGCAGCTCAATTACACCTGTGTGAATTTAGTGCCTCTCGATATCATAATTCTTAACCTTCCACATGCTCGTGAACAGTTTGGAAATGCAGCAGTTTTAAATTTCCCAAACTTTCAAACCAGTCATCAGTCAAAACACTGCTCCTGCGCACACAACATGTACATATTCCCAAACATTACGTATGTTACAAATAATTTCTTTACCAATAATTATCACCTACTCATATGTACATATTTTCCACTGTATATTGGACAAAATGAAACGCTATATTATCTGACAACAGTATATATAATAAAGTACATACAAGTTCTGTTCAAAATTTTTTTTAAATTATTTGAATTGATAATCAATGGGAGATTTTAAAGCCACAACGTTGATGCCACTGCACCTCGATATAATCTCTAATGCAAACTTAAATTTTCAGATTGTTTACTCATTGCCTGGATAACACACTGTTATTATTTCAGTAGGTGTTTTTAAGTCATTNACTTAAATTTTCAGATTGTTTACTCATTGCCTGGATAACACACTGTTATTATTTCAGTAGGTGTTTTTAAGTCATTCTGTATTTTTTTGTGAAGATTTCCACCAGCAAACTAATCAATTTGAAATTTCATGCAAGACACTATAAAAGTTTAAATGAAACACATGAAATTATGTAAAAAGACTACAGTGATTAATGGTTAAGTAATAGTCATGAGTGACATGAGTGGCTTAAATGACCAATGGTCACAGATACAAACCTTTAGTGTCAAGTAAATAATGACTTTGTATGTTCTAACTGCCAGACCCGTGCAGAAATTGGCTTTTGGCATTAAATTCTCACAGCGCCAAATTGGGGTAGTACCAAGCAGCAGCACATTTTGTTAAAGGAGACCACAAAACATTCTTAAAATCATAACAGGTATTGAGATATGGGTTTATAACTATGCTGCAGAAACCGGTCTCTTGAAAATAAGCTGCAAAAGCAGCTAACATGATGTTAAAACACCACTGTATCCCATACCGGCCATCAATGGGAATGCCTTGTTGCAGATGGTTGCGCACCGAATCTCGAATAATCCTATCACCCTCGAACGGCTGGAGACCACTCAGCTCCAACCAGCTCAACACAGAGCATTAGCTTGGGTGCTGGCACCTTGTTGTGCACCAAACTGCCGTGAGCCCAGAGAAGGAAGGCATGCACGGCAAATCTTAACAACTGCTCGCAACAGCTGGGACTGACTGCTTTCCTGGAGTCTTCAGTGCTGCTGCCTTCTCACTGATACACAGTTTGGTGATGACCTCGTCATCAACAGTGCATCAAAAGAGGTGAGCCACCAAGCCATTTGCACCAGCTCTAGGGTTGTGAGGTTCATGCACATGGTTGCGTTACAGTGTCACTATGACACACAACACAAGTCATGGGAACAGGATTACCTTACAATGCCGGTCATTGGCTTGCTTCTGGTAACTCAGTGTCGACAGTTTAACGTAGCCGGCAGACTGAGGGTCTGCACTGGTAACTATATAATGGAGGTTACCCATGTGAGTTGGTCGTGTAGAACCACTGCAAGGGGTCTCGTCACTGGTTCTCTTTGTGGGAGGTGCTCGGCAGCTTTGGGTCTGGTGCGTTGGACGGCATAAGCCGTTGATGGTTTCGGCTAGGGTTCTCGACTGGCATACGTTGAGGTGGGCGACTCACTGCACTTACCACTGGTCGAGCTGCTGGTCTGGTAGCGGACTCTGGGCATCGCTGGTGCGGTGAAGAGTTAAGCTTTGTCCCGACTTGTCAGCGGGAGGATGAGGCCCAGACCAAGGATGACATGTGCCAGGGGCTTTTACCACTGGACCAAAAAAGGTTCTTGGGGCAGAACCAGTGATGGTGCTACTGTTTGGGTTTGGCTAGATGAGGTTTATTTCTCAGATCACAGTACTGGCAATGATCATGCCCGGTCTGGTAGGCAAATGACCACTGGTGTACTGCCTTGGTCTTATGGGCTTTGCTACGACTCTCATGTCGGGAGGAAAAAGACATGGAAACAAACAAAGAATAGTGAAGCTAATAGGCAACTTTCCATGGCCTTGAGCTGGCGAAAGCCAGGCATGCGGTAATGCAGCAACCTGGTCAATTAAGCCAGGCATGCTGCGATACTACTGATACGATACTGGTATCGATACTTTTGATTTGATACCGGGTAATTCAGTGTTCGATACTTTCCTTCCGATACTCTACCTACCCATAATACTACTTTTGTTCCGATACTTAGTACAGGAATCAAGATTTTTCCCTTTCTGTTTAAAAACTAAATTTTCAAGAAATAAATAAATTCAGAAGAAAGGGGAAAAAAAAAAAAAAAAAAAAAAGAAAAAAAAAAAGACACACGAGTGTAATAGTGTATAAAGAAGCTCGGCAATATTTGTCGATAATGGCAACATCGGTGCCTGCGGAAAAGGTTATTCTCAAAAGCCGGAGCTTCAGTGACCAAAGATAGAAATCGACTTCTAGGTAAACGTCTAGAAAAATTACTTTTTTTAGGTGATTGTGAGGATAAGAACATTTGGACATAAATTTAATGTTTTTATAAATTTTAATTAGTTGTTAAGTTTATTTAGTTTTTTTTATGTGTAATTATTTACATAGCTACCATTAAGTTTAATTGTACAATTAATTTGTTTATAAATTAAATATAAATTTCTATTTAAAATAAAATTTAATATTACAGGCGTTCAGTTGTTTTTATAATGTCATTTTCTTATATTTTCCTATGTCCTGAATCCAATACTCAGCTGAAAGCTTCTTTATATTTTTTAATGTTTTACCTCATAGCAAGATAAACAAAAATAAAACACTATAGTGTATTTCAGCATTTTATTTTTCCGTTCAACATGTTTAGCTGGCTTCTTTTGCACAACATCTTCAGGATCTAAAAATCCAACAAGGTAAAAAATCAAATTCAGGTACAAAAATATTTAAAATAAACAAAACAATTTTTTCAGTCACAGATCAAGACAAATCAAATAACAATTAAAAAATATAAAAAGCAAAGAAAAGAAAGTCTCCTTTACATTGATTTATTTACTAAAGAAATCAAGTTGCCAACAATACAACGCTTGCTCTGTGTTTATTTCCAATTTTGTTTTGGATTATTTTTAATAATCACATGTTTCATTCATTACATTAAAAGGGTCGTCGTCCACTTGTGCTTTTAAAGTAGAGACTTTATTTTATTGTCAATATGATTACGATGGAGGGTACAGATGGGGGTGAAACAGTATAATTACAACAAAAATTAGGAATATGTACTAGCAATTATTGATATGAGACTTATGAAAGGTCTTATTCTAAAGGTGTAGTTAAGAAGTTCTTCTGAACAACAAATTTTTTCATTTACAGCCAACATGTTTCATTCTATTTTTAAATAAATGATACTATTGTATCGTTTATTTCTTCAATATCACTGATAAAAAATTAATTTAGCAGTTACTATTTTTACTTGGTTTAATCGATGCTAGTATCGACACTTTTGTTTCGATACTAGTATCGGAATGGGTTTCGATACCACCCTTCCGATATCAGTACCGATACTGGTATTGATACTTTTGTGGTATCGCAACATCCCTAGGCATGCGGTAATGCAGCAACCTGGACAATTAATAGTCTTTTGGTGTGGAAAGTACCTAGTAGGGGTTATCCCCCTCTCCCTCCCGTGGTATGTCAGAAGTGTGACGTACCACCAAACCTGCCACAGAACGTGTGTGTCTTGGTATATGTGGGAACCTTCAGTTTGGGGTCCTGCAGATAGCCTAAGTCCTGTTCTCCCTTGATGGGCGAGATTCCTTAAGTTAAGTAAGGTTTAAGCAAGAGTTTGATTATTATTAGGGGTCGTTAGGTTGAGCAGAGTTGTGAAGGGTTAAGGTAGGTGTGAAGCCTGGGCAAAGGGACTGATTCTAAAAGGAAACCAAACAGTAGAACATGTGTTGCACTCGTCTGAGTCTCAATGGTTTGTGACGTGAAGGAACTAAAGGCACTTCTACTATCTAGAGGATGATAATAATAAATGAAAAAGAAGTTAAGCAAAAACAAATGATAACACTGAAGTTAAATTGAGGACTGACAATTTATTGCCCATGATTAGCAGCTGTGGAAATATGGACAACATGAGTTTATTAAGACTGAATTTAGGCACCTTACTACTTGCAGGCGAGGTTGGCTGGTGCAACTACTCAAATGGAGCTGACAAAATTATAAATAAGGGCTGAATTTATGTAATACGCACAATAAACAACACAATAAACCAACCCTGATGTAGATCATGAAGCGACAGTACTTAGCTTTGAAATAAAAAGAAAGAGAGGTTCAGGTAGGGATTAGTGTGGAATGCAAACTGCAGGTGACCTTAAATGTCTCTGGTAGGTAGCATAGCTGGACGTTGGATGAGACTGACTGGTATCGGGTGATGGAGATGTAGCAGCAGATGTTAATGGTCCTGGCGGGACTCAAAGGTGGGCTGGCAGCTGATGGCGTAGTTGTAGAGGCTTGAAATCTGAGCAGTGGTGCTCCATTGAGGGAGCCGGTCAGGGTAGGAGGTCTCAAGACGAGATATGTTTGAGAGAAGCCACAACACAGGTCTAGATATGCCCGGTGCATGAGACTATATAAGCACTCGAGCGCTGGTCAGTTTGTGCCAAGGGCTGCGGGTCCCTTTCTCCCACTTTATGGTGCCGGCACACAGTGATGTGCGTAGGCCGGCCACCTGGGGGGGTGGTGGTACCGGGTGCAGTTGTCTGCTGTGTGGGTTGCATCCAGCGCTTTCTTAAGCCCCAGGTTTCATATAATTTCTCGTTCATTCCTGGGTGGTTATTGGCTGGGCGTCGCCAAGCCCCAAGTTTAACAGCATCTGTCATGGTGAGGACATCTTGATAAAGACGTCCGTGGTTGACAGAATTGTCAGTTTTATTTAGGACAGCTTTCACGCGCCATCTAAAAGATGTTGCGCTTTAGCTGAGGGTGAGGTTTTGCACTTTCCTGGTGACATAAGTGTCAACTAATTAATGAATTGGTTGAAGCATCACGCATCAACTGTGAACAAGAAAGAGATGCAATATTTGAACAGGACTACAAGATATGCATCAAAAGTACACAATACAAAACACCAACCCATCCCTCAGCAGGAAACTCCGGCCTCCCCAAGTATCAACGGCATATGCAAGGGAGGAACTGAAGGGTCTGCAGCCCCTCCCACTAAAGTAAAATTATAAATAAGTATAAACAAATTTGGGAAAATTAACTGAAAATTATATACCGGAAACTGGAATAAACAATTGAAATAAGTTTCCCTTGAGTGTGCACTTGAAATTAATATATTTTTTGCATTAAGAAAAGGTTGTTTTTATTATTGTGCAAAGTGCTAACTTCAGAAATAGGGGTTCAGCCTCACCCAAAATAAAATCCTGTGTAAGCAACCAACAAGTATCATCAATGTCTAGTACTCACCAAGCACAAACACCTGCATCCTAACTCCATATTTCTCCTCCACTTGGGATGGCAGTGGATTTTCAAGTGCTCTGTCATTCAGATGCCTTGACACTGTGTTAACGAGACCAGGGATAAGGACTTCACTTAAGGGTGAATCCGCCTGCAACAACCACTATGTCCTTGATCCTGCCCCCAGTCAACTCACTGTCGAGAACCACACCACCAATAGAGCCACTCGACACTTCATATCCATCTTTAGGTGGGACAACACCCTTTCTCCAGAACCCTGTTCCAAAGTGTCGTGCAGACGCATCAATAGAAAATTCTGATGAGCTGTCACAGACATGGTGCAGCTTATTGTTATAAACAAATTAAGGATGCTGTAATGTAAAATAGTACTGTGTAAAAAAATTACAGTGGACTTTCGATGTACCGAAAACGCATATACCGATAAACTGTATCTACAGTTAATATTCAATGGTCGCAGCAAAATTCCTATATAAATATGTAATGATAAAACTACCCACTTTTATCGTTTATTGGATATTGCATCAATCGAAATATCTTTTGGTCCCGTCACTTAAGATTTCTCACAACAGTCGTTTTTAAGCTGGTTGTTTATCCGAACGTCTAAAAACATGGTGTGAAATACGCCACGCGCGCCGCCATTTAGCATTACTGCGGTGCGCTACCCAGTTCAACTGATGGTGTCAGCAACTCGGCCGGCAAGTCTGGCATGCTTCCTCCCCTTACGTGCCTGTCGAGAGGGGAAGCAGTCACCTAGCATCTAGTGTGGTGTCCTTGCATCATCCTCTCTCTCTCTCTGTCGCACAACGTTTTTCTTCTCCGTACATGCCTTTAAGAGGGGAAGATGTTATCTAGCAAAAAAATCTGCATCCTCTCTCTCTCTCTCTCGTGAGCTTTACACACCTGGCCCCACAGCAAGTAAAGTGCGCCTGGCCTTCCTGTCTGGCGATCTTACACATTTTATCAAGATTATCCGTCACTCAAAATAGTTGCACCTATCATCGCTAGTCTTTCAAAGCAAAAGGTTTCACCTGAAAATATTATGTAAAACATTTCAATGAGGAATTATTTTTTGCAAAGATGTTTTCTTTTGTGACTGAAGGTCGTTTTTCCCGTAAAGTTGATGTTTAATCATATGTGGCATAAAATCAACAGAATTTTAAAACAAAGCATTAGTTTATCTCATACGACAGCCACTTCGCAAATAACATTATATGCCCAGAAGCGTATACTTGACCTCCCCTTGTTGCCAAAAATTGTTTGAACATCAAGTGCCTTGTATTACCAAGCAAAAAGTTCTTTTCAGTAACTTCTTGCGGGGGGATTGGAGGATTTATATTAATTTATTTCAATACACACACGTCTTTTGATTAAACTGATATCCTGTAAGGGCCTATTTGACACCTTTTGTCATTTAATAAAGCGTAAGCACCAAGTCCAAGCGCAGCATAACTCGCAAAAGATTAAGTGCACGGGAAAATCAGAGGATGTAGATTAATTATTGAAGAATGTAAAGAAATAAATTTTAATTGCCTTATTTATTCATCTCTATTTCAAAATCATTCATTTTTTAAAGTAAAATATAATTACGTAATTACTTAGCTACACATTTGCCATGCAAGCACAGCATCGCCATATGTGGCATGGATTGCATAAGCTTCGGCTGTCATCCGTGATACTCTCCAGAACTCGTTTCCTTCCCTTACACGGTTGGCAGGGTAGGGGGTAGTTGCCTAGCATCCAGCGTGGCGATCTTGCTCCCTCTCTCTCGGTGCCGACTGGTCTGGTAGTGGAGGGGTAGATTGTTTCACTCCTTCCACTGAAGCTTCCTCTTCACCGCCTTGCCAGCCGTTAACACATCACTGGTCGATAATCTCTCCACACGCCCTCAACTGACTGAGTGCGCGCGGGACATTCAAAATTTGACTTGCATCTGGTGTCATTTTATTTTCATTTTCAGAGGGGTTGAAATTTTTGGGTAGGTTTGCATTCAGTTTCAAATCACAATCAATTATATATGGTATTTTGTGATGTTATATTCTTTATTTAAACAAGTTAAAGTAAAATGTTTTTTAATGGTTTATTTACAGTAATACTACACTGAAGAGCCAAAAAAACTGGTACACCTGCCTAATATCGTATAGGGCCTCCACGAGCACACAGAAGTGCCGCAAGACGACGTGGCATGGACAAGACTAATGTCTGAAGGTATGCAGGAGGCATTTCACACCATATATCCCACAAGGCAGTCCACAAACCCATAGGTGCACGAGGCAGTGGAGATCTCGTCTGAACAGCACGTTGCAAGGCATCCCAGATATGCTCAATAACGTTCATGTCTGGTGATTTAGGTGGCCAATGGAAGTGTCTAAAGACAGAAGAGTGTTCCTGGAGTCACTCGGTAGCAACTCTCGACGTGTGGGGTGTCGCATTGTCCTGCTGGAATTGTCTACGCCCGTCAGAAAGCACAATGGACATGCATGGGTGCAGGTGATTGGACAGGATGCTTACGTATCTGTCACCTGCCAGAGTCGTATCTAGACGTATCAGGGGTCCCATTTCACGCCAAATGCATACGCCCCATACCATGACAGAGCCTCCACCAGCTTGAACAGTCCCCTGTTGACATGTAGGGTCCATGGATTCATGAGGATGTCTCCATACCCGTACACGTCCATCCGCCCGATACAATTGGAAACGAGACTCGTCAGACCAGGCAACGTGTTTCCAGTCATCAACAGTCCAATGGCGGTGTTGGCGGGCCCAGGCGAGGCATAAAGCTTTGTGTCGTGCAGTCAACAACGGAACATGAGTGGGCCTTCGGCTCCAAAAGCCCATATAAATGATGGTCCGTTGTATAGTTCGCACGCTGGCACCTGTTGATGCCCCAGCATTGAAATCTGCGCCAATTTGAGAAAGGGTTGCATGTCTGTCACGTTTAATGATTCTCGTCAGTCGTCGTTTGTCCCATTCGTTCACTATCTTTTTCCGGCCGCAGCAATGTCGAAGATTTGATGTTTTACCGGATTCCCGATATTCACAGTACACTTATAAATCAGTCGTATGCGAAAATCCAAATTTTATTGATACCTCGGAGATGCTATGTCCCATCTCTCGTGCGCCGACTATAACACCACGTTCAAACTCACTTAAATCTTGATAACCTGCCATTGTAGCAGCAGTAACCAATCTAACATCTTTGCCAGACGGTTGTTGTCTTATATAGGCGCTGCCGACCGCATCGGGTTACTCAGATTGGTTCCATATCTCTGTTATTTGCATACGCACACCTATACCATTTTTTTTGGCTCTCCAGTGTAATACAGTAATACTTTATTTAAAATTCCTATTTCTATTGTGCTTATTAGTTAAACTTTATTCACAGACAATGAACAGCTCTCATGATACTCAACATAAAGTCTAATAAGGTTAGAAGTTGTATTTTATTGATGTACATGTCAGAACCCTCATCTACTCAAATCCCTAATGTAAGGATATTTTTTGACAGTCACCTGAAAAACAGTAGGTAGGGAGTCCACTGTAATCCTATACTCTTAAAAAATTAAATCCTATAATCTTACCAAAGAATTAAGTACTAGTTTAGAAACTGTTAATAGAACTGTACCTTTCTGGTGTTTCCCATGAACATGACATTTAGAGTTCTCACTGCATAATCAGCAAATAGTTCCTCGTTGGAGGTAAATATATTAATTCTTCCACAGACCATCTCCTTCCCCAACCCAGGCCAATACTTCTCACATTTGGTCTGAAAGAAACCAAGGAGACGCATTAAAATGTGTATCAAAGAACTCATTACAGCAGGCACTACAATACAGCACATTCCACCACTAACACTGTCGCCATACCTGCCCTTTTTCAACAACGTTCGTCATCATCACTATGACCTGGACATGTTCCTCCCACACCATTCTCCAGAAGTCATCCACTGTGTTGGGTTTTGGTCCTTGGGCAGCTATGTAGAACTTCCTTGTGTTGTACCCCTGATAGAACCAACATACAACATGCAAAACAACAAAATATTCATTCTTGGCTACTCACAAATACTTTTAAATTGCAGACCCTGACATAAAATAGTGTAACTTAATAAAACTTAACATAATTTAATCCACTTCAATTTGACTGGTTACTCTGACTCCTTCCTAAGCTCCGTAAAATACCACGAAAACACCTAATATTCTTCAACTGCAGTTGTTAATAGAAGTGAGCAGATTTGAATCGGCTTCTGCCAAATTTACTGCTCCTGCCAATGTATAAACTGCAGATAATTTTCCATCAACTTGGCAAACATAAAATGCTGCGGATAATTCTGAGTTATTCTTCAGTATACGTAATTGATAAGTCTTGTCTTTGCGGACGTTGAAAGTTTTTTTCCCATGTAAGAAAGGACTTTCACCACACCCGAAGATGCTCAACTTCCACTGTTATTTTTTTTTTTAACAAATTTGTAGTTTTTGTCTTATGCTCCACCCTGCTGTGAGATAATAATCTACCAGCTTGACATTGAGGATGGTCAGAGCCTCAAGTGGAAGAGAAGAAGCAGGACTGTTTTCACAGCCAGGACACAGCTGTTTTCACAGCAGTGCCCATCAACTACAGGTGATGGTGTGGGGGGGCGAGAGGAGGGTGACTGACTACGAGAAGATAACACAAACATGATGGATGCAGATTTTCTGTCTCAAAAAATCCTAGCTAACTTTACCTTTCTTTTCTCAACGTGGTTGACTATTTTAAGTTTATCAACTACACTGTGACATATTGCACCCACCTACAGAGCAAACCGGATGCTGACATCTGGATGGAGATCAAGTCTACATGCACTGCTTGTAAGCATGCATCAGTTTTTTATTTTGGTCCCTTGAAAAACTATCCATATAGGTCACAAGGTTTTTTAAGTTTTGACTTAGGTTTATATTAAAATTTTTTTGATTATGTATTTAAGTTATAAACTGCTTTCCCGCAGGTTATTAAGATTATAAGTTACTCTATGTATGTCAATTTCATAAATAAATTTTTTATATTAATTACGAGTACCAGTACATATTTTGCAAGTAATATTAAACCTATCTATTGCAGAACCAATGCATATATAAAAACAATACACCATTCATGTTTCAAACCTATCACTTGACTGTCAACAGCAACAAAACATGTATACAACCTTACGCATGCTTACTGTTTTGTGCATTTGCAAATAAGTATTTTCATAAACACAGATCAATACATTTTTTAAAATTTTTGTCTTTACTTGAATTTACATGGTTGGTTGCAATATGGTATTTAATTTTTAGACACTGTCAACTGAAATAAATTAAAAATTGCTTTAAATTGTGCTGCACTTCACGAATACCATTGTTTAAGTATAATAGTTACCTAAATTCAACTTGAATATAAGCAAAAAAGCTTTTTCACACAACGGCAGCACATGGGTGAATCAACATTAGAGAGTCGACATTTCTGCATAATACAGGGCTACTATTAATAATTCATTAGATTTAAAAGTACTGTATTTTCAAGAGTGTTACTCTGATAATATAGATTGATGCATGAAAAGAAGCGGTAACTCACCAAGTTTTCTCACACTCCACAAATGTTCTATGTATGCCCCTTTGGTCACACAATACAAGTCCAAACAATAGTCAAGCTCTGCCCATATTATCTATAGTATTCCACCATCAATGGATATTACAGCAGCACTGGTGCGTTCCCTTTGCTCTGCCAGTGTTGTAGGCTGTGATGTGATGTGAACAAGGTTCATAACATACCAACAAAGGAAGAAGTCACATGGCATCAGATCAGGAGACCTAGGGGGTGCTATGAGCACTCGACTATTAATACAAGGTACTGTATACAGATTGATAATAAAGATTTTAGTATAAAAATGTATGGATAGTTGACTGCATACAAAACATTAATTCTGTCAACATGTACAAATGTGGAGATAGTTGGTGAACGAATGTAATTTCTATATTTACATATGGATGACGGCCAAACCAAAGGATTGGTCGAAGGATTTGGATTGATTAAAGGATTGGGATTGATCAAAGGATTGGGATTGATCAAAGGATTGACTTGGATTGCGGAGGAGGATTGCTGAGGAGGATTGCTAAGGATTGAGATTGATTGAAGGATTAGGACTGATCAAAGGAATGGGATTGATCGAAGGATTAACATGGATTGCGGAGGAGGATTGCAAAGGACAGACATGGATTGCTGTGGATTGCAGAGGAGGATTGCTAAGGATTGGGGTTGATCGAAGGATTGGCATGGGTTACTGTCGATTGTGGAAGAGGATTGCGAAGGATTGTTGTGGATTGCGGAAGAGGATTGTGAAGGATTGGTGTGGATTGCGGAGGAGGATTGCTAAGGATTGGGACTGATCGAAGGATTGGCATGGGTTGCTGTGGATTGAGAAGGATTGTCGTGGATTTCGAAGGATTGGTGAGAAGGATTGCTGAAGATTGCATAGGAGGATTGATGAGGATTGCTGAATAGGATGATTGGTGAGGATTTCTGAGGAGGATTGGTATGTGGGTTGGTGCGTGGATTGCCGTGTGGTGCTGATTGTGGTGTGTGTAGTTTTGATTGTGGTGTGTGTGGTGTTGATTGTGGTTTGTGAGGTGTTGATGGTGGCATGTGTGGTGTTGATTATGGTGTGTAGTGTTGATTGTGGTGTGTGGCACTGATTGTGGTGTGTGTGGTGCTAAGTGCAGTGCTGATTGATGGAAATATTACGAGATTGCGAAATTGATTGAAAGATTGATGACAAAAAAATTCTTTAATTAATTTTTAATATTAGTTTTTTTAATTTTTGGAATTTTTACAAAAAGTTTTAGAATTTATTTTTGGGTTCAAGGTTATCAAAGGTCATGGGCACAGGGTCAAGGTGACAGATGTGAGGTTAAGGTGAAGGTCACCTAGATCTAACATGTTGGTCAGTGTTGAAAATGTAAACAACTGACAAATGAAAAAAAAAACCAAGATGCCTGTATACAATGGAATGAGTATTGGTGAGGGGGGTGGAGGCTTGCCAATTAATAAATGAATGAGAAACATTTGTGGTGGGTCAATCGTCTGCTGGACGTGGTGCTGGGGAAACCTCCAGAAATGTAAGTTTTTTAAATAAATTGTTTAAAAACAATTTTTTATATACATTTATTAATAATAATTTTTCAAATAAATTTTAATGATAATTTTTTAATAATTTTTACATAAACTTTTTAAACAATTTTTGGATTTTTAGGATTTTTTGGGGATTTTTTAAAATTTAATTTGAGTTCAAGGTCATTTAAGATCATATGCATGGTGCCTGAAAAAAAAAAAAAAACAGCACAAGTAAATCAAGAGGAGGTATCCAGCCCCGCCAAAGGTCAACTCTAAGCATCTGCCGAAGGGCAGTGAAATTGTGTTCAGGAACCATCCTCTGAATAAGGCCCGCAAGATGTTTGACACTGGATTTTCTCCTAAGTGGGACTGACCATGAACCATTCTAGAAAGGCAAGGGAATGTGTATTGGTTGGAAGATGAGTAGGTACAAGTCAAGATATAACAATCAGCAACCAGTAAAAAACAGTGCATCCCTGGTACATACAGGAAAAAGAAGCCACCAGAGAAGATGACCCAGAACTTAAGGCACCCCCAGGTACATAAAAGGCAGGAAGCGAGACAGGCCTAGCTCATCCACCATGAAGGCCAGATGACTCACGAAGGCAGAAGAAATGACGACGCGCATAACCCTAATCTGCTAATGACATTGACCTGGGTTGTACTGTCTCTTCACCAGCCCACCTTAGCCATGAGACAACTCCTTGGACACAAAATCAAGAGCAGACACCANGGGTTGTACTGTCTCTTCACCAGCCCACCTTAGCCATGAGACAACTCCTTGGACACAAAATCAAGAGCAGACACCAACGCAAAGCAACTCCCACCCACAAACCTCCGACATTAGTGTCAGGAAGCTACATAGTGTTCTGGCAACGAAAATAGGAAATCTCTGCAACTTGCTGCAAATTGAGTAGTTGGTCAGAGCCAAGCTGCACCCAGGATGACCTTCGGTCGTCCCCAGGATTCCGCAGCCCCTGATCACCAAGTCTGTCCGAGATCAAAGCAGAATAACTTGCACGTATGCCAACCTCTGAAACAATTCCACTGTGGATGTCACCATGCCGGAGAAGAGCTTCCACCACCAGAGCCAGCACCCCGGCCACCCTGAAGATCATCTTCAAGGATCCCATGCCACCATTGAAACTGCTGACCACACCTGCACAGCATGGGTTGACTCTGCAAGTACCTGATTACTCTGTGCGCATGCTGCATTGAACTCCGGACACTTGGAAGGGCACCAGACATGGAGCCCCTGAGATGACCAGAGGTTCCTGTCTTGCCGACTACGCAGGACCATCATTCAGCTCCAGCCGTAAAGGAAAGAAGGAGGAAACCATGCCAATCGGACCGATGACTCGGTCTTACTACCAACAGGAAAAGGCAACATGATATATGGATGAGAGAAGTTGCTGAGAGATGTGGGCGGCTCTTAACAATGAGGTCTTGGAGAGCCGATGAGGGTGAAATGAGGTGAGAATGGAGCAGCGCTGGAATGCAAGGAAGGGGTAAAAATGAGATCCCAGTGAAAACCTGGTGACCAGCAGCATCGTCCGGCAAAATTCCCACTTGCGAAAATCTGGGATTGACCCAGCCGAGGATTGAACCCGGTTCACCTTGGTGGGAGGCGAGCATACTAACCGCTCAGCCATGGATGAGAGGAGGGAGGGCAACCTGTTCCCACACAGCCCACAACAGAAACGAGCTTCCCGACTCAGCCATCTTCATCGCAGATATTCCAGGTTCTAGCCAGGCGAGAACAGTCCTGGTGTAGCTGTCGAGGCACGCCCCCCCCAACCAGTTGTCCCATATTCTAGTCCAGCGAGAGCAGCCCTGGCACCACCGTAGACACAGGAAGTCATCCCACCCTGATTTTTACAAAGAAACCAGCTGTTGCCACCCACAATTGTTCTAACTGGCAGAGTGGCCAGCCATCCACGAAACACCAGCACATCATGGAAGCAATATTCTGTTTGAAACTGTGGCGTTTCTATTTGTAAAGAAGATTGTTTGATTGAGCATCATTTTAAATCATCCACGATGGATTTTATTCCTAAATGCAAATTTAGCTCCCTGATAAAAAAAATNGCGAGAACAGTCCTGGTGTAGCTGTCGAGGGATGCCCCCCCATCCAGTTGTCCCATATTCTAGTCCAGCGAGAGCAGCCCTGGCACCACCGTAGACACAGGAAGTCATCCCACCCTGATTTTTACAAAGAAACCAGCTGTTGCCACCCACAATTGTTCTAACTGGCAGAGTGGCCAGCCATCCACGAAACACCAGCACATCATGGAAGCAATATTCTGTTTGAAACTGTGGCGTTTCTATTTGTAAAGAAGATTGTTTGATTGAGCATCATTTTAAATCATCCACGATGGATTTTATTCCTAAATGCAAATTTAGCTCCCTGATAAAAAAAATTAGATTTTTTTCCATACAAAACCCAAAGGTAAACGTAATTGTTAAAAAAAAAAAAAAACACATTGTACAGAAGAAAAGCAAACTCGTATGTATATTTTCTACCAAACGAAACAAAATACTTTGTGGTTCACTTACAAAATGACATGGGCCAAAGCAAAAGTTAAAGTTTCCAACCAAAGCAAAACTTACAATCTTCAAGATGATTTTCATTGTGAAGTTGTGCTTGACTGTGTGACCGTGACCAAAGGTCGTGTAATTCATTCACGATACAGTTTAACTGATAGCAAACATGGGCATAGAAGCCTTGAGGGATGTGGGGTCCCTGACACAGACTAGTGTTATAAGTACCTCCAGATAAATTACAATGACCCTCACGAACCCACACAACCTAATGTTTACTGGAGTTTTTTTATTACTATAACTTTTGTACCGTCTCTCAGAAAATTAGTCAAAATCAGTTTATATTATTACTTCTACTTCAACATTGTTCANTCAAAAACCCATACAACCTAATGTTTACTGGAGTTTTTTTATAACTATAACTTTTGTACCGTCTCTCAGAAAATTAGTCAAAATCAGTTTATATTATTACTTCTACTTCAACATTGTTCATATTATAAGGTTCCTATTTGGGATGAGGCAATCATCACTAGACAATGCAGGCTACGAAGAGTAAAGTACACTACTGTGGAAATCTAAAATATTTATTTACTTATCAACATGATCACAAGAATAGGTGGTAGCGACATGAAGCATGGAGTATTAACTAATTCTGATCTGTCACCACCCCAAAGTACAGTGGTAAACTAACAACAATTCAGCCACTTTGTACATCTGCTTTCAACAATTCTGTGCTACACAAACAGTTCACTGTAAATATTTTTCATGTTTTTGAAAGATATAAAGTGAACATTATTACTGCATTCCCTAATCATACCAAAGCTAATGTTGGGCTTGTACGACAAGCATCTCATTTCACAAATACTTTTTCAGAAAACAAAGTATTTCTGATTTGTTTGTTGAATGATCTTGTGGCCGTCAAGCTAAAGACTGCACGCTGCAACCAACAACCACATATCTTACAACAGCGACGGCATTGTCGGCAACAGGACCGAAATGTTAAGGTGCATCCACACCATGTGAGCACAATGTTTATGAATGTTCTGCGAATGCTCACTGAGATTGAAATTCACTAGGTCACTGTTTGTTTGGCGTGGACGGCGAACCGAGTTTGCCAGAACACTATAAATGCTCATAAATACTATCCAAGAGAAATCATTACATCAAAGGAATTCTTGTGCTTGGGCGATATTGATGTGGATATTTCCGCAAGCATTCGATGAACCAGCGTCTAGTGAAGCAGGGCCAAGCTACGTGCTCTGATTCTTCACAGCCATGGAAACACCCAGTTATACAAGTACCTTGCAGGCATCGATTACAAATTGCGGAAATACGCTGTTCTGAAATTTTGAACAAGTATTTGAGACTAACAAAGGCATGCCCAGTTGCTACGAACCGGAGTGTGACAGCAAGCATTTCATTGACAGGAAAATTTCTTTTATAGTTAGTATGTAGCTTTCTTCGTAACAGTTGGCCCAATTCAATGTATTAAGTGTTCAAAGTCTTTACTTGATATGCAGTAAAAATTTTTGAATCATCTTATGTCTTCAATTTTTAATCATATAATAAATCAGAACTTTTATATCTGTTCCTTCTCTTAAGAAATTCAGTAACCCAGTAATAATGGCATTGATTAGTTTTTCCCTTTCTTTTCATACAACTACTAATACATATGTATGCCTAAGTGCGGGAACACTGACGAGCGGTCATCGAACACACATTTAAATGGGCATTCAACGAATGCTACCACCGAGCATTCTTCCCATGATTCCAAACAATCTTCGAATGCTTGCCAGCATTCTGCTCGATTCCTTGCCTGGTGTGGATGAACCATTACAGTAAAAAAATTGCAAATTCAAATTATGGCACTGGACTGCTCTCGATGCACACTGGCTAAGTGCAAATGCTTTAACTCCAGTGTTTTTGCACCGAGTGCAATCATTTTCAAATGTTTTAATTGTCTACGGCACTGAAAAGTTGCACACTGAGTGCAATTTTGGTCACGCTGTTTCCAGAGTCAGTGTAGCAGTTTTGAGAGCAAAGATGGCCAATAAACAAGCACTCGTTTCTGGAAATCATGTGACACTTGCAATTTTCTAGCTTCTGCACTGCAATGAGTGCGCACCCGGTTAGTTAAAGAAAATGCCGCAAGAGTTTATGGCAACGATGACGATGGTAGGATTACTAGTCTTTCTATAGTAAAACTTTTTTAGACTTACTGCTTGAAAGTTGAAAGTGAACTATAATTAACCGCCCTGTTAAGTATCGACATGACACATGCACGTAAACAGGTAATTTATTTTTCAAACATACAGTTGTAATTGTGTGGTGGGGAGTAAGGGACTTACATCTATGTAGTTGGCATTTATGTAGTCTGAGTAGTCATCACCAGGCAGTTTCTTCAGGACTACCCTGGTAGCATCATCTGGAACACACAGACAACGTCATCATGCAGGAGAACTGAAACTGTTACAACAGCAGACAAGCAAGAATCTGCAAAGATGACAAATGTTTTGTGTCGTGGTATTTACTGGACCGCATAAATAAAAAAATTAGTAACGTTTGGTGCCTTTTAATATATTACTATACATGTAAATAAATAGAGGAAAGCCGCAACCTTACTAAATGAGACACAAATAACGCAACACTGCATGTGTTAAATTATGAGGGTTTTCAAATGCCAACTTACTTTATTCTTCATAACAAAACATAACCATTATACACCAAGAAAGATGTGGACATTAACAACTTATACTAATTCTACATACAGTAAACATACTTTTCCCACCCTCTGATCGTACACGTTCTCCCACCTTACACCTAATATTTTTCGCCCTAGCTCTTATTTTACAGCATATATTTCCTTATCGTTACACTTTCCTGCTCTATGTAACACTTTCTTTTCCATGTCCCTTGGAAAAAGAAAAACAGGGTTTCACTGTGCATTAAAGTATATTCTGTAAATAATATTTAAATNACCGCATAAATAAAAAAATTAGTAACGTTTGGTGCCTTTTAATATATTACTATACATGTAAATAAATAGAGGAAAACCGCAACCTTACTAAATGAGACACAAATAACGCAACACTGCATGTGCTAAATTATGAGGGTTTTCAAATGCCAACTTACTTTATTCTTCATAACAAAACATAACCATTATACACCAAGAAAGATGTGGACATTAACAACTTATACTAATTCTACATACAGTAAACATACTTTTCCCACCCTCTGATCGTACACGTTTTCCCACCTTACACCTAATATTTTTCGCCCTATCTCTTATTTTACAGCATATATTTCCTTATCGTTACACTTTCCTGCTCTATGTAACACTTTCTTTTTCCATGTCCCTTGGAAAAAGAAAAACAGGGTTTCACTGTGCATTAAAGTATATTCTGTAAATAATATTTAAATNTTTTCCATGTCCCTTGGAAAAAGAAAAACAGGGTTTCACTGTGCATTAAAGTATATTCTGTAAATAATATTTAAATAACTGTACATTAAAACACTTCATAGAAATAATATTTTAAATATGCCTAAACCCTTTCTCTAACTTGCTTTCACTTTTTGTACATAACAAACAGTGGTCGCATGAAAATTATAACCAATTCATCTCTGAAAATCAACTTCCTAAAACAACATATATATTTTTTTATGTTGACACTGACTAGCACACCTATAGTGCTTACAGTAATGTGGCAACAAAATTATACAGAGTAAACCAAAAAGTTTCTTGTAGTCCATTCCATTACTTACTTCCTTTTCTGAAACCCTGCTAAAGTTATACTTCCAGGACATTCCTCCACCTCGTGCAAACAAAGTTCAAGCAAGTCTAGAAAATTACATCAAACGGACAACGCGCCACATTCAGTGCAATAACATTTCGCATAAGAACCATTTATTACTAGGCATTACAAACAAATCTATTTTCTCTCGGTATTTATTCATCTTAATTATATATGAAATATAATTGATAGAATATAAGCAAAAGTTCAATTTAGCCGAAAGTAAAGCACATTTATGTAAACAAGACGTATGAAACGCGTGTGATACACGTCATATTTAGGAAACAACCAAACACGTCATATACGAGGTGATTTTTTGAAGGTTACACACACTGGAAGAAAATATACTGCACGCATCTCGGCAAGCGCTACATCCAGCACAACACTTGTTGACAAATGCCATCTGTTGGCCTCAGTTGTAACTAGCTGTGGTCGTTTGGTTAGAGCATTACAATAAATGTACCTGTATTTGCAGAAACGGTAAATTACTGACACTGTGTTTATAAATATATATACAGTTAATTTTTTAAGAAGTCTGAAATACACAACATATAAAGTTGCATCCTATGTCCATACGGGATAATTCTTTCAGCTCCAGAGTACGGAAGATCCCATACAATATGGGATAGTTGGAAACCCTAGGCTCGCAACGTGCTACGAAAAGTTGGTGAGAACCGTCAATGATGGTCGCTGCACAGCAGACCACTCTGAAATGACTTCCGAATGGTCAGCTGGCAGGCAGATGTGCAGGTTGTGATTACTCTTTCTCTCACATTAAGGCAAGGAAGAGGGGCAGAAATTAATACAGATAGGGGCTTCCTTGGTATGTAGGGTACTGAGTGGAGTGGAGTAAAGAGGTTTCGGTGGCCAATAACAAGTTCTTGAGAGCTGACGAGGGTGAAGCAAAGTGAGTATGGAGCAGTGCCGAACAGCAGTGAGAATGAGAGATCCAGAGGAAACCTNAGCTGACGAGGGTGAAGCAAAGTGAGTATGGAGCAGTGCCGAACAGCAGTGAGAATGAGAGATCCAGAGGAAACCTGCCGACCAGAAGCAGCATCTGGCATGATTCCCATGTGCGAAAATTCGGGAGTGGCCCTGCCGGGAATCGAACCCGGTTCACCTTGGTGGGAGGCGAGCACTCTAGCTGCTGCGCCTTAGCGTTCCCATGTAGAGAACTGAAATGCAGTGTGTGTCACATTAAGATATCTTTGTTAAGAGGGTGNGCTGCGCCTTAGCGTTCCCATGTAGAGAACTGAAATGCAGTGTGTGTCACATTAAGATATCTTTGTTAAGAGGGTGATTGAGAATAATTAATGAAACTACTGTAATGGAACACATGAATCTGCAGAGCTCTGGGAAAAACTGGCGGGGTCTGCTTGGAAAATTGGCACCAAATTCAAGTTTACAAGCAAAGCTCTGCATAAGATGCAGGTACATTCTTACTCTGTAAGGTATCGGCTTAATCCACTTGACATAACCTGCACGATGCTAATAAGTTTTGATACAGAACAGTTTAGTGATAAATCGTGAATAGTTATGGTTACTACAAAGACACTGAACTACAGAAAAATTACTTACATGCAACAAAATCTTTATATCGATTTTTCAAACGATTTTCTGGACGGCATCCATAATGCCAAGGACGAGTTTTCCCACGATGAAATTGCTACGAAAAAAAATAAATTTCCAACTATGAGTACATTACGTGAGTGGATGAAAATAATTATATATGTATTCACATATGAAAGATGGCATTTAGGTTAAGTATCTTATTTCTACATGGATGATTGAATGAATGATCTGAGTGGAACATATAAGGGCTGAAGTAATTCTCGGCACATAAAAGTTGACAGATCATCATACAAAAAATATTGTTACAAGTTTCCCTGCGTCGCTTTCCTTGCCCTGTCTCGCTCGAACATGTGAATGACAGTGTGTCAAGGGCATCTCTAGTAACCCGAGAAGAGCGCAGAGATAAAGGTGTGCCACCACCATGATAAGCCTATCGGGACTGTGCAATCTTCTGCCCTCGAGCAGATTGAATTTCTGTGGTTATCATTGCAAGAATGTTCTGGTCATCACCCTAGCCTCTCTCAGCGAGACTCAGGGTGCAGAGAACCTTCTCGTCCCTGCCAGCTTGTTTATTTAAGCAACGATGGGTCTCAAAGTCAACAGTCTAGAGCTTGGAGGATTGTATGGCCTTAAGAGCGAGGTGTGCAAAGACAGAGAAGTGACGAGCCAGAGAAGCAATGTGTGGCTATGATAGTGGCCAGTGGGAGTGAAGTCTGTGGACTGGCTGCGTGAGTGACAGACATTTGGAATGATGGCAATTGACAGATTGAATATGTGTAAATAATGAGTGTGAATTAAGTGACTGTAACCAATATAGACACATTGATGAGGACTTTAATTAGAATAGAAATAAACAATAAATATTGCGCTCACTGAGAATGAAACAAACAATAGTGGAGATAGGAAGTTTAATGTTGTGCGAATATTTATAGCATTATTATAAACAGATTAAAATATTAAATTTTGTTCTTTTATTTTTATTAAGGCTTTTTTATCCCTCACAAACACCGATACTCCCTTCCGGTTTCGACAATATTTTTTCTCTAAACCCCAAAATATATGACAAACTGGTCATTGTGCTAATGATAAATTTGATACCAATAGTTAGCAGTTAATACTGTACAAACAAATTTAATGATAACACTGCAACTGCAATACCAAAATATGCAACATTAAAAAAAGTGTGGGAATACCAATACCAAATTTTCTTTTACAATAATTAAAATTGAATGGTTTGGTTCAAGGACATTAGCAGCCTTTGTAAACTGCTTACTTTTTAAAACTGAGCACTGTAATAAAATTAATTTAAAACTCGTGGAGTGGCACTAGCAGTGTTAATTATCAAAAGAAATAAAGTTGCAGGATGCAATTTTCAAGGATATCAATGTGTTTGACTAAAGGAACCCTATTAGAAAGACCTCTAAAATAAAAGTTGATGATGATAATAAATTTCTAGTATATATTTTAGAATTTTCATTTGTAGTTAAAATATTTAAAAATGTTCTTACAAATGAGTAATAATTATTTTTAAATATAGTGATTTATTAATAATACATTTACATGTTGGTTCAAATTAAAATGTCACATCTTGTCTGCTTTCCACAGATCTTAAAATAAAAAAAGATGTGGTAGGAAAAAGAAAACAGTGTGGGTAGAGGAGGAGAGGCACATTTTTATTGGCCTACAGGTGGCTGCAAGGAAAATCCGGCCCTGCTCGGGGTCAAGAAGCTGTTGCTCCGTTCACCGGGTAGTTTCTGGGGCCCTTCCCGGATAGCTCTATCACTCGTCTGTCAGCACATGTGGGTGCCAAGAGAGCAGCAGGGCAAGCAGTGGCACATGTCGGGGCAAACGCAGTTGCATGGCACTTGGAGGCTTGGCTGATGGCAGATGCCCAGGAAATGCCTGTTGGTGCTTAACAGCTGTAGCTGGAGGAGGCCTGATGTGCTCTGGGCGGCACTTAGGCGGGGTGATAATGGCCTTGGCATGTTCCTGGGTGGAATGCTGACCCTGTCAAGCTGGTCCTTGATGGTGTCTACGCCGGGTGGAAGTGGCTGTGATGTGACCAGACAGTTGCTGAGCAGCTTCCTCAAGCAAGTGAGTGTAGACCCTTTGACAGTAGTAGGCCATCTTCACAGTCTTTGCCCTCCCTGCTCTATGGCGGGCCATGCAGCGAGGTAGTGGCTCGGACTTCGGCAAGCTCTGATAGACGGACAACAAAGTGGCCTAACTGTGTGTGTAGGAAGAGCAGGCTTTCCAGAGAGCCGGAGCCTTTCTCTGGCGCCAATGTCCAGAGATTGGTTCACTCCCCAGTGGAGGGCGTCCTTCTATCTGACAGTGGCAAGTCCACTCGGTGATGCCCAGAGAAGCGACCCCACTAGTAGTCAGATGTTCAGCTGAGTCTAGTAACACTTCCAACTTGGGGGGTGCACGTACCCCTAGGGGTGATGGGACGCCTTGCTACGCCAACTCCCCCGAGAGCTCAGAGAAGTGGCATTATCACTGGTAACCAAGTCTCCTTTGAATAGGTTTTGTAGCGAGGGGTTGCTCTCAGCACTTGCAATGCCTAGGGAAGCAGTATAATCGCTGGTAACCAGATGCCCAGTCAAGGTAGAGAGTGCATCCCCTATGTGATTAATATGAGCCTGGAGGGCTTTGCATCTCAAGTCATGCCTGAGACTGGTAGATTGGTGGATCACTGGTAGCAACCAGGTGAACAGAACGTTGAAATACGGAGGTATGATCTGTACAGGTATAGTCAGAATAAAACCACTTATAATTCCAGCGTGNAAAATACGGAGGTATGATCTATACAGGTATAGTCAGAATAAAACCACTTATAATTCCAGCGTGCGTCCAGGATGCCATTGTTTGATTAACCACCCCCCTGCAATCTAAGAGTGAGATGCGCTATAACAACACAATCTTTACATTCAAGAGTACCTGTGCTCATGGAAGAAATCCCAACAATGCTCAGTGAGTCTCAATGGTGAAGTAACAATCAATTATAGACAGCCAACAGCCAACAGCCACTGAGCATTGCTAACAGCTACAAACAGTTACATCTGCCTCAGTACATGCACTTAGGAGGCTGCTGTGGCACAGAGGCAAGCACGCTCACCTCTCACCAAGGTGAACCTGGTTCAATTCCCAGTGGGGTTGCTTCTGGATTTTACCATGTGAGAATCATGCTGGACGATGCAGCTAGAAGATGGGTTTCCTCAGGGATATCCCACACCCTCTGCCCTTGCATTCTATCACTGATCTATCTCGCTTCATCCTCATCTGCTCTCGAGACCGCAATGTTAGGAGTCGCCCAAACCTCTCCACTCCACGTGCACCTATATGTCCATATGGTGGATTGCTATAGGGTGGCAGTGGACATAGACCTAACTGTAACAGAAAATAAATACTGAGCCAGAAATCATTAATGTCACTGTGCCAAGTGCCCCACTGTTATGCCCCTCTTCAGTCCTTCTATGGTATGGTGATGTTGCACCATGGCTAGCTATGCCACGTACATTCCAGTGGTTCACAGTAATGAATCACTAAGCAAGACCACCGTCAAGACACCCTCATGTGCACACACACTCATGTGCATGCACACACTCATGTGCATGCACATACTCTCTCTCTCTCTCTCCCCCCTTCTCTCTCTGCTAAACCCATCTCAGAACAAGTTTTATGAATGTAGTAGACATTTACTGTCAATAAGTGGCTGCAACAATACGTTATCTCTACACGTAATTCTTTGTTGGCTATCGGTCTACTTAACACAACCTAGCCTTCCGNTGGCTGCAACAATACGTTATCTCTACACGTAATTCTTTGTTGGCTATCGGTCTACTTAACACAACCTAGCCTTCCGAAAAAATTTTCTGCCACAATATTTAAATTTCAGGACAAGACTAAGTGTTGCAAGACTGTATTCAAAAATGTGATGAGACTTCCTGATCATACAAGGCTTCAGTCACAGGAATTGGAACGTCGACCTGCTCGCCACACGAGCCTGGCCTTACGACCTTGCTCCACTGAGCAGCCGCACTCACAGCATGCTGCCTCTTGAGCTCGCGGGACTGCAGCGCGGTCCTCACATAGAGCTCGAGTTCGCTGACGGATACGCGACGGCTCATTGGATGGGAGAGCTGCTGCTCCACTCTCACAGGCAACTCTATTTCGTCATATTCTGGTGGCTGCGACAGCAGCACACTGCCTGCCAACATGAACATCAATATAGCGTTAAAGGGAATCCTTAGTAAACAATATTAAACTCCTAAAGCTCACACCAGGCCATATGGAAGCATTGCGACGGCAATGGAAAATAGCATAAACAAGCTTAATTTGCGTTCTGCTTCCTCAGAATTTTAAGCAGTGATTATAGGTTTTTATAAAGCAAACTGTTCAGAAAAGATATGGCATTGTCGCTACAGTTTGAAAAACTGATTTATGTAAGAATAAATATAATGAACAGCGATTTTTGCTGACTTCAACACTTTTCAACGACCACATTGCTATTCCAATAACCAAATTTATGAATGAGCAACAAAATATTGACTTCCGTTTCTGTCCTGAAAAAAAAATNACATTGCTATTCCAATAACCAAATTTATGAATGAGCAACAAAATATTGACTTCCGTTTCTGTCCTGAAAAAAAAAAATCTACATTGAAACATTTCATAGTTTTATAAAAAAAATTAGAATAGACACAATTGTTTACAATGAGACCCATATGACCATTAGGGAAACCTCTTAACGTCTGCACCTCAAACTACAAGCAGCAACAATTTGGCTATGTACCATGAAACTGGCAGTTACAGAAATTATCTAACTGCAAGGCCATTTCTTTTCGTCGCTTTTCAAGGTACCAGATAATAGTGTTGCGTTGAGTAGAAAAGCGGAATAACAAACAAATTTATGCTGCGTGAATTTTGCGCAAGACCAACAAAAACAAATGTAAAATACAAATAAGATGTAAAACTAGGGGGTGTATAAAAGGTATTTTATTGAACNCAAGACCAACAAAAACAAATGTAAAATACAAATAAGATGTAAAACTAGGGGGTGTATAAAAGGTATTTTATTGAACACCGACAAATTAATAAATATTTTGAGTGCTCATCTGCAACAACTACAAGCTTAGCCCTGCATTGTGAGAACTTACAGGGAGTTTTGACTTTCAACAGGACACGGAAAAGGCAAGAATTTTGGTATTGTGTTTTTTTTANTGTGAGAACTTACAGGGAGTTTTGACTTTCAACAGGACACGGAAAAGGCAAGAATTTTGGTATTGTGTTTTTTTTATCTTAGTAATGGTTTTGACATCAAGATGTTAAATTTGAAAATGCAAACTGTAAATATGTATCTATTANTGGCTGCAACAATACGTTATCTCTACACGTAATTCTTTGTTGGCTATCGGTCTACTTAACACAACCTAGCCTTCCAAAAAAATTTTCTGCCACAATATTTCAATTTCAGGACATGTCTAAGTGTTGCAAGAATGTATTCAAAAATGTGATGAGACTTCCTGATCATACAAGGCTTCAGTCACAGGAATTGGAACGTTGACCTGCTCGCCACACGAGCCTGGCCTTACGACCTTGCTCCACTGAGCAGCCGCACTCACAGCATGCTGCCTCTTGAGCTCGCGGGACTGCAGCGCGGTCCTCACATAGAGCTCGAGTTCGCTGACGGATACGCGACGGCTCATTGGATGGGAGAGCTGCTGCTCCACTCTCACAGGCAACTCTATTTCGTCATATTCTGGTGGCTGCGACAGCAGCACACTGCCTGCCAACATGAACATCAATATAGCGTTAAAGGGAATCCTTAGTAAACAATATTAAACTCCTAAAGCTCACACCAGGCCATATGGAAGCATTGCGACGGCAATGGAAAATAGCATAAACAAGCTTAATTTGCGTTCTGCTTCCTCAGAATTTTAAGCAGTGATTATAGGTTTTTATAAAGCAAACTGTTCAGAAAAGATATGGCATTGTCGCTACAGTTTGAAAAACTGATTTATGTAAGAATAAATATAATGAACAGCGATTTTTGCTGACTTCAACACTTTTCAACGACCACATTGCTATTCCAATAACCAAATTTATGAATGAGCAACAAAATATTGACTTCCGTTTCTGTCCTGAAAAAAAAATCTACATTGAAACATTTCATAGTTTTATAAAAAAATTAGAATAGACACAATTGTTTACAATGAGACCCATATGACCATTAGGGAAACCTCTTAATGTCTGCACCTCAAACTACAAGCAGCAACAATTTGGCTATGTACCATGAAACTGACAGTTACAGAAATTATCTAACTGCAAGGCCATTTCTTTTCGTCGCTTTTCAAGGTACCAGATAATAGTGTTGCATTGAGTAGAAAAGCGGAATAACAAACAAATTTATGCTGCATGAATTTTGCACAAGACCAACAAAAACAAATGTAAAATACAAATAAGATGTAAAACTAGGGGGTGTATAAAAGGTATTTTATTGAACACCGACAAATTAATAAATATTTTGAGTGCTCATCTGCAACAACTACAAGCTTAGCCCTGCATTGTGAGAACTTACAGGGAGTTTTGACTTTCAACAGGACACGGAAAAGGCAAGAATTTTGGTATTGTGTTTTTTTTATCTTAGTAATGGTTTTGACATCAAGATGTTAAATTTGAAAATGCAAACTGTAAATATGTATCTATTAAAACACATTAATCACCAAATGTGTATGACCTGGATAACAACCACAAAATTCTACAAGGGAAAGGGAGAAAAGTATTACTTTTACGATATTAGATTCAAGGGAATAAAAAATTTCAAGCATCGGTTACACTTCACAGAAATGGTTTTTATCTGATGAGTTTTATCTGATTGGTCTTCTATACAAAACTTGAACATTGTGGTGAAGAATTCTATGTATGGTAGGTAATACTACAAACAACACTCAATGACTCATATTAGTCAACTCAATGACTCATATGAGTCATTGAGTAATAACGTAATCACAGTAACTACAAGACCTTACGACCTCTGTGTCTCATCACTAGTGGTGGACAATACAATCGCTACACTGCATTTTTTTTAGAAAATGTAACAATGCAGAAAAATAAAATTGACAGTACTGAATAAATAATACAAAATTTTTGCTGCTTTCAATTTATTGCCATTTGCAAGCAAGTTAAGAACAATATCCAAAAATATTACTTAATGATATATTTTCTAAATAAATAAACTAGTTACTGACCATTTCTTAATTTCTGTTGTGTTTACTGTGTTGCTATTTGCAAGCAAGAAAAAACTTTGTTCAGAAATATAACCTAATAATACATTTGCTAAAGGTATAAAAAAATAATTAATTTTTTTGTCGTTCTTTGTTTAGCAATGATGATAAGCAATATCATATAACCAACGGAGAAGGTATTGTAAATGTAACCTCTTTGAAGTGATCTTATATTTCTTAAAACAACTATGTCGTTTGAAATAATTTGTAGAAACTAACTAATGAAGAAGTTCAAAAATAAATTTGTTTGATATAAATTAAATTGGTTTCAGTTAAACACACAACACTGCAAAATTGTCTTCACGTGGAGTGCATAAGCTTCGGTATAGACTAAAAAAGCTATCCTTTGCTATTGCTCAAGCTAATGCACTCAAACACGCGCTGCAATAATAATGATGTTATTTGTTTTACTGAAAGTCTATAAAGTTGATAAGACATACTTTTATTTACATGCGAAAACTTTGTGGGCACGAAGTTCTATCACGAAGCAGCGTTCACCCAGGCATTTGCTCTTTCATGATTGTCAGTAATCTAATGATGGACACTTTTTAGCCAATCAGAGTAATTTCCAAGACACTGAGGAACACACAAGGTGAACACCCTGGTGTATTATTACACAGAAATCACAGTTTTCATTCAAATACGACCCATCATCACATGTCTAAACTAACCAAGCTGGCAGCCATACCGGCAACTTACGTTCGCCCTTTAGTCGTCACGCCACTAACTTGGCTAGAAGAGGTTGTAAGGCCTCGACGTCTCGGTGGTTGCGGTCCAACCAATGCAGAAGTACCGAGCTGCCACTGACAACCTCATCAAGTCAGGAGCGAACCTAGACTTTCAGTTGAGGAAGGGGGAGGGGAGATATTGTGCAGGTCTGGAATCCAGATTCGTGGTGTATGGGAGGGGGCCGCTGCCTCATCATAATTGTACAAAACAATGTCAAAATCAAATAAAATCAGTATTTTAAACAATTCCGATATTACCTATTTCATTTCAGTTTTAAAATATTTGCAGGACAGTTGGGATGTCTACATGAGGGGTTGGGGCGAAGGGGGGAGGAGGATCATGTCCCCTGTGACAGCCCCAATTTTGAAACTGCCCTCGTATCAAGTCCATCAGTTCATAGAAAAGATAATGGTACAGTCCATTCATTGTTATGTCCAACTTTTCTGAAGCCCTGCTGAAGTTCTGCTTCCAGGACATTCCTACGCCTCATGCAAACAAAGCTTATCCAAGTCTAGAAAAATTACACCAAAGGGACAGTGCACCAAACACATGTGCACTCAGTGTAATAATATTTTGCATCAGAACTGTTTCCTACTAGGCATTACCAACACACCTGCATAATTAAAAGTTAAAATTAATCAAAAATAACATATTTTTACTTTGAGAGAAGTACAAAACACTTGTGATAGATGGCATATTTAGGAAATAACAACTAACATGCCATACTTGCGGTGATTTTTCAAAGGTGATATTCAAAAAGTGTGAAGAAAACGTGAATAGACTACAGTAAGATATTGCATTGTCGTAAAAATATTTAAGAGTATTTTTAGTAATTTATTTTACAGTTTTCGTGATGGTCTCCATAGTAATTTATGTGATTAATAATAGTGATTACATACATTTTTGTTTAAATTACACAACTAAAAATTTTAAATAATCATTTACAAAAATGCAGACAGTTAATCTGCAATGGAGTAATTAGCACAGGTAATTTATCAACGTGAATACAGTGCCAGGAAACATGCATAGCAGATGTGCAAATGCCTGTTCTGCACTTGATTACCATTTCTAGACAATCACATGAATCACGCATGTGATACAGACAGTCAACTAGCACATGAAGCCATCATTACAGTTGTCATGGCCCATGGAAATAGAGTATGTTTTGGTTCTTTCTGTATTTGGAGAATGAACAAGCTGTTGTAATGCCTTTAAGATGCTGTCATATGCAATTCTGTCCAATAAATGAGTTCAAGAGAGTGTAAGTGAAGAGATTTGGGCGGCTATTAACAGTGAGGTCTTGAGAGCCGATGAGAGTGATTGAGGTGAGTATGGAGCAGCGTCGGAATGAAAGGGCAGAGGAAACAGGAGATCCCCGAGAAAACCCGCCGACCAGCGGCATTGTCCGGCACGATTCCCACATGAAAAAATCCAGGAGTGAACTGGTAAGGGATTGAACCCAGTTTGCCATGGTGGGAGGCAAGTAGGCTAACCACTCAGCCACCACGGCCCCCAGTTCATGAGAGGTTTCATTGTAGGTCTCTGTACTACCGGCTGCCCTTTGTACTGTATTGTGAAAGAAACACAACATGATATCACAATTGTTGATGGCATTCAGCGACAGTAGTCCTAGGAAGGATAGTGTACCATCGTAGTGGGACCAGAGCTCAGAGTCAGACATCAGAAAGCACAGATCATAACATCTGATGTAATTCTACAGTACACCCACAATCCACGACTGGTGACATTTTATAAAGCGTACAGGGTTGTCTGGATGCTCCGAAATCAACACGGACAGTCGCATCAATTAGCTGAGGCNTGACATTTTATAAAGCGTACAGGGTTGTCTGGATGCTCCGAAATCAACACGGACAGTCGCATCAATTAGCTGAGGCAGGTTTGTTGTCCGGCTGTCCACTGCAAAGGCTGTCCTTAACAGTGAGCCATCGTCATCATTGCTTACAATGGTGTTTGCATCACAGCTTTATCGAGTGCAGAATGGAACCATGTAATCTTCAGTGATGAATCCCATTTCTGTCTCACCAATGATAATCACCATGTGAGAGTCTGGCAGCGACGTGTCCATCAGGCAGATTCCCCTGCTGTTATGGAGTGTCGCATAGCTCATCAATGTGTGGTGATGGTTTAAGGGTGCTATCAGCGCCAACAGCCACTCACCTCCAGTACCAATTATGGTCACATTACCAGCATACCGCTATGTTGATGTGTTATGGTCCATGGCAATACCTTATTTGCGGGGTGTCCCAAACACATGTTTCCAACAGTATGATGCCCGGCCACATACAGTTCAGATCTGCCTCAGTGCTTGGCAAGATGTGCAAAGGCTTCCTTGACTGGCCCAACCTCCTGAACTCTCGTCAATTGTGAAACTCTGGGACACAACTGTACATTGGTTGAATACCCTCCCATCCCCCTATGGAAACAAAGATGAACTGTGGACTCAGAGATCAACTAAACATGGTCCATGATGCCTCAGGACATCATTTGGACACTCACTAAAACAAGGCCACATTGGGGTCAGTGTATCGCCATCACCCAAAACAGAGGTGTGACTACTTACTGAGCACACTGTTTTTTAGGCCTCGGGAGCCTTGTCTGTGCATGAAAATTAAATAGCTTGTTCCACACCTGTTTGGTTATCTAGATATGCAGTTCAGTCTGTTTTTCAGCATTACTTCATGGTGTGGCATTTTATCTGTCAGGCAGGGTATTTCCTTAAGTAGGTAATTTTTCCATACATAAAAGTATCACATTATGTTTTACTATGCGTTTCTGTAATTGTGCTATCAGCAAAGAAACATATGTACTGAAAATACTACAGTAGTTGTTAATTTTTAAAGTGTCTGCTACCACAATAGATAATATGAAAACCGTCCAGTGTTGGTTCAAGTGGGAAAGTGTTTTGTCTTGCTTAATTTTTAGTAATTTTTCAATGCTTAGTAGTTATATTATTACTCAGGGATGATGTTAAACGTTGCTTCATGGACACACAGAAGGGGAGACTTGTGTGTGACCACCATATTTTGGGAGCTTCTCATGGACCATGGTTAAGGTTAATTGTACTCAGGTTAGGAACAAAACGACTTTTCTTAAGGGAGAGTTTGGCATTGGAAAAATTTCCGCTGCTAGGTAAGAGCCAGTGTTCCAAAGAGGTCGCTTTTAATTACAATTTTAAGCTACCTGAATAATAAAAGAGAAAGATTTTACTTACTTAAGTAGTTGTTTTATATTTGATTTAAGATTATTGCAATTTTTTTTTTAATGTAGAAAATAGAAAAATTTGGTGCACAATGCGACACTAGCGCTTACTAGTGGCGAAAAATTTTAGTTGCCAAACTAAAAGCATTGAGCTTCCTAACCTGAGTAGAATAAACCTTAACCATGGTGAAGCTGCAAGAGGCCTTCGCCATTTGTCTCAAAGATACGGTGGAACAGTGGCTACGGCTCTCACCTCCCACAAAAGTGAACCTGGTTCGATTTCAAGCAAGGTTGCTCCTCGAATTTTCGCATGTGAGAATTGTACCAGACAGTGCCAATGGTCAGCTGGTTTTTCTCTGGGATCTCCCATTTCTCTGACTGTTGCATTCTGGTGCTGCTCCATATCCTCTCACTTCACCTTCATTGGCTCTCAAGACTCGTTGTTAAGAGCTGCTTAAACCTATCCCCCATTTGTCTTCACACTGATTGCATAATTCTGTTGATTCTTTAGCTTACCAGAAACTTTTCCATTGCCGCCTTTCACTAGNTTGTCTTCACACTGATTGCATAATTCTGTTGATTCTTTAGCTTACCAGAAACTTTTCCATTGTCGCCTTTCACTAGGTGCAATTTCATGCCACATGGGCGTAAATTTAAAGTTTACAGAAGAAGCCAACTGTGGGCTATTTTGGGTTCTTGACTCTGGTATTCAAGACCTCTGGGGATGGGTTGCTGTGTGGTCTCATTGTGGGACACATAATATGTGCACAGTGGTGTTCACTAACTACCAATGACACTCCTTGATACATACACTTACCAGAAAAAAAAAAAAAGTACTTTAAACACCATTTTTGGATTTTTTAGGAGTAAAAATGTCTTTCAAGTTTGAATGTGAAGGCCAACACATTTTAATCTCCGATTTTTCATTAGCTTTTTTTTCCACCCACTACTCGTCCCTGGCTCCATGATGGGTGGTGCCAGCGTTGACTTCAAGTAAACATTATTAAATGGTGCGACTCTACCTGGTAGAGCCGCAAAGCAGGAGTGTTATGAGGGGATGGTATGAGAAAACACCGGAATGAAAACCAGTGCAGATAACACCTACAGGTCCTCCCATTAAATTACCTTCTCTTCTGTTCAGCTATCACAGAGATTTCACAATGACAGATCACTTTGACTCGACTACACGGCTGCCATATTCANTTCTCTTCTGTTCAGCTATCACAGAGATTTCACAATGACAGATCACTTTGACTCGACTACACGGCTGCCATATTCCCAAATACTGCACAGCATACCACATGCAACAATTTACACACTACACCTGGAATAGAGGCATCTTGTAGTAAATGGAAACCTACCCCGGATTACAACTTTGCGTCTGCACCTGGAAAAAGACAATGACACAATATATTATTTTGCATCAGCAGGTATGAGCATCTCTATACATAGTTGCATTACATTAAGTTGAATACTTTATAAAGGCCGCCTTCCGTTACCCACTGATTTCACTGGCCAGTTATTTCTGTAATGTCAGCTATTGTTCCAATGCTGCTGACAAGATCTGGTGATCACTGGTGCTCTTTTCCGCGTGCCACTGGGCGGCATTCCGCGTTACGCTATATTGATTGCTGAAAGCACTGAGTTTATTGATGATGCAGAGGCTGTACAGTGTCGGTGAGGGTGATCCAAGTCTCGAAGTAGGTTCTCCGAGATATTTAAAATGTGCTTGTGGCAGGATCATTAAATACAAACTAGTCCTTCCTGAAATCCCGAACAGAAGCAGTTCAAAAATAAACTCAAAACATGGTTTATGTTTGTTGTGTACTGACATTGTGTATATGACAGAACGTATATTTAGGTGGACACAGTTGGCACCAGTGAGTTAGTGTCATGGTGCGTGCCGTCGTAAACATGATGCGATCGGCAGGCAAACAGACGACATCCAGGTCTATGGTGCGGATCAGTAAATTGCAGTGCTGATGGACGGGACATAAAAGTGGTCACGAGGACGGGATATGTGCCGGATTGAATAAAATACATTAAGTGTCCAGTCATCGGTGAATGGTCATGGCCTCCGTGGGTACAATCAGCGAATTTGTGTGTCTGGCTAAGATACGTGGCGGTGTTACCGTGAACGGGTGGTTTGTTTTACTCTGTGCGAGGCGGAGTTGTACAGTATCGATACATCATTACTGTCGCAGCAACAAACCAATCCAGTACCGTTAAGGGAAGTGATAACAAAACTTATGGAACATTTTGAGCCTAGACCAAGTGTTGTGGAGACTTAAAAGCTCCTATGATGGGATCAACTCTCTGTAATTTTCCCAACCTAGAAAAAATGTTGCGCGATAGGTTAGTATGCAGGTATATGACAAAGCTGTTCAACATGTGCTACTGGCGACAGACAAATTAACTTACAAGGAAGCAGTCAACATCACGATGGCAGCAGAAGCAACGGGAAGGAACCTGCTGGATTTACGGGGAGCCGCGGTCATGAAACACAAGGACGAGCTACACAACCTACAGGCCTACGGGCGGAGAAAACAGCCAGACCCTCTGGTGGGGTGTCAAGAGGAACTGGCGAGACACGCATGCTGGAGATGCAACGGGGATCACCCACCAGCGACATGTAGACATGTGTCCACCACATGTCGCTACTGCAACAAGAGAGGCTACCTACAGAGGGCGTGCATCACCAAGAAGCAGGGGAGCGCTGGTTCTGCAGGGAAGCGACAGGAACCCGCCCAAGCACAGCAAGGTAAGACCCACATGTTAAAAGAGCCTGAATCCGAATACGAGGATGCCGCAGGGCGAATATATGAGCTGCATAGTCTGCAAGGGGGAGGCAGCAATGAGCCATATGTAACTGACATGTGGTTAGATAATAACCTGCACCGGTTAGGGGTGGACATAGGGGCCAGTTACACAGTGATTAGTTGGAGTACTTATACGACTTTGTGGCCAGAACTGCCACCATTANGGTGGACATAGGGGCCAGTTACACAGTGATTAGTTGGAGTACTTATACGACTTTGTGGCCAGAACTGCCACCATTAGAAGAGTGCAATGTTGTTCTGTGTACATGGTCACAGTAAAGATTGAAAGTTATAGGTCAGAAAGTGGTGGACGTTCAATAGAAAAATGGCTCGGTTGCATCCCTGCCCTTGTTGGTGGCTAGCGGAGGGGGGCCCAGCCTGGTTGGAAGGAATTGGTTTGAAACCCTCAGGATATCGGTGGAGGAAATTTTCACAGTACAAGCCCAGGTGAGAGAGAATGGGAATGACTCTTTGGATACTAACACATACAAGNGGTGGAGGAAATTTTCACAGTACAAGCCCAGGTGAGAGAGAATGGGAATGACTCTTTGGATACTAACACATACAAGGGTTACTGAGCTGTCCACTATGTATCCACAGGTGTTTGCTAACAGGGACCTTGGCCAGTATAAAGGGCCCCAAGTAACCATTATTTAAAGGAAGGAGCAAAACCAGTTTTCAGGAAGAAGAGAGTAGTACCATTTGCACTTCAGGAGTCCAGAGAAGGTGGAGGTGACCATTGACAAACTTGGCGAACAAAATGTCTACGCACCCATAGCATAGTCAGTTTGGGCAACACCAATTCTGCCGGTTATGAAAGGGGATGTGGGACTATAAAGATACTCTGAACAACATTAGCCAAGTTGAATGTTACCTGCTTCTAACAATTAGTGAAGCATTTGCTCATTTAGCAGGAGGGAAATATTTCACCAAGTTGGGTCTGGAAGATGCTTACCTACAAGTGGCTGTGGATGAGTCCACTGCAGAGTTATTAACAGTAAACACTACAAAAGGGCTTTTTAGAGTTCATCGTCTCCAGTTTAGAGTAATTAGAGGTCCAGAAATTTTCCAACAGCTGATGGCAGCATTGCAAGGAAGTTCACCAGGGGTTATAGTATTGTTAGATGATGTTCTGGTGGCTGGCTCAAGTAGGGAGGAGCATTGGGCAAGAGTACATAAGGTCATTGCCGAAATAGACAAAGCAGGACTGAGATTAAAGACGACCAAATGTGTTTTTGCAACCACAAAAGTGAAATATTTACAGTACCAGATTGATACAGGAGGCATCCATCCAACACAGGAGAAGATAGAGGTAATACACAAAGCACCAACGTTGCAGAACGTGATTTGCAAGCATTCCTGCGGCTCTTGAATTTATACGAGAGGTTTTTGCCTCTCATAGCAACAGTGCTGGAACCTATACATCAGTTGTTGGACAATGAGGCCTTATGGACGAGGGACCAACAACATGAAGTAGCATTTCAGAAAGGAAAAGAACTCCTGCAGGCAGGCATGGTGCTGGTCCATTATGATCCCAAAAGAGCTATGGTGGTGACCTGTGATGCTTCAGTGTTTGGAGTCAGGGCTGTTTTAGCCCACACAAGGATAATGGGGAAGAAAGGCCTTTAGCTTTTACTTCACGGACGCTACATAAGACTGAGCGTAACTATGCCCAAATAGACATAGAAGCTTTAGCAGTAATGTTTGGAATCACCAAATTTCGTCAGTACTTGGTCAGTCAACTACTTGCTGTGATCACTGATCATAAGCCTTTGTTGCAGTTGTTGGACCAGCACTGGGCCATTCCTGATATCTTTTCCCCCAGGATGCTCCGATAGTGTTTGCAATTGGGCATGCATGATTTTCAGCTGGTCTACAAGCCTGGCAACAAAATAGGGAATACGGATGCTCTTAGCAGACTGCCAGTACCGGTACCCAAAATGGAGGTGCTCACGGNAGATGCTCTAAGCAGACTGCCAGTACCAGTACCCAAAATGGAGGTGCTCACTGCAACAGAAGTGTGGATGCTAGAGGAGAGGCCAGAAGCACCCGTAAGTGCACACATGGTGGCCCAGTTGACAGAGAAGGATAACATCCTGAGACAAGTGAAGTATTTTGTATTGTATGGGGGACCAGAAAAACTGCAAAATGAAGAGGTCTGACATTATTGGAACACATGAGTTGAATTGTCTATTTACCAGGATTGCCTTCTCTGGGGCACCAGAGTTATTATTCCAGAGGTGATGCTAGATGAGATATTGGTTCTGCCCCATATCTCGCATGGTGGCGTGGTACGTTTGAAAGGATTTGCTAGAAGTTACATATGGTGGCCAAAACTTAGTGACGACATTGAGAAGATGGTTCAGCACTGTGAGATCTGCCTTAGGGAGAGCCAGACTCCACCAAAAACGCACATGACGTGGACCATGCCCCAAAATCCATTGTCCCACCTACACATGGATTTTGCGGAACCATTAATGGGGAAAATTTTTTTAATAGTTATTGATGCATACTCAAAGTACCCGGAAGTACGATTGGTGCCATCAATATCAAATGCGTTGGTAGTGAGTTGAGACATGTTCAGCATTCATGAATTACGTGACATGATTGTATCTGAAAATGGGACAGCATTTGCATCCTGTGAGATGAAAATATTTTTGGACCAGAATGGAATTGCCTGCAGACATTCACCTCCATATCATCCTTCCAACAATGGACAAGTGGAACGGACAGTGCAGATTGTGAAGGACAAGCTAAAAAANATTCACCTCCATATCATCCTTCCAACAATGGACAAGTGGAACGGACAGTGCAGATTGTGAAGGACAAGCTAAAAAAACCGGAAGCTAGTGACTGATGTACAAGACTTGCAAGTTGCGTTACGTACCACCCCAACGACTACAAACTGAACTACAGCTGAACTGTTGGTGGACGGCAAACAAAAAACCATTTTTTACAAGTTGCATCCCAGCATGCTGAGCACTTCAAGGATAGAGACAACTGATACAGATGACAAACAGGGAAGACATTTNTTCACCTCCATATCATCCTTCCAACAATGGACAAGTGGAACGGACAGTGCAGATTGTGAAGGACAAGCTAAAAAAGCCGGAAGCTAGCGACTGATGTACAAGACTGCAGAGAATACTCTTTGCGTTACGTACCACCCCAACGACTACAAACTGAACTACAGCTGAACTGTTGATGGACGGCAAACTAAAAACCATTTTTGACAAGTTGCATCCCAGCATGCTGAGCACTTCAAGGATAGAGACAACTGATACAGATGACAAACAGGGAAGACATTTCCAGAAGGGGATCGCATACATCTGCATAACTATGGGTCAGGTCCCAAGTGGATCCCAGGAGTGGTGTTCGCCAAGGAGGCGCCAGTAATGTATAACGTTCAAACCACAGAGAGCAGGGATTCACCAGCGTCATAATGACCAGTTGATCTGCTATCCAGCCAAAGAGGGAATGTCTTCAGATGAGAGCAAGGAGAAATTGTTTTTCGAAAATCAACTAATACAGACTACAGGTGGGCATCCAAGAATTTCAGTGTTCCTGGGGGGCCAGAGCAGCGGTTGTCAGAATCTCCCTTCAAGGGTTTCCCAGAGGCCTCACGGGATAGCGTGTCAGCTGTGGCAGTGTCAGAGGCTGATGTGGCAGCATCCTTGGACGTGTCTGTATCTGCAGAGTACATGAGAGCAGCTCACGACTCCGATCCATCATATTTGACAATACCCGGGGCAGTGTCAGCACCACACAACTTGGGTACTCCACCTCAGGAAGGACCAGGGGGGACCACCACACGAGAGAGACACCAGCTCCAACACAATCAACATTCACTGGAGTCAGGATTAAACCAAATAAATTTGCTGATTATGTACCTTAGGTCTAAGGGTACCAGTTATGGTTGTAAATAGTTAGTGGGTGTGTTGTGACTTGGAGGGGAGGAGTGTTGTATACTGACATTGTGTACATGACAGGAAGTATATTTAGGTGGACACAGTTGGCACCAGTGAGTTAGTGTCATAGCGCGCGTCGTCGTAAACATGAAGTGATTGGCGGACAAACAGACAGGACATAAAAGAGTTGTTAGAAAAATTGCTTTTCTTTAGTCAAACAATTAATTAACAATTGTTTTTTTTATACATAAGTAGTCTTTTAACTGAAGAAAGAGATGAAATAATAATTAAATTCATTATTTAATTCCTTTTATTTAATTTTAATGAATACAAGTGCCGGGCATTCCGAAACTATTAACTTACTGACGGAACAAANAGGACCAGGGGGGACCACCACACGAGAGAGACACCAGCTCCAACACAATCAACATTCACTGGAGTCAGGATTAAACCAAATAAATTTGCTGATTATGTACCTTAGGACTAAGGGTACCAGTTATGGTTGTAAATAGTTAGTGGGTGTGTTGTGACTTGGAGGGGAGGAGTGTTGTATACTGACATTGTGTACATGACAGGAAGTATATTTAGGTGGACACAGTTGGCACCAGTGAGTTAGTGTCATAGCGCGCGTTGTCGTAAACATGAAGTGATTGGCGGACAAACAGACAGGACATAAAAGAGTTGTTAGAAAAATTGCTTTTCTTTAGTCAAACAATTAATTAACAATTTTTTTTTATACATAAGTAGTCTTTTAACTGAAGAAAGAGATGAAATAATAATTAAATTCATTATTTAATTTATTTTATTTAATTTTAATGAATACAAGTGCCGGGCATTTCGAAACTATTAACTTACTGACGGAACAAACTGTTTACTGTTTACTGCCAGCTGTTCTCTAACTGCAGGCGAACAACGATGAACCATCAGTGATTTCAGTGCTCATCAGCAGTAACAGAAGGCAGCCAAAGAGTGCTGGTTAGTTAAACTGTGTCAAGGATTTAATGACTAGTGACGATGCCTTGATCAAATAAAACGCTAAAACTATCATGAACAAACATCATTTCTTACTTTAAAATGTGTATAATGAAAATAATCTTATTCCAGATGCCAGTAGTTAAAAAAATTCACATCAAATAGGCACAGGATGTAATAACATGAAACTGCCTTTATTTAATTTAATACGTTTACATCGAAATATATGCAGTTAGGGCAGGACTTGCTTCAAAAAATTTATTTCAAAAGTCTTGATTGAATTCAATTAATCATGAACCAACTACAATAGCAGACTCTCTCATTCTGTTTAGCTAACAAATTAAATACATAAAACTTCTCCTAAAACTAATATTCGGCCATGTTGTTGCCCCCATGAACACAGGCTTAATAATGATTGCTCTCACCAAACACACAGATACTGGAGGAAAACAAAAGCTCAGAAAGAACGTATTAACTCTGTTTTCTTCGTTTTTGTTTGGAACAATGAACTCATTCATTTTTTATCAAATAAACAAAGTTCCAAACGTCAATCTTTTTTTCTATGAGCTGAAGCAATATTTTACATTCCTGTTTAAGTTAACAAAAAAAATTTCACTTAAATTTTTTTAGAAAATTCAATTAAAACAACACACTTTTCGATAACAAATCAGCAAGAATACAGCCATGTTTGTAACGTGACAGAGAAATTCAATCCTGTTAGTATGGCAACTGTGACTCGTTTACAGTTAGTTCCTTTTTGTGATGAACTTTTCAAGCCCTGAGAAAAACCTTGTGGTGATGTCCACCACATCCCATAAACACTATCTGTAATTTTCCACTACTGCCTAGGCCTGCTTGAATTATTACTTCTCCTACAATGGTATTGTAGTTATGGGACTCTCAGGAAAAATTACAATCATGCATTGATGTAATCACTATTTACAAATTTTTCCATGCGAAAATGAGAAGAACATATTTGTAAGGTTACCTATTTTTCGTTAAAAGGCATAGGCTCAACTTCTGTAGCCTACATGCACAGCTGCAACTTTACTACCGTTGCTGGTCGCCCGGGCAAACACCAAAGATGCGTAACTATTCGAAATCCTCCAAGCACGAAAGAGGATCTGAGATACGGTGTTTTGGGGTATAACAATCAGCAGTATATTTTTGTGGAAAGCCAGTGCCCCTACATATTTGTGAAGTGCTGCTTATTGCAGGAAAATGTACAACGGAATTTGCGAAGCTCTTAAATAATACAAATTACGTTGTTATTTTTAATTCTGAAGTTGTATGTTCTACAGTCATTAGCCATGTTGACGGATTGTTTGCAGCAATCACTATGCTCTTGGCATGGTGTGCACGTAAAGGTGCAAGGTGAGATTGTTCTCAAGTAAGGAATTAGAGAACATCACCATGATGAGGAGGTTTTCTCTGGAATATCCTGTTTCATCTCCCTTATTCACTCCTCCGCTACTCCTTCCCCACTCTTCAGGCCACCAACCAGTAAAAAAACACATGGTCCTCCACAGTCCGCAACCTATGCCCCAAACATGTGTAAAGGGCATACATAATTATTAATTTTATCACAGAAATAAACTGAGCACATCGTAAGTCTGCACTAATTTGAGGAGCCGCAGTTCACGAAGTGGCCAGAGCACTCATCTCCGACCAAGGCGAACCAGGTTTGATTCCCGGCAGGGTACACCTGGAATTTCACATGTGGAAATCATGCTAGACTATGCCACTGGTTGGCAGGTTTTCTGAAGGATCTTCCAATTTTCCCCACCCTCGCATTCCAACCTCACTTCACCCTCATTGGCTCTAAGACCTCTCCACACCACTCCGCCAACTGGACGCACGTGTAGCGTTACCTGTGCACGCGGACAACCACGCCGATGGCCACCAACAGCAAGACGACTAGCAGAGCACATGCAGCCAAGCCAATGAAAAGTTCACTGTTACGTATGCTGCGTCCATCAGCTTGCGTAATCTTTCTTTGGTCAAAGTACAGTTGTTCTGGCTCCAACTTCAGGCTGCAGCACTTTACGTTCCCCTCCTGCTGGTTCACCACCACTACCACAATACTGTATATCTCATGCAACTCCAGTGGATGGTTAATAAAGGTTCTTTTCAGAAAACTATTGTTCGTTGAAGTATTGCTGCCAACTGTGAATAGTATTTCCTTGTTGCCTGGCTGGAAAATTAAAAACCCAAGAACATTACAAAAAATATTCTGGTAAAAAGTACAATACGAATAAAATTTACCTAACTTTCCTGGCTTACTTCAAAATATTTATGCATATACCTCTACCACTCCAGCTATCCATTGAAATTTAATATGTTCCATCTGCACACAAGTTAGAAGGTGATTATCATTCAGAAGAGGAACGTAATCTTCAGGTATTTCTTGACAGCTTTTGCAGCCAACCACCACAATGTAGGCACTGGAAAACCAACACACAGTTCAGTCTCACAACTAGAGGGGAAAAAAAAAAAAAAAAAAGTTTAGAAACGAATGCAGAGAAATTTCTAATACATTTGCAAACAATTAAATTGTAATTTGAGAAAAAGCAATTGAAACTGGTTTTAGTTAACATGGGCTTGTAAAAGCAGGCCAGACATTTGACTTGGGCCCTCTTTAATGTCAGTCACTCATGTTGGGGAAGTCAACTGCAGGCGGGAGAAGTTCTCTGGCCAGATTAACTATAGGCCGTTCACGGTTAACCAAGCACTTAAAAAAAGCCAACATTTGAAAAATATCACTGCCACCACCTACGTATATTTTAACGGATACGCTGACTGGCATGCACCTAGTAAAGTTGGCGACAATGAAGGAGAAGTAATTCTATGTCTTGGCGTTGAAATAAAAGTTTTATGTATACTTTTGTGAACATTGAATTTTTGCTTTCTGTTCTTTTTTAGTGCACATAAGTGTAAGAAGAAGCAAGCAATTTTTTTTCTTATTTTCTAAGAACTTTACGACTTCTCTTGATTACCAACACATGCATATAGTCTATTCCGTGTTTCTTCACACTTTTTGAATAAAATCTTTGAGAAATGACACCATGTATGACATGCTTGGTAGTTTCTTAATGACGTTATGTATCACAAGCGTTTCAACTTGTGTTAGAATTAAAGTATTTCATTTTCAGTTAAATTAAAATATTATTTATATTTTTTTATAAACTATATTATTTAACTTATAATTAATTTGAACTAAAACAGTGTGAAAATAGGTGTGTTGGTAATGCCTAGTAAGAAATAATTCTCATTATTACACTGAGTGCACATGAATGTGGTGTGTTGTCCCTTTGGTGCAATTTTCTAGACTTGGCTAAGCTTTGTTTCTGGAGGAATATCCTGGAAGTAAATAAAACCTGAGCAGGGCTTCAGAAAAAGTTGGAAGTAACCGTGAAGGGACTAATAAAGTGATGAGGCCCACGGTGATACTAAATCTACATATGCTAGAAGAATACACATGCGAATATAAGTAGATCTCAATCAGGGCTATCAAGAGTGCTCAGTTTACCATGAACTGCCTATACTAGCAACTCTGTTAAGATGTGCGTTTCACATTGCAGGTTTATGAACAAATAAGGTATAAGTGATGGGACCTCCATGACAGAAGTAGGCTCCTAGCCATTCCACCACCGACTCAGTGCTCATAAACTGAGTTGTGCAGCGAGCTGGGTGTAAACCATCACCAGACCACACAAGTGAGATGCCTTAAGCCGATATTACACCATAATTACTGTCCTCCTTGCTCTTGAACAAGCTATTATAAGGCCTGCTGCAAGAGTTAGTTTACCAACATATATGCGAGTTGGCATGGAAGATTCCTATTACACAACAGCAGTTGGCATACTAGAATTTAAGACACTCGGCGAGTGCACAAATAAGCATACCGTTGTAGTAAATATAAACCACACTTGAAAAACCGCTGCTAGCTAGTAACTTGTGTAGCTATTAAAAAATTAGCACATACTAAAAGTACTTTATTATTTTCAGTATTTGAAAATGATAATGTAAAATAACAAGTTCTTTTTTTTTTTAAATAATCACTTAATTTCAAACATTTAGCAAAATGTAGTCATTCCTCAACATAAAGTTGTGATCCGTATTCAGTAGTAAAAAGAAGTTTGTGACAGAATTAAAAATTGAAACTATCTAGCCAAGACTATACCACTGATTCATCTTATACCTTCACAAAAAATTAAAAAAGATATTCAGAAATGCACTGAGGCGACAAAAGTCATGGGATAAATCCTAATATCGTGTCGGACCTACTTTTGCCCGGCGAAGTGCAGCAACTCGACGTGGCACGGACTCAACAAGTCGTTGGAAATCCCCGGCAGAAATATTGAGCCATGCTGCCTCTATAGACGTCCATAATTGCGAGAGTGTTTCCGGTGCAGGAGTTTGTGCACAAACTGACTTTTCGATTATGTCCCATAAATGTTTGATGGGATTCATGTCGGGCGATCTTGGTGGCCAAATCATTCGCTGGAACTGTCCAGAATGTTCTTCAAACCAATCGCGAACAGTTGTGGCCCGGTGAAATGGCGCATTGTCATCCATAAAAATTCCATCGTTGTTTGGGTAGATGAAGTCCATGAATGGCTGCAAGTGGCCTCCAAGTAGCTAAACATAACCCTTTCCAGTCAATGATCGGTTTAGTTGGACCAGAGGACCCAGTCCATTCCATGTAAAAACAGCCCACACCATTATGGAGCCACCACCAGCCTCCACAGTTCCTTGTTGACAACTTGGGTCCATGGATTCATGGGGTCTGCGACACACTCAAACCCTACCACCAGCTCTTACCAACTGAAATTGGGACTCATCTGACCAAGTCACGGTTTTCCAGTCGTCTAGGGTCCAACCGATATGGTCACGAGCCCAGGAGAGGCGCCGCAGGCAATGTCGTGCTGTCAGTAAAGGCACTCGAGTCGGTCTTCTGCTGCCATAGCCCAGTACAGCCAAAGTTCGCAGCACTATCCTAACGTACACGTCCGTCGTACGTCCCACATTGATTCCTGCTGTTATTTCACGCAGTGTTGCTTGTCTGGTAACACTGACCATTCTGCGCACACGTCGTTGGTCTCGATCATTAAGTGCAGGCGGTCGGCCACTGCGTTGTCCATGGTGGGAGGTTATGCCTGAAATTAGGTATTCTCGGCACACTCTTGACATTGTGGATCTCGGAATGTTAAATTCCCTAACCATTTCCAAAATGGAATGTCCCATGCGTCTAGCTCCAACTACCATCCCGCGTTCAAAGTCTGTTAATCTCAGTCGTGCGGCCATAAACACGTCAGAAACCTTTTCACATGAATCACTTGACTACAAATGTTTCGGGTTGGTTACGTCTGCCCATTTATACATTTTGTACGCGATACTACTGCCATCTTTATATTTGCATATTGCCATCCCATGACTTTTGTCACCTCTGCGTATGTCAGAGAGTTAGGTATCAGACAGAAATGCTTTTTAAATGTTCGTGTTTTATCCATTGTAACAATTACAATGATTTTTACAAGCTGTATTTCTGCAATGTGGTGCAGCAAGTCACTTTAGATATCTTGATATTTTTAGAACAATGATATAAAAACTATTTTTCAAACATAAAACATGCATTATGCATGGGTATCACAGGCACATTCAATAAGGAAGTTCACGTAAGACTCGTGGTGCCACAACAGACATAAAAAATGTGATAATTTCATTTAATTTCTATACTTAAAAACTAATTTTCCAACTATAATATTTCATAAAAACAATATTAGTACAGCAATAGTTTAAAAACAGCCATCGGGAGAAAATATGCACTCAGCCTGTTATGTCACTTGAAACCTGTTCCACAGTGTCTTATCTAGTGGTGAATGGCTAGTAGATGAAAGAACATTCTGTTGTTGCGAGCGCACATTAGTTGTCAGCACTGAACACTGGAAACAGTTACCTAAATCTATTTGTATCACATGGAACAGTTAATGACTGGACGCAACACATAACAAACTATTTCCACTGACTGTTGTGATGCACCTTGTCTCAGCGAGAGAGGTATCGTACGACTCTTATGACTGGCAAAACCTCTCCACAGAAATCTTTTTACCTGACGTATTGTTTGCCAGTAACGCTGAGTAGTTTTAGGGGACACATATACAACTCAGAAATTCACTCTTAGACACTACGCCTCACAAGCAGGTTAGACTTACATAAATATATTTTAAACCGCAAACAAAGTCGATGGTTTGAACTGAGTGTTGCCAAGTTTTTGGGCAGCATGTAGCTCTGGACGTGGTCCACGTACGCTCCGGCAGCCGCTGGCCACGTACCTGGTGTTGGTGAGGCACGGTTGCGCAGGAGGCAGGCGCAGCGTCAACGTGGTGTTGGTCATACTGTTTTCCACCATATACACGTGCCTCGCGCACTTCGGTTCTGCCAGCTGTGTCCGCACTGGTTCCTCAGCTGCCTCCCCCACCTCTGTGGTCACTCCTGCCACCGTCACTCGGTACTGTGTTGACGGCGAGAGCCCTCCCACCTGGGGACACCATTACCTGGCTGCACACTCACAGTGGGGGCTTGCTCACTGGCCCGTAAGGCAACCTGAACTATGGGAGACGTAAAGCAAAGTGGCCGATATCAACTGGCAGATTTTTGAACCTGCGGAATGGTGATAAGTACTTGGCTTATGTTACGCTGCATAAGTACTGAAGGAAATCATTTTATGGCAACAAATAAATACCAGATGGTACTACTGCTGAGTTATCAAATGTAAAAGCATTGAAAAAAAAAAAGTTACTTCAATACAAAATTTCCCTAAGTCTCTCATATTTCCGTGTAATCTGCATAAAAACAGTGANAAAAAAAAAAAGTTACTTCAATACAAAATTTCCCTAAGTCTCTCATATTTCCGTGTAATCTGCATAAAAACAGTGGCATTTGTACAAAATCAAAAAAATTCATATAATTGCACAAAACCCTGAAAAATGCATATAACTGCACAAAAGTCATCAATTTGATGATAATAGAGATTGTACACTAGTTTTTGTTAATTAAAAAAAGAGTAATATTGAATAAAATGTAAATAACTGTAAAGTGATTGGANAGATTGTACACTAGTTTTTGTTAATTAAAAAAAGAGTAATATTGAATAAAATGTAAATAACTGTAAAGTGATTGGAAGTAGGTTTTTCTGGCCCACAATGCTTCACAGCTTACTATGTAGTAATACTACCTATGGTGGCAGCAATTAGCCTGTTTATAGCATTGTAGGAAACCATCATGTTAAAACTTGAAGAAGTTGAAATAAATAACATTGCCAGACACAGCAGCAAGCCTGGGAAAGAGAAACTATACTGTACTGAAAACAGTCAGTCATTTTTTTTTTAATTAAAAAAGTGGTTAAAAAAAATAGTTTTATCCATGAATAAAAGGAGTAAAAACTAATAAAATTACAATAAACTCCTGATTACCCAGGATAACGACTGGCTAAGGGTTCGCAGATAGTCAGAAATCACAATTAAAGCAATGAGCAAAAAAATTGGTTACTTTAAATATTTTACATGTAGGCTATGTATAAGAATAGAAGGTAGAACTCAATACACTTACAGAGTACATTTTGGCAGCATTTTCTGGCTTGAATCACAACAGTAAAAATTATTCAAATGCCCAGTTGCATAAGTTTACAAAAATAAGTGTGGTCAATATCAATAAACACATAACCTTACTGTCTGTCCCCACCCCAATCACACAACATTGAAAGAGTCCATTAGCAAAGTTTACTTCTTCGGTGCAATCTCCTTCTTTCTAACTTTAGAAAGAGTCCTCCTCCGTAACACATTTTGTTTCTAATGAGACTATCTTGTTCCATTTTCAGGTAGACAAGAAGACCACCTCTGCATAATTTTGTGCAAGAGCGTGCATCACTTTCTTTATGGACGGTCTGTCTGCATTCTCGTTTTCACTTTGTCCCACGCTCTCTTCGTCCTTAGTCTTCTGAATGATGTCATCATCTATTTGTACATCAAAACCAGGCTGGTTTGCATCACATTCAAACCACTCCATAATGTTTTACTTGGATGTTTCCTCGCCCCCTGGGACTTTATTAGCTACTTGAACTAAATCAGCTGCTGGTATTTCATCATTAGCGAAACAGAGGAAATCATTTTCTTCAAAATAATTTTTTCCCAGGATTTAACTAGTGTTGAGGGCTTGCCTCTATCCTATAGTACAACAATTTTGTAAATAGCAAACAAAATACCAAAATTTTTTAAAAATGACTTTAAGTAATTTTCTTTGTCAATGCTTTTCTGGGGTACATTTCAATGATAGGTGAGCTTCACGCAAATTGAACCTTGGTCCATTGGCTGAATTAAGGCAGTGACAATTGGAGGCACATAATTGATAAAAATTTCCCCATCCTCCGATTTTAATATTTTCTTTTGGATAGAGGGAACTTTGTCTAGCACAATACCTCTTTCTCTGATAAACCTTTACTTTTCATAAACTCACTGACTTCTGGTACAAAGCTTGTATCGAACCATTCCTTAAATACGCCTGGATACATCCATGCTCCCTTGTTGAAATATTTCACAGGCATTTTTGTTACGTCATCTCTCACACCTGTAAAAGATCTGAGATTTTTTTTGTTGATTTTCTTATGACAGTTAATTTTTACTCATGTGTCCTTGATGCAGTTGCGAAATACATAACAGTTAATCTTTCTTTACTAACATTATGTCCCGGAACACTCCATTCATTCTCAAATGCAAGTGTTCTTGTAGGTAGACACTTCCAGTATAGTCCACTTTTATCAAAGTTGACGCTATTCCTTACCTGTGGGTCATAGGGTCCTAAGTTAATGTTAAATAGCACAGACTATACATTGCCTGATAGGTTGAGGGTAAACAATAAGGTAATCTTCCGGTGTTTCACTTTATTGGTTGGTTATACTGTCTCGAGTTTAGATATACAGAAACACTTCCGAGGTGTGGTACTCTATTTAACTAACTCGGATTAACTGTGGGCGACACCTGGGGGGGGTTCTTTGGCGGACGACTTGGCACTTAGCTCTGCTTGTAGTGCTTGGTATGTTAACGGCTGTGGATGAGATCCGGCGATGTGGGCGGCCTTGGAAAAGGCCAGCGTTTGGTGCCGTCTCCCCTCATCTGCTGCTCTGGGTTCGCTCCTCGACGTTCTCCTCTCATTCCGACGTCCTCTCGTGATTCCCGACGCAAGTGACCCTCTCGGCGCGGTGATAAAAACTGATCTCCCTCTTCTCTCGTAAATTCGCTTATATCCTCTATTGACTCCCTCCCTAAGTTCCTACACGCGTCTCCCTAGTTGAGGGAGGGAGGAGGGTGCAGTACAACAAACACTTCTTACCCGCGCCATGGTTCTTGAAGGTTGGTGGGGAAGGAGGGGTGACCTGCACCCTCAAACTTACCCTGTCAGCTCTCCTTCTGCGGTGCATGTCCAAGTTGTCCCGTGGTTAGCTAAGGGGGGGGAGGGAGGAGGAGTGCTTGTGGCACNGGGGGGGGGGGGAGAGGAGTGCTCGTGGCACCACTTTCAGCTTGTCAGCTGTTTTCTCTTAACTAGAGGTACTCTAGCTTGGCTCTGCAATTTCGCCCGCTTTCCGACGTATTTACGTAGCGCCTTCCGGGTGCTTCGGCGATAAGCCAGGTCTTACTCGGCACAACCTTGACACGTGTAACTGAGTCTCCGTCCTCTGAGTTGACCTGTCCTGGCTGTCCACGTGTCCCGCAACGCGTGTCAACTTGTAGGCGCTCGCGGGGAGGATAATATGGCGGGGGAGGGGGATTGTGACAGTGATTTTCTCTACTTACTATATGCGCTACACGTCAAAGTTGTAAATTTGATCTGAAATTAAATTTTCCCTTTCAATGAGATCTTGAAACTCACCGTAAAATGCATCGGCTGCTGTTTTTTCCCCACTTAACTTTTCACCTTGTATACTAATTTTGCAGATTCTGTGACAATTTTTTTATCTTGTGAGCCATCCAGATGATGCATCAAAATTCCCTTCCAAACCTACAGCTCCAAAAATAAATTGGTTTACTGCCTACTGTATATAACTCGACACTGGGGTTCCTTGAGCCTGTTGTGATTGGACCATTGTACCATTGCCTTGTCAAGATCATTAAAAGTAGATATTTTTCATGGTTTTACGTTTTTGTAAACCACTTGTGGAACCAAGCTTGAATGCAAAATGTATCAGTTCATTCTTATTTTTTTTAAACCAAAGTTTGCCTCCCAATGCTGTAGTCTTGCGAGAGCTGTTTCGCACTCCTATCTAACTGTACAATTATTTTTAATTTTTTGTTGTATATAGAGTATCACTCATTTCTGCTCATTATCGGACATACTCACTGATAAAAAGCACTTCTAAATAGAGCGCCCCAAGGTTCAACAACAAAAACAATATACAGTATCACTCAACTGCTGCCTGGAAACTGAGGTTAGCTTTGAACCAGCGTAAACAAAGCATGCATGGGTTATTAATAGCAGTGGTACATGACTGACATAAGCTGCTCAATACTGCATGACCTTGAACTGGCGGCTTCACTGTTAAGCCGCAACCCGATTAAGCGGCCCCCAGTTAAATGGGAGTTGACTGCACTAATGTCGGAAGGAACAAAATTTTAAAATTTGGTCACAAACTTTGTTAATTTTAAACAACTTCTACCACACTATTTGTACTCTCACTTAACTGACATTATAATTCAATCATAACACACATAAACTTTGCCTTATATGTACTTAAATATTTATATACATTATTGCCACAGAATAATCATCCATCATCCTTGTTGAGCAAGTAAGAATGTCACAGTACTAATATAATTTTTAATTTATAACACAAGTTCTAATTTTATCANCATCCTTGTTGAGCAAGTAAGAATGTCACAGTACTAATATAATTTTTAATTTATAACACAAGTTCTAATTTTATCATAGATGTGATATAGTTGTAAGGATGTCACAGTATTATTATAATTTTTCATTTATAACACANATAGATGTGATATAGTTGTAAGGATGTCACAGTATTATTATAATTTTTCATTTATAACACAAGTTCTAATTTTATCTTAGATGTGATATAGTTGTAAGGATGTCACAGTATTATTATAATTTTTCATTTATAACACATGTTCTAATTTTATCCTAGATGTAATATAGTTGTTACATACATTTTTTAAAATACAAATTGATCCTCTATGGCATGTTTAAAATGTTTAAGTAAGAGATTATTCCCTCTGTTAGCCTCCATGGCAACTAAATGAGAAAGTATGATAGTAGAAAAAGGAACAAGCTGGGCTTCTGTATGCTATAAAAGTTTCAAAAGGTTAAGTTCAATGCAAACTTAATTTTGCTAGAAAAAATATTTTGTCAAAATTATTTATAATTTAGTATTTTTTCAGGAAAGTGGTACCCTAAAAATATACAGACGTTGGATCACTACTTATTAGGCATGTGTTCTACAAGGCTAACTCGGAGTAAATGCACAATCTAATCAATTGTGCATTACGTAGTAAATAAATTCTGTTTCTTTTTTTATTCTGCAAGTTATATTCTTGCCATGATGAATCACTAAGGACACATTCACCTAATATGTATTAATTACACAAATGGGAACCTCAAACACATACCTAATAACTTTTTGAGCCCGTTTTCGCCATAGCTGAATAATTCACTATATGTTTTGCTTTCAACAGTTTATTTACTACAATATTTGCTCTATACTGATAATCTATGTACCAAAATTTAATCTAAGTACTTCTGTTGCCGGAAAACTTGTTAAACACATTACAATTACCATTCTGGCTGTCCACAAGACATAACAGTGCTTCTCCTGATGGTATTGCTTTGCATCTCTTGTAAGTATTCTAAACATATCTCAAGGCCGCTGTCAGCATACAATACATCTCAAGACACCCGTGATAGCTAACCTCCACTATCCAGTTGTAACTACCTCCCTGACCACTAATGTGCCACCCCTAGAGCACATTAAGGGGGCTGACTAGTTGTCATATGAATCTCACTGAAAGCAGTTGTCGCCCAATCATACATTTGGTTATTGAATCGCAAATATGGTCGTTGGAAAGTATCAAAGTCAGCAAGAAATTGTTATAAGTAGTCCTCTGGTTACAATATTTATTGTTGTGTAAAACTGTTTTAAACTATAGCAACTATACTGCAACTTTTCTGATGAGATTGCTGTATTAAAACAGAGGAAACGGGGCACACGCAAAGATTGTTTACACTATCTTCCATTGCCACGCTTCCTTATGGTCGGATGTGGCGCAAGATGTTTAATATTGCTCACTAGGAACTCACCTTAACAAACAACACTGATGGGGTCAGTTCTTACATTCCGCTGATTCTAATTCCAAACACTGTCCTGTTAAAGTACTCTTCATTTTCAGACACAGTTCAGTTCTTTTACAAAATTGGTCAAGAGTACCTCATATTTTCTTAAAATAACAGAAATTTTAATTTAATTACACGAGTACTCACAGGACGGTACTAATGCGTGCGCACACACATACACGTTGAACAAACATATTTCCCACTTGGATGCATAGCCACAATGTTTCACTGGATGGGCCAGCTGGATGGTGTTATTTGCATAACAATGAATATATTTATTGTAAAAAATGCAAATAACACACTGTGCACTATATCCTGGTAGTGATGATGAATGGACAGATCAGAGACTAGCAGGCTGTTTATACAGTCGATCGAAACCTTAGTTTGCGAAACCTGACTTTCGAAAGCAAGGCTTCGGTGAAATATTCATTTACCAGAATAAGAAACTTGGTTCTGACAAATTCGTGTTTCATTTGTATATTTACAAGGAATAATTACAACATAAATATATCAATAAGATTTTTTTTTTTTGTAAAAATTTGGAATTGAAAATGAATAGAATTTGCATGAAAAATATAAAGTGATATTAAATACTTGTTAAAGTAGTGTACATTCCTATACAAACTTCTTCGAAAAGTAGTATTTTGAAAATTTTTTTTGAATGCCAAGTATTGGCCACAGATTATGTTACATGCAATTGAAATAAACAATCTGTACGAAAGAGTTCCCCTAATTCTAATCAAATTCACCTTGCTTTTTGTGCTATGATTAGACACAATAGTACTTCCCAATACAAATTCCAACAGAAGTCTCAGTTTAATTGTTTATACCATACACACAACCAAACGCTCATTACAAAACTTAAAGTTACAAACAAAGGTTTTGAAGGGCATTGAAATTTCACTTTTGCAGTGTTTATAATGCACACACACTTAACTTTCCACAACCTAGTTTACTGAAACTCAACTGATTTGATAGTATTAATTGGCGCCACCTGTTTTTAGTGGAAAGATTTGTGCGCAGGATAGGCATCAACATTCTGCATTCACTCGTGCTAATTTCCTTTGGCTATTGGCCAGGTGTAATTTTCTATTTGACTGGGCCTATCAGAATTAAGTTACTCCGACATTAAACTTCCGTGATTGGTTAAGACGTGCAAGATTCTAAAGTGTTTCCCAGTACAACTAGTCGTGGAATCTTTTCACAAAAAACAGGTGCCCCTAGTATTAACATACGCTAGGTATGATGATTCTGTCTTGTACAGTATAAATATGTGCCAGACCCACCAACCACTGAAAACTTGAATGGGTCAACGCTGTGAATTGAACTTGGAATCCCCAAGTGAGAGTTTTGTGACATTGCAGGTCACTAAGGGTACTGATTCTATTTTATTTTTTGGATCTCCCGAAAATAAGCATAATTATATTTAAATAATTTTTCTACATATTTTACAAATGGTACTGGTAACAGATGGTTATGTCGATAGGCTTATATAAGAGATAAGAGGTAATGCTCGGATATAATTTTTGTGAAAGTGTAATTTAGAGAACGTTTGTACTTGTGAAATACTTTAGGCTGTTCAGTATTGTGAGGTACTCCTATATTGATTTGGGGATGTACGTTTATTGATATTTTTCAGTCGTGGCATTTAGTTTGTTTTGCTGTGCGGGAGGAGGTTGGTGCCATGGAGACAGCAGTTAATTAGGTCGTCGGTGGGACAAGACATCAGGCGAGCGGGCTGGGCCAATCAGGAGTTGGCTTGTTTGTCGATGTGGGTGCCCGGCACCATGTTTTGAATAACAGAAATGACCGGGACATAGCACTGGAAGGTGGCTGTAGCGGAGGCCCGAATGTAATTTGTTTGAAAAAGTAATGTAAACGGGCGTAACAACTTCACTCGCATAGATCAAAGGCCCGTGCTGAGAAAGTTTTTTCAACAGTTTGGACTAACCTCAAGAAATTTAAACATGTAAATTAGTAAGATCCACGCGAGGTGGCATAAAGGTCTTTTAGCTAGGGACTCGTGCCCTAGTTCATACGGTATGCGTATGCACAACTGGAAATAAGTCAGCTAAGTATGAAATAATGCAGTAACTTGGGGGGTGCAATTTTCGCAACTTGGCAAGTGTCTCGTGACAAAAGTCGGGTGTGAGTCAAGGTGAAGTGTTTTCTGTAACGAGTGGGACATGCACAAAGGGAAATAAATATAAAAATAACTAAATATCTGGTGTTTGTCTTTTTAACTTCATCAACATTTGTAACGTCTTTACAATTAAATAGTTAGCACACAGTGAACATGTGATAATCGCAGGAGTGTTTTGAGTGTGTTATTTTGGTGGAACTGGCAAGCAGGCTGTAGTAGTTGGAAACCACTGTGTCGCTGTTGCTCTGTCTCTGTTGGTGCATTCTGGCCAGGAGGCCAGGCTTCAACACCACCCACTACACCATCAAGGTGGTCATTTTGTGTTGCTAACCAAATAATATTACGTAGGTTTCTAAACAAAATAATTTTATGGCATTATGTAATTGTAATTACAAAAAAAAATAAAAAAATAAAAATCTTTTGCTTTTGTGCAAATCTCAAAACAGTTTCCTTCAACTTATTATGGCTGTCAATTAATATAACAAGTAATTACTAGTACTCAACATCTGAGAATTGGAACTGATTGTTTGATTCTGTTACCTATTTGGGAAAATCAGTGATATCAAAGGATTCAAAGTTCGGCTTGACCATCACTTGCCTGATGGGGGCACACTTAGTGATTCATATAACACATCATCACTGCAGCTAAACACATTATCCTACAAAACTGTCTAAAATCAAATTGTACCTTATATCCCAATACCAGACACGTGTGGCATATTAAGAATGGTGTAGTGTGGAGACCAATTTTACTGGCACTAACACAAACAAGTTATTTCAGAACATCATAGGAATAAAATTTTATACCATTTCCTCCTGCTAGGTTTGCTGATAAAGAGTGGTTTTCGATATGTATACTATTGCAATATAAGGTGTTTACTACAACTGAACACCTATGGCCAGCCATCACTGCACCTCAACATTTTATCTAATAAACTATCTAAAACAGGTCACTTAAATATGGTTTGCACACAAATGGATTTCATTCAGAACTGGTTTTCATGAGACACTATAAGCACTTCCCTAAAATCTGCTAAAATTATTGTCTTTCGTCTGGCTTGAAAATATACTCATTGCCATAAAAATAGCTGCACCCAGAACAAATTATCCACAAATGGCAAAAGTTGGCATACAGCACCATCACAGAAAATGTTGCATCAGATTTAAGTCAGGCTGTGACTGGAGCATAGAACTAACACCAGGAAAAGCCAGCACAGCTACAACCCTTGCAGAGGCTATTCACGGTAAAGGAAGCACTTTTTATATTGTTTGAAAAAAAACCACTGCCCACGACTACTACTTATGTACTACGGTACACATTGGTAGCCATTTAATGTAAAATTAGTTCTAATACTTGACATTGTTTTGAGTGCGTAATACGTACATTTATGGTTATAGAAGTCAGTTATCTTGTTTTATACACATAATAACACAAATATGCATGTTATTAACGCATTTAAGTTTTTAAAAATTCCCAGGTTTCACGTTACATAGTGCATGAGTAAGGTGAGATGGTTCATGGCAGTGTTAATCTTACACATAGTGCAAGGACACAAAATTAGAAGGAAAGCAGATCCTAAGCAGAGATTTCAAAAGTGCTCAATTAACCGTGAACAACCTATAATGTGAATGGTCATAGGACGAAGCTGTGTGCGGTACCACAAGTGATCACCTAGCACGCCTTACCTTTTAACACAGTGTTGTATTTTGTTCTCATATATTTGTCACGTTAGCAAAACGGTAACCCGTGGCATGCCGCCCCACTGCAACTACTGTGTGTTGGCAGTGCAGTCAACTGGACAATCTCTAATATCCCACATTCTACCCCACATAATATACAAAAGAGTTAATTATACAGCACGGACAGTACAAACAGCATACACGTATAACTCTTTGAATTTGACACCATACATCAATATACTTTTTTTTTTTTATCTGTTTCTCTTTTGGTATACGTGACGCTCAACATCACTATTTCAGGGTGGAAACACCTCACAGGGAAACCCTTGAACTGCTTGGCCCCAACACTGCTCTCACGAGAATCACCGCAGTTCCTGGGAACCTTTGTGCTGAGCTCCCCGCACTATCAACGTCACTGTCATTCACACACTTCACCTTTCTGACACTACCACTAATGGTAACCTATTCTACGGGACCACTCCTGCCCCTCTCGTGTTACACACAGTGCTGGTCAGCAGTAGCCTCTCTTGTCTGTGACGGAGGAGTAGATCTGAGTTGATCGACAGAAGTACCTCCTCCTGTACGTCGCGCCTTGTAGGCGAGTTGCCCGAGTCTGTCAACAACACCTCTCGTCTCACTTGTCCTCTCCCCGAGTATGAACCCTGAAGGCCGCAGCACCGCCCACTGCGAAACTTTCAGTGCGGCATCGAGGCGAAGGAACAGGACATGGTTGGTAGTTGGCAATCTTGCGGGATGCTGAGGCGGAACCAGGGAGAGTTGATTTCACAACACCCTGCCAAATATCAAGCCGCTGGGACACTCTCCTGTTAACTGGACGTGGTGCTATCCGTTAGCTCAGGAGGAAACACGGAAGTGCTATCTCTAGCGGGACGTCTGAGCGAAGAAGAGCTTTGATCTTGCCTTTGAAAATCTTAACCATATTTTCGGCCTGACCTTTTGTTGCCGGATAATACGGCACTGTGAACTCGTGCCGTACGGCATTGGAGACAGAAATGGCAGTACTCTTCCGAAGAAGACCGACTTCTGTTGACTTCAACTGTTTAGGAAGACCATCGTACACTGCAAACCACCCATACAATTTGTTTATAACGGCTGCACTACCAAGGCTTGGAAGTTCGCACACCTCAGGCCATTTTAAGTAGTTATCAACCGCAGCAAGGAAGTTCTTCCCAAGAAAGGGATTTGCAATAGCCACATATAGTCGTTGCCGTGGCTTGCCAGACCATACTCGTGGCAGGAGAATAGAATTGTCTNGGGATTTGCAATAGCCACATATAGTCGTTGCCGTGGCTTGCCAGACCATACTCGTGGCAGGAGAATAGAATTGTCTGGCACAGACTTCTCCTTGAAGCATGAATCACAGGAGGCTGCAAACTTTTCAACGTTTCATTTAGCTTTGGCTACCAGACAGAACCAGGCTAATGTCTTCATTTTACAAATGCTGAAATGGCTAAAATGCAATTACTGTAGCACTCTTCCTTGTAAAGATAACGTCACCATCACTCTGTATCCTCACGTGTAAATATGAAAACGAGTGTTCACTGCTCTTCACATAACGCACTTCATAATCAAACCCTTGCAGCAAAGTGGCTCATCGCTGTAATCCACGTGCAGCTAACAGAGAGATACCACAATTGCTACCAAAAAATGTTGATACCTCAGTGCAANCAAAGTGGCTCATCGCTGTAATCCACGTGCAGTTAACAGAGAGATACCACAATTGCTACCAAAAAATGTTGATACCTCAGTGCAAGATTGTTACAACTCAAAAAGTCTGACTTTTTTTAATAATGACTTACAATATGCAGTAGAGAAATGTCTGTTACATGTAAAAGTTTTATGACTTAAAAACTGACAGTTATACTTTTGCATGGGATAATGTAGCGTGAAAATGCATTGGAGTAAGGCATATCATTAATACAAAACTGTTCCTCCAGAAAAACCGCATATTTTGAGTTGTAACACTATGGTACCGAGATATCAATGTGAGTTAGGGGTTGGTGATATGTGACAAGATGAAACTTCTGACCATGCAAATACTCAAAGAATTTCTTTACTCCAAAAAATAATGGCCAAGGCTTCCCTGTCCAACTGATAATACATCTTCTCAACTTTTAATAGGGTACATGAATCAAATGCATTGGCCTCAATAACCCATCAAGATACACATGGCTATCACAGCACCAGGACAATATGGGGATGCANGAATCAAATGCATTGGCCTCAATAACCCATCAAGATACACATGGCTATCACAGCACCAGGACAATATGGGGATGCATCATAAGCAAGCTTGATGGGTAGTTCCGGGTCATAATGGGCAAGCAAGCACCTTGAATGAAACAACTAAATACTTAAGCTGCATAAATGAGTCATTACACTGTGATGGCCAGTGACAGCGTCAACCCTTCTTCAAAAGACGGTGAAGTGGTGACGACTGTAGCGAGGTTGGGCAAGAAATGTGCATAATAGTTTACCAATCTGAGCAATGCACTTTTATATACTTACCTTTAATTCATTTTCACTTAGGCATTGCAAAACCCTGTCTAGATTTTTCAATTCAGCCTTATGCGACCAGTTTATAGTAGGGCTAAGAGAAAACAATATAAAGCATAGGCTTTACCTAGAGGCATACAATATCTCCTTAGAAAAAGCAGAAGCTCAGAGAGTGGCATAGAAAACAGTAGTTGAAAATACGTCCCGTGGTGTGTCAGATATATAGTTTACCGTGTCAGCCTCCCTCGGGGACTGAGGGAGTAAATGTGGTTAAGGCGCATCCCAGGAAAATAGTAGAAGACAAAGGGGCAGGAGTTATGAAATGTTATTGTTGTGGTAGGACAAATCATCTGGTGCAGGAGTGCAAGTTCCCAAGGTACAAATGCAATAACTATAAACAGCTCGGACATTTGTAAAGCATGTGTCCTAACCTAGGGGCACCATAAAAGGGGGAGGCATGAGCACATCAGTATGTCATGCGTGAAAGTTCAGGGGAACATTTACATGGAAATCAAGGGAACCAAGCAGAGTCTTGGATAGATTGTAAACTGAATTTTCATCAATGTTTTGTAAAACTTTATAGGTAAAACCAAAAATGTGGATAACCCCAGTTTCTGTTCGGGATGTACATTAAGACATGAAAGTCGATACTGGAGATGCTATATCAGCGATGGTAGAGAAGATGTATACGCGTTTGTTTGCAACATATCCCTTGCAGTCAACTAGAATCAGTTTAAAGTCATAACTTATACCAATGAGGTAGTGAACTACTATCAGGGTTTCCAATAAAATTCCATTTTTGAATTCCCTGACTTTTCCCTGTTTTGCAGGCAGAATCTTACCATTTTCCCAGATANTTCCAATAAAATTCCATTTTTGAATTCCCTGACTTTTCCCTGTTTTGCAGGCAGAATCTTACCATTTTCCCAGATATATTTTCAGATATACTGAAAGCTTCCAATACCATATATTTTAACAGCTGACACCACAAATATGCTATCAGTGAAGTNTATTTTCAGATATACTGAAAGCTTCCAATACCATATATTTTAACAGCTGACACCACAAATATGCTATCAGTGAAGTTGAATTAAATTACACTGCAACAGACCAAGCAAGATGGCCAACATTTTATTCAGGCCATCAATATTTTTTACGATACACATTACTGCCTTCACATGAGTGCCCATTATAAAAACACAAATACTTCATTTTGTACGTGCAGGCACTATGTCACTTGGCAAAGATGTTTTAATGCAAGTTCTCAAACACAACAATTTTATATTATAATACATATGCTCATAATTACATTATCGTTGATGCCTTACTTCACACTCAACGTAGTTACAATGAAGAATGTACAGGCCCAGTATCCCTCTAGAGACCAGGGAAATGGGGTCTCCTTAACGAGGGTTTTAAGGGGGGGGGCGTCTGGCCCTGGCTCACCAGAACACGTAGCTCGGCACTGAGGGTTATGCTATCCCTTTTATGGCCCGCCCGGTGATTGGGCATTTAGGAAAATAGCTGTGGAAACACAGCTATGCAACGTCAGAGATATTACGCTAACGTCAGAGAATAAAAACAAAAGAAGATAAGGTATTATGTTTTAGTGGATTTAGTGGGTGTCCTAGAGGCGCAGACACGACCGTAATTATTTTTTAAATTTACGTAGCAGCGCGGGGGAGGACAGATTCTGGCACGGTCCATCCAGGAAGGAATCTACTCTTCCTGGGGCCGGTGCCTTGGGGTAAGCTTATGCCGCAGGAGCGTGCGCTTCATGAGGGACGGTGCTTAGGCCTATAGCGGCTTGTAGAGAGGGCCTCTCCTGATTCCCCTCTGTGAGAAGTTGAGTGAGCGGCGCTACCTGCTACTGACCTCAACTGCCCCTCTGGGTTCGCAGCGTTTCCCACGTGAGGACTCCACAGCTCTTAGGTAAGCGGCATAACCAGCATGTAGCCTGAGTCATTAATGTCCTTAACGTGTTTGTTCTCCTCCAGCCTTAGGAGCCTCAGAGAAAGGTTTTCTCTCCCTTTGCCACAGTGGCGCTACAAGGGCAGCACTGTCAGCCAGCAACTAGATAACCAAACTTTGACAATAGGTGGGAGCGCCCTTCAGTGTGGACTTTGGTTCAACACTCTATTGAGGTGGTTGTACGCGCACCTAGAAGTTGATGATTGGATAAGCACACAGAAGCAAAGTGGGTAAGGGAGGTGAAAGCGAAAGAGAATTATAAGACCAAAAACAGGTTACTTGGCAGATATATGTTTTATTCCGTCAGCAGGAATTTACAATACATATATCTCCAACCTGTGCCCGCTAACGTCTAATGGACGAGGGACCAAGTTTGCCAAGATGATTGCCGCAGGGTGACGAGATATCGATTGACGTTCAGGACGTGAGAGACCCTGGCAACATCACATCCGGCGTGGACGAGGCACGTGGCCAAAACTCGAAGCAAAAAGAGAAGGCTCCGCAACAAGAGATTCTGCCTGATGTCTTGAGAAACACAAGTGCTGACAATAGTAACGTTCTACATTAAATTATACGGTTACTGCGGAAGGCAAGCGGTATGGCAAGCGTGGCGAGATAGCGAGAGTTGCAGGTGATGCTCCGGTCAGAACTGCTCGCGAACTGCCCTATCAGTAAGGCATGTATAAAAATAAATGCCCGTGAGAGATGTGGTGAGCGAGGGGCGACTGGAGCAGGCCACGTGGAGAGGGAAGCCTTCCCTGATGTGCGGTGAGTGTGGCTTTCAGTGCCTGCTGGCCAGGACAAGGCAAGCGAGGGGGTGGATCAACCCACTAAAACCGGAGCGCTGCGTTGTGTGGATTGCCGGCCTCCCAGGTGGCAAGGAGTTGATTCGCTTGCGAATAGGAACGGTACAGAGGTGAAATAATCTGCGGCAGTCAGTGCTACAGTACACCAGGGGAGCACCAGAGGCTGAGGCTTGGATTATGTATCCGACAGCATTCATGGCGCGTCAGCGTGTATTCACACAACTAACAGTTTTTGCAGAGTAGCAATTATTTACATTTTCCCTAACCCAGGTGAAAATTCCCTGACTTTTCCCTGTCGGTAGACACCCTGCCTGTAGTATGCTAAGGATGCCTGTGAGGGTAAAGAGATAGCCTAAGACTACACAGTTGTATCTATTTGTAGTACTTAACGGTGGCCAACCATTGCTAGGGAGGGACTGGTACGATGCCTTACGATTGAAGGAACGTACTATTGCTATGTTTTCACCTGCCAGAACTCTTGCATTTGCATTAAACAGCAAAGTGGTCAAGGAATTAGATAGACGGCTGAGACTGCACATCCTACACCCAATAGCATTAATGGAATGGAATACACCGAGAGTACCAGTGGTAAAGAATGATGGCAGTGTATTTATATGAGCTGATTTCAAGATAACAATCAATTCTAAGTTAGGTTCATAGTATTAACCATCACGTTACCACAGCAAGTATTACTATTCTCCAAACTGAAAGTCAGCAAGAAGTTTTCAGCATTCCAGTAACTGCAGTTGGACAGGAAGTCTCAACAACTGTGTATCATTAATTCTCATAGAGGTCTTTTCAGAAACATCAGACTGCCATTTGGAATTTTGTCCTGCTCTGCTATATTTCAGCGGACAGTAGAGCAGGTCCTTCAGGACCTAGGAGTGGTTTTCTTTCAAGATGATGTTCTGGTCACTGGGCTGTCACGAGAGCAGCACCGAAAGAATCTGGACAGGGTTTCGCAATGCCTAAATGCAAATGGACTAAAGCAAATATAAAAAAAAGGGCAAATTATTTCAATCTTCAGTAACATTTTTGGGCCACGCGATTAACAATGTGAGGTTACATACGCACAGAGAAAAGGTGAAGGCTGTTGTGGATGTGCCAGTTACAAGTGAAGTGTCAGTTTGCTTCAAGCATGTTCGTTAAATGGTAAGTTTGGCAACTTTAGCCACCAAGGAGTCTGGAGCATCTGAAGTAGCAATTGCGAAAAATATAAGATACACTTCTGCAGGACAGCATTAGACATCCCTATAACCCCATGCTGGACTGTCCTTTAACATGTATCCCCACTACTGTAACGCAATGGTGTACAATTTTGCTACTATAAACAGCCCATTAGTCTTGCTGGTGTGATCAGATATCATCAAACTTCATTTGTTGTGCCACGTTTCCTTCCATTCTGATGTCTCCTTTTGGGTGCAGTAATTTTTATGGCAATTAGTGTATGAACAAAACAGATATATTAGTTGTACAACTTGTGATCAGTGTGGTAAAAATAAAAAAATCTTACAACTGTCAGTATTATAAACTACAAAACGGCTGTTAAAATGATACCCACTTACCGTGTAGTTGTAGTGAAGAGAGTAATTTGCTACGTTACGTTCTGCGGTGACATTATTAACAATGCCATTGCGAAGCCGTGTATTTTCCCCCACAGCTTTCAAGTGAAACTTACGTAGCTTGCCATTAGTTTTGAAAGGGTGTTGCCAGGTTAACACTACCTCAGTGTCACTTATGTGAGATATCATTAGATTAAGTGGTTGAGTAGGACCTGAAATTTAAGCATTCAATTAATAAGAAATTAAAAAACAATAATCATAAAATATGTAATGGAGGTAAAATACAGTTATGTTACAAGGTAATTACAGCAAAGGTTTGAAGAATCTTGTTTTCTGGTAAGACCCAATGCACTATGGTGCAGTTCTTAGAAACCAAAATGTCTGTAGTTATCACAAAAAATAATTAAAACATTAGATGTTTTAAGAAAGTGGGTTTATAAGGACAACAGCAAAAAAAATTACACATGTTCAAAATAATTTAAAACGTAACAGTTTTTGCTTAGTCTCAATAAACTCTGTATTTTGTAATATGTACATATACAAATGGTTTACATACCTTGCCGTCAGAAATACCTAAATATGCATGAGAAGGGTGGGGGAATGTACACAGACAGTCTAGTCATCTGCCGTCTGGACAATGGTTACCAACTGTTTGTTACAGTTTTTCCTTAAAAAAAAAAAATGCAGTAAGGTAACACTGCTTGGTGGAAATTTTCCAGATACCTAGCAATGCAAATGCAACTTCCTATCTCCCAGCCCTGAACTGAGAATTTTGAATGCAGTAGTTTGTATAGGCTGTTAATGGTAAACCAAGGACTTCTGAAATCCCTGCTTAAGATCTAGTTGTAGGAACACTGTGCATTCTTCCACTACATGTACAATTAACGTTTCACTTTATTCATGCATAGGTCAAGTAAAAATGTGAAATTATTAGGAAAGTAAATATTTTAAAATTTTATCATTCTTACACGTATATGTACTTAAAATTAACGGAAAGCAAAAAAGAAATAATTTCGGTATTCACAAATGTTTAACTAATACCTTAAATGCAACGTTAAGACATGAAACTACCTCCCCTTTGGCATCATATCCTTAACTGGGCACATGCCATTCAGCATGTCTATTAAAATACACGCAGGTGAGGCCGGTGACATTTGTCATAGGTTAGTTTCAAAAGTGCTAAACTACATTTGAACAGTGTATAAATCAGGTTTCCTTCGCTAAGCTCAGCAGAGTAAGGCTCCAGGCTGAAGTGGGCTCAGGAATAAAAGGTTGCAGACTCTGCACTCACCGATGGGTTGGTTTGTTTTTTTTCCCCACTGGTTTGTGTGAGCACGAAGATCTCATGGCAAGGTCTGCAGCACTAGTTTGCGGGAGAGAGCTACAGAGGCAGGATTTGGACTGCACTAAGTGAGCACTCTCCCGTCACGACCGTCATCAGCTAAGATGTAAAAGTGTGCACTTAAACCCACACAAAGCATCAGGCATAGAGAAGCAGTGTTGTGCACACGGTCGTAGCCAGGGTGACGCTGAGAGGAAATACAAAATTGTTAAATTATTTGAATTGTGGTAAATAATTTTACCAAGTGTATAGTACAGTAGACAAGGGAAAACTGGAGAAAATACTATCGACAATTGTCATACACAAATATGTCAAACACAAGTTTGCTCTACAAGTAGTGCCATGTACAAGAAGTCAGCAATTACTGGCATAGTTGTACATGGGCAGTCACGTAGGGAACAGCTCACCAGAGAAGACACGAGCATAATGATAAGTCGTCCAAGAAGGTTATGGTTTGGAACTTCAGCACACATGGACAAAACTGTAGTTTTCATAAACTATATAGGGGGAAAGGGATGAATAAATGGACGCAGGGGACAATTTAGTCCAAAGTGCGTCACTGTGATAGGGAGCGATGGCTTGGCATGTATATGCCATTGTGGACCAGTTGCTACATAAATAACTAGCAGCTATAACAACATAACATGAGGACCAGTTGCTCAGTAGAGCACCAGCAGCCATGAAGAAAGGGAAAGATGGCAGTTCAGGGCTACTCACACTGCAGAAGGAGATGGTCAAAATGACACTGTCATCACTAGTGGGAGCAAGATAACCAGATAGCAGCGAGGATTGATCAGCATCAACTCCAGTAGTAGTACGTCACCAATCATCACCATGAGCCAGTGAAGGCTTGTCAGATTCAAAATAATCAATTTGGTGATGAAATGTCACAATCTTCAAAGGTATGAGGGATTTCCAGAACCAGAGTGTCACAAGAGCATACACGTCTCAACCCATTGTTCCAGGGACACAGATGCTTGTCAACCACATTCACAGACTTGTACACATCTTAAAAGTGGAACTGTGGTGTTTAAGGGAATTTTACTGGATGTTTATAAACCTTAAAACTAATAAGCTGTCTGTGTGTGCTTGCCCATTATGCCATTATGTTTATTAAATTAAAAAACACACATACAACACAACAGCGACACATAAATAATTACTGCAATATAGTCATACCTTCTTCAACAGTTGTGGCATTGATGAAGACCGGCTTGCTTTCAAGTGATCCACTTGTGGCTGAAACCTGAACAAATAAAATGTGCATTACCATACAAGTGTTATATCATAACATAACTTGAAAAAAAGACTACGAGAAGGTTTTGATAAGTCACATTCGTATAATGACTGTAAATTTTTATCAGAATGCGATCATAAAGACAGCTCTATGTTTGCACTCTACCAACAAGTCAAGAAACATGTATTCAACTCCAGAATTGTTTACGTATTTGGGTAACTGTAAATAATACGAACCGTGATTCTAGCAGATGCAAACAGGGAAATACATTACATATGAGTGACATGAAGGAAAGGGCATTGCAGACCTGCAGCCAGTATCTGCAGACAACCAGACAACAACACCCTTGGTGCCGGTAAATGCTCAGGTCCAGAGGTACCTTGACTCATCTCAGCAGTTACATCACAGAACCCCCACTCATGCCACGTCTAGGTTAGCTTCTTCACACTGTGTATCCTGGAACGTCACACCCACATCTTCGTGGCACATGCTGAAACAAGCCACCATGCAATTCTGAAGGTGATAAACTGCTGTAGCGTAGCCGGTTTAACTCACCTTCTTACACCTCTCACCAACCCTTCCACAAGTGGCAGCTCTCAGTGGAAACCTCCATGACAACTAACTAACTCTGGCGCACACCAGCACAGATAACTCACTTAGCCCCCATCTACAAGGGACCACAATGAGATAAGCCGCATCATTTCCATAACTGCTGCAGGAAGAACACCTCCAAAGAGCAGAGTGGTACGTACAAGACATACTAGGTCAATGTACCTAGACACTCGTTAGAAGTTTGCTAAATGCTAGGAGACAATATGTTGTCAACTACATGAGTAGGAGTTAGTTTGTATGTGTCTAACATATTGTGAGAAGAGTTTTAAACAGATACATGGTGATGAGTTGATGGCCCAAAGACTGGTAGGAACCCCAATTAACGTCATGGTGAAGGAGACAGTGGGAATCAAAGGCAACTTGGTATGATGATACTGTGATGGCTTACCATTTGCCTTCTGCAATATGGGGGTGAACCAGACCTACCAACCACCTGAAAAGTTCCAAGCTTAAGTGCTTGGAATTGAAGAGTGAGTGAGTGAAGAGTTTTGGGCAGCTTTTAACAGCGAGGTATTGAGAGCCGATGAGAGCGATTGAGATGAGTATGGAGCGGCGCTGGAACGAAAGGGCGGGGGAAATGCGAGATCGCAGAGAAAACCTGCCAACCAGTGGCATCGTCCGGCATAATTCCCCCATGCGAAAATCCGGGAGTGACCCGCCGGGGATTGAACCCCGTTTGCCTTGGTAAGAGGCGAGCAGGCTAATTGCTCAGCCACCGCTGCCTTGCTTGGAATGTTGAACTCTGGTCCCCTGGACGAGAGGGAATGTTACCCGCTACACCAAGGAGGCAGTCTAACAAATTACAGTGGTTCATAATTGTGAGCTGCTAAGATATTATTGGTGTGACACCACCATTAACATACTAGAGGGAGAAAAATGACATGTGAGAAGAGAAATCATACCCAGCACAGTGGCAGAAGCAATGGTTATGAAATGTTCTTCTACACCATTTTGTTCACTTACCAGGTTTTCCTTACTATCAACCTACATCAATCTGCTGTGAAAATATTTAGTCACATGTTCCCGGGTATGGAGATATAAAAAGGGGAGTGAAGTAAAATACACAAAGTCTCACCTGGCAGCCTACGAAAGGAAACCCCCACAAGCCTTGTGTAGGCTACGACAAGCCTAATGCACTCGCATTTGAAAACTGAATTTACCCCAGAAAAGCGAAAGTGAAATGCTGGACAGATAAAAATGGAAAACGACCCAAGCTATACCAAGGGGCACTGAATCTTGGTAAAACAGAAAGGAGAACTGAGATTGTATATGTTGTGTTGGAGAGAAGTACCATAAGTGTTCTTGATCAATATCAAGGCATAGTGCAGAGGGAGCAGGCATGTGGAAATCAGAAAGAGATACACAAAGCTAGAGCTGTGCCAATAACTTGTTGATAATTGACAAAATTGGAGCTTATGTATGAACTGTAGATAATTTTCTGCCGATTTGACAAACATAAAATGTTGCCATTGTTCTGAATTATTCTTCAGTATAAATAATTGGTAAGTCGACACCTGGAAATGAAAGCCTCAGTGAAAAAGATGCTCAACTTCCACTGCAACTTTGCCTATCCTTTCTTAACACTGCTATTTTAAGTAAATCAACTACAGAATATGCTATATTTTCAGCGACATTTTGCACCCACCCACACCAACAAACCAGATGTTAAAGTCTGGATGGAGATCAAGTCTGCATTGCTTGTCAGCATGCATCACTTTTTTTATTCTCGTCCCTTGAAAAACTATGCATACTGGTTACAATGTCTGTATTTCAGTTTTGACTTAGGTTTGTATTCAAATTTTTTAAATTATGTATTTCAGTTATAAAATGCTTTCCCATAGGTTATTAAGATTATAAAGTACTCTATGTATGTAAGTTTGTATATTACTTCAAGACAAGTGTATTCTTGAGATTTTCCTTATATACAGTGGAATCTCGATGTACTGAAAACGCATGTACTGATAAACTGTACATGGACACTGTTAACAAAATATTTGACAGTTCCCACATGGCACTGTTTGTTTACAAAACATTTGACAGGTGTCACATGGCAATGTTTTGTTTATTTCAATGGTAGCACAAAATTCCTATATAAATAATAATTAAATTACTAGCTTTAATCTTGGTCCGGTCACTTAAGATTTCCCACAATAATTGTTTTTAAGCTGGTTGTTTATGCAAAAGTCAAATAACTGTGTTAAAGTGTGCCACCATTTTATCATTCCTGTGGAATGTTGCCCTCCAGTTCAGCTGATGGTGTCTCCGACTCAGTAAGTCTGGCACGCAACCTCCCCTTACAGGCTTGGCGAGAGAGGAACGGTCACCTAGCAACCACCCCCCTTCTCTCTTTCTCACTCTCTCTCTCTCAGACATGCACCTTTCTTCCTCCCCTTACATGCATTCGAGAGGGAAAGCTGTTATATAGCAAAAAAAAGCTGCATCCTCTGAAGCATTGAATAAAACTAATCATGTGATCTCAGTTTAACAACGCATGGTTATCCTGTCAAACGCACTGCACCACAGAGCAGTGAAGTGCTCCACCGGGTCTGACCTCTAACATGGTCACTGCAGCCAGGCGTAGATGGTAATCTGATCACGGAAATTTTATCAAGATTATCCATCACTCCAATAGTTATATCTATCATCACTATTATTCAAAGCAAATTGTTTCACCTGAAAATGTTATGCAATACATTTTAACAAGTAATAATTTTTTGCAAAGATGTTATCTTTTGAGATTTAAGGTAATTTTTTTTTCCAGTAAAGTTAGTGTTTAATTGTATTTGGCATAATATCAACATGACTTTAAAATAAAATATTAATTTAGCTCAATGGACAGCTTCTTTGTGAATAAAATGATATGCCCAAAAGTGTATGCTTGACTTCCCCTTGTCACCATAAATTGTTTAAACATCAAGAGACTTGTATTACCAAGCGTAAAGTTAATTTTCAGTAACTCCTTGCAGGGAAATCGGAGGATTTATATTAATTTATTTCAATAGACACACATCTTTTGAATAAACTGATATCTTGCAAAGGCCTATTTGACACCTTTGGTCATCTAATAACGCGTAAGCACCGAGCCCAAGCATAGCGTGACTCACAACAAGATAAGTGTACGGGAAAATCGGAGGACGTGGTTTTGAGTTACAGTATTAATTATTGAAGACTGTGAATAAATAGAATTTGAATCGCCTTCTTTATTCATCTCCNGTGGTTTTGAGTTACAGTATTAATTATTGAAGACTGTGAATAAATAGAATTTGAATCGCCTTCTTTATTCATCTCTGTCTCAAAACCACTCCCAGTAACCAAGCAATGAGCACTGTCCACATGCATTCAACATAAAAACCATGTAAGTTAAGTCCATTTCTCAACTATGTGCCTTAATGACGTACATCAATATAAGATTGGCTCCCATTAATATACAAGCATGTTTCTTTCTGCCAGAAGTAAATAATTCCTCCACGCCGACCAACTTCTGAGCTCTTCACGTAAAGCACTTGGTACCACTGATCAATTTTGGCCAGTTTCCTCACCCTAGANGTGGTTTTGAGTTACAGTATTAATTATTGAAGACTGTGAATAAATAGAATTTGAATCGCCTTCTTTATTCATCTCCGTCTCAAAACCACTCCCAGTAACCAAGCAATGAGCACTGTCCACATGCATCCAACATAAAAAAACCATGTAAGTTAAGTCCATTTCTCAACTATGTGCCTTAATGACGTACATCAATATAAGATTGGCTCCCATTAATATACAAGCATGTTTCTTTCTGCCAGAAGTAAATAATTCCTCCATGCCGACCAACTTCTGAGCTCTTCACGTAAAGCACTTGGTACCACTGATCAATTTTGGCCAGTTTCCTCACCCTAGATACAATTAGACATGCTGCACTGCATCACTCTAAAACTAGCTGTACGGTGTAACGTTTACCAAAATCTAAGTACTCTAGTTATATACAAACATTAATATACTTGCCGAAACCGTGTAGGTCCTGTTAGCGGTGAGACTGTGCTGTGAGGCGCNCACATGCTGCACTGCATCACTCTAAAACTAGCTGTACGGTGTAACGTTTACCAAAATCTAAGTACTGTAGTTATATACAAACATTAATATACTTGCCGAAACCGTGTAGGTCCTGTTAGCGGTGAGACTGTGCTGTGAGGCACACACCCAGCCGCTCGTGATATTGCAGGGAGCGTGTCTCTTTTTTTTTGTGAACTCTGTTTTTCCTGTTTTAAACTTTATGAAGTAGTAATTAATATCTTGACACACAGTGCTTGACTCTCTCCAACGTAATGACAGCCAGTCACTTCCTTTTGAATACACAGTGAGGTCCTGCACAGGATCAAGTTCTGTAAAGAAAAGAGGTGCAGAACGTGAGGAAACAGATCAAATTGCGACTGTAAACCGATGTTTCTCAAGATTACAGTCCCAGCCATACTGCTGCCTAATGATTCACAAAATTAATAGCTTTCACCATCTACAAAAAAAACCTTCTAATTAAACCTTTTTAGTACAACGAGGTGCAATTAATTACAAGTGATACGTAACACTTCGTAGTGCAACACATGCCCATTCCAAGACCACAAAAAATGAATATTGTTGACAAAACTTTGCGAAATAAAAGCAAACGAAATTGTGATGTCAACTTATAATGTAAAACACAATTGTTAAATACAAGCAAGCATCATATTGTCAAGTGAAAACACAGAGTTCGTTCCTCCAGATCCTCTAATATTCATATATTTTACTATCTATAGGTTTAAAAATATTTTCCAGTTTACACCATTTACTAAATCTACAATGAATCCATCATGGTAGCTCTTGTTAACATGATTATAAATCAGATATTCTCTAAAAAAAATTGTAACCCGTGAGCTAATGCTTCTATAAACTACAGCAAAACCCTTTTAAGAAGTTCCCACTTAAGAAGATTTCCTGCTTAGTAGGCTTACATAGTTTTCACCTGGTCTATAAATACATAAGTATTTTGACCCTTTTAAGAAGTTTTCCTGGTTAATAAGCTCAAATTTGTTAGTTCCTTCAGAAACGTCTAAGAAAGTTTTACTGCATTTCCTACTTTTACACAGCTGTTTACTTGAAAATAATTCATTTTATTTACACAACTAAGGTAGAATTTTTGCACAACATTACTGCTTTAAAGTCATGTAGAAGGGAGGGACTGAAGAGAAAATGGGTAATTGAAAATGTCTAAAAATCTCCTTAATGACTGTTATTTTCAAATGACACCTAGAATAAACTTACATGTCGTGCAATCTTTGCAGTCATGAACTGTGCTCAAAACAAAAAAGCCGTGAAACACCTCATCATAGTTCTACAACAGGCTTTTCAATAAAAAACTGGCATGCTCTGCATAAGGGAGATTGTCGTACAAATCATGTTGGAGAGCTGACAAACAAAACGCCCTTCCTCATGCGCAAGTGTGTGTGAATAAACAACAGAGTGTCTGAATGAGACTCTCAACCTATCAATGATCATGGTGAAGTACTCTTCAAGCACACAGATATAGGGTGGTGGCAAAGGAAGAAATAGTACACCAAAATCATGCGTTTCACATCATGCTTCTGTGCCAAATACCCCGTTTCACAGTGACTTGAGACAAAACTGACAAGTGCAGCAAATCTCAAGACGTGATTCTTCCAGCACAGGAAAACTCCACTTTCACATCCATACTCTATTCACCACATTCTTAAAAAAAGTTATAAAATTTAACAATTTTTCTAAGGAAAATGTTACAATTTTTCAACACTTTTTCATGCTATTTTGCATAACAAAAGATCCAAGAAACTATATTTAAAAAAATTTTATACAGAAATATTTTTACCTGTTTGGTTTGCTGTTTCACCTATAATTGAACAATTGTCCCCATTTGAAGAAAAGAGTTTCACTTGGTATCGAGAACACTGGGACAAGTTGCTAATTATGTATCTGGTGTAGGTTATTGCAGGAACAATTTTCAATGTTCCCAGACTCACGTTGCGCCTCATACATTTCCCACATCCTATATGCTGTAAAAACAATCATACATGGTGTAATGTGCGTAGACAAAAAAAAATCGTAGTTTTCAGTTATAAATTATGAAAATTTGGAGAGAAACAGGTTGCTAGGCTGATAATTAGAAAGTTAAGGTTAAATAAACGAGGGCACATGTACTCGTAGGTTGATACTCGCAGACACAATGCATGTAGATGGACAAAACATTTTCACGTATAAATATGTGATTGTGACATGTGACTTGGAAGACCAGCTTCCTAGGTCAAGAATGTTGGTGGCCGTAACTAGAAAAAGTGCTATTATCGTGCAGTAAACGTCGGTGCATCATTCAGGCAACCACTGCTTATTTTGCACAATTCTGAGTAACTTCCCTTTAGAACAGTGTCTACCTTCCCCTCCCATACATGATGACATTTCTATTACTTCTGGTTCATCAAATGCTCATCTTTAATGGCTGGCCTAATCAAAAAATTTTGAACAGGGGTTTTCCCCAAGTAGAATGTGAACAGAATCAATGCTGGCGGATCATGGGAAAATAAACCATATAAGTTTCCGCCATGTCATCACCTTTCCTAATCACCCTTTGACTGGTAACCTAACTGACAAACCTTCACTAAGTCTCTTAATGACACTGTCACAATGAAAAATCATGCCTTTACTCCTCAAACGCTATAACATCAAAAAATTGTTTGTCCAAATCCTGAAAAGCAAACTTGCCAACATCAGGGTAAAATTTCAAAGTTCTTTTACAGCAATTGCTTTCTACAACACCGGGTGGGCCCCACAGAAATAATTGCTTCTTTTTATGAACGGACCCTGTCAAAAACTGGCATAGTTTTTTTTTTAAATTATCACTTTTCAGCATCCTTCTTATCATTAGAGTTCCAGCTGGAGACTTCATATTAACTGCCTGCATTTCCTGGCCTTTTACATGGGTCATCACCATGGTGGTTGCCGCTGCTTAGAACAAGTGAGTGCACATTGCCCGCAAACATGGGGAGTTGGGCTTTTTTTTCTGCGATGCCACCATTCTCTTAGATGGTCCTAGATTGCTGCATCAGTGAAAAAGTGGCTAAGCTTCCACCATTTAAAGCAGCGAAGTGTACAATTTTTGTCTCCGGCACATTTTGATTCCACAAGCACGGAGACCACTGCAGAGGACCTCCGTCATAGCTCGGGTACAGAAGACGATGATATGCCTCTTGCAGGAAGTGACAGCCAGGAAGCAACTGATCACATACCCCAATGCCCAACATCATTTGCATTTTGTAAACTGAGCACTTTTGAAACTCCTGCTGAAAATCCATAACATTATGACTTGGAATTTTTCCTCTGTCGTTACCAACTTTAATGGGTACACGCCGGTCAGTGTGCACTTTAGAATATACGCTGTTAATAGGCAGTGGCATTTTTCAAAGGTTGATTTCAAAAGTGCTCAGATAACCACGAACAGCCTATAACCAAAGTTCATTGCCAATTTAAAACTTTACTTTTTGAAATCCATACAGCATAGGAGCTTGAATCATTTTAATAACTGCAGTATTATCTGAAACAAAAGCTTGGCCCCCAAGGCCTCCACTCACAAATGGGTTTGGATGCAGGGCAGCTAACAAGGTATGGTAAAAAAAGCCTCTTTTAATGATGGACTCACATTGGAAAAATATGCTTTCTATGCCATTGATAGTGATTTTAAGGCAATCAGATGAAACTATTTAACTGGACCACTCCAAGCACCAAACTAAACCAAACAGCTCACCATGAAGTTTAATGCTGTATCAATGGCAAAGGGAGGTCTGACATGCTATTGGTTACACAGCTGGTGCCTTTCGAACCAACAGAAATTTGTATACAATTACTTTTGGACACACAGTATAATTCTAATTTATGCCGTTACTAGTACACCCAGCGTAGTGTCCTCTGCGATCTTCCACACTTGCTTCTCACATTTCTGTTCTGCAGTCAGTTGCCTGGCTGCATTCGCTTGCTCGCGAGCCTTCTGCCTTTTCACCATCTGCTATCCGACACAAGCCTCCACCTCGGTCGAATCCTAAGACTGCCTGTGTGCCTAGCACTCTCATCAAGTTCCATGTCCTCAACTTTGGCTCAGGGGGTGTCTACGTCACTGTGTACAGGATTCCAGAACAGCCCAATGCTGTCAAAAAGTTTAAGTTGGAGACAAATGCCAAACTTTTACTTCTTTCTTTCCCTTGAATCCTCTTTTCTTTATGAATCACCTCGGTGGCTGGCTAATAGTTTTTTCTTTTGTACTTGGTACTCTGATGTTTTCTATTTGCGTTTAAGTTAGTGCTCGAGCTTGGTAAAACTCCATTGCAGTGGCTGACGTCAAATTAGCCTCAATGAGCAATTCTTCTTGCATAATTTTTTTCATTTATACTGTAACATTTCACTTAAATCAGACGGTAGAAGTTTACAGCTTCTCAATTTTTTATTTCCTCGTTCATCGTTTCAAACAAATTAACAAATAAATACCTCTTCTTCTGAAACACAATAAATTAATTTTATTAGTCTTCATTATTAGGTATTCATCTTTATAGCATATAAAGTAGCAATTATTTCATTAATATTAAAATATATATTATTACATTTTTACTACACCACGCCCATCCATGGCTGCGGTTGTACGATTTCTTCTCAAGAAAATAATGTTAGATTTTACTTCAGCCTTACTTCTGTCGTTACCTGCTCTCTGATTGGCTCTCTGACAATGCCACATCTCTCCTCCAACCAGCAATGGTGATACAAGAGCCAACCAGGATAATTTTCTTTCGTTCACGTGTTTTATAACATTCGATGCTTACTACCCTCTAGGAAATATGTGAACAATAACAATAAAGATTGGAATACAGAATATCCTTTTAAAACAAATGAAATCTAACTTACAGATGATCAAGCTAGTAAAATAACCAAAGATTATACTGCACTTTGTTTAAATCATGTAATAAAGCTTAATTTGGAAATCATATAAAATGAACTGTCCCCTTAAGCAAATACTCTGTAATCATAGATAAATATAATATCTACAACCTAAGCTAAATATACCACCTGAAAACCCGCAATGTTACAATACCAAGTACAAAAATATCTCTAATTATTCTTCTTCTAACGTACCAAACTGACAATTTTTACTGAAGTACAAAAATATCTCCAATTAATTCTTCTTCTAAAGTACCAAGCTGACAATTTTTACTAAAGTTTCTCAAGACAGCCCTAAACTGTTCATATGATTCATTTTCCTTCTGTTTTTGTGTGAAAAATAAAAACCGTTCGTAAATTAGATTAGTTTTTTAAAGGAAAAAGTCATCAAATTTCTGTAGTAATACAGGGAATTCACTATTACCTTCTTCTTTTGTCAAATTTAAATTAATCAAAAACGTCTTGCAGAAACTCACCTCCAGAGTAAAGTAGCATTGCCACTTTTACAGTATCAGTTTTCTTATCATGAAAAGCAGTCACAAAATTCTGAAACTGACGTATGTATTCTGGCCAGTTCTGTTGGTAGTGGTGCTAGATGTAGATCCATTTTACAATGCTTGAAATTTAGCAACATCCTTTACACAACAAGCTTATTGAGAAATAACATACATCATACTGATACCGCTGCTACCATGTCGTAATTAAATAAAACAGATTACCATGATCCTTCGGCATAATTTTATGAAATAATATACATCAGAAAATAACTTGTTTGGTAGTCATTCATCCCTAAAAAATATCAATAATTTTCATATATAGTATACACATACAGGATTATCACCCGCACAGCAAACCAGATGTTGACATCTGGATGGAAATCAAGTCGGCATGCGTTGTTTGTCAGCATACATCAGTTCTTTATTTTTGCCCCTTGAAAATATTTCAGTTTTGACTTAGGTTTATATTCCAAATTTTTTGAGTATGTATTTCTAATGTGCTTACAAGTTATTAATGACATTTTCATGTTAAAAATTAATTCCGTGATGGACATTCATTTTAATATTCCTGTTCATAAACAAATTTTTTATACCAACCCAAGTGGGTAGCAAAGCACCCAAGCACAATCAATTAGCCTACAATTGTTTTTTTTTTTTTTTAAGAATTATGTTTAACAGTACACATTTTGCATGTATGTAACACTAATCCTGTCTTTTGCAGAACCAATGCATATATAAAAACCATCCCCCATTTTTATTTCAAGCCTATCACTTGACTGTCAGTGTTGAATATTAGCCTCTGCTACATATTTAATGTTAATCCTGGCTATACGGAGAGTCGCGGCTATTGGCCAAGGCCATGCTGTTGTTCAGTTGTTCTGCAGTCTAGTTCATGATGGCGCTCTCGTAGCATGTCGTGTTGTAGTGATGTCGTGTTATATCCAAATACATCTGTAATACTCCACTCCAATTTATTATTTATCTTCTGTGTTTTTCTACAGTCAGCAACAACAAAACATGTAAATAACCTTGCACATGTTTACTTTTTAATGTGTTCACAAATAATTATTTCTATGAACATAGACCAATGTGTTTTTTTTATTTTTGTCTTCACTTGAACTGACATGGTTTGTTGCATTATTGTATTTACTTTTTGGACACTGTACACTTTAATAAGTTAAAAATTGCTTTTAGTTGTGCTGCACTTTACCAATACCAACATTTCAAGTACAATAGTAACATAAATTCAACTAAAATATAAGCAAAAAGCTTTTTCACACATCAGTAGCACATCTGCGAATCGGTATATCAGTGATTCGGCACATCAGCATGATTTTGTGAATCGGCACAGATCTACGACAAGCTACTATTAACATAAGCCATCTTCAATAAATTCATATTGTTCATTGGCCACATACATGTTACATATTAAGGGGGATGCACGCAGGTTTCAGGAATGGAGCCACCCATTACCTTAACTCTGGTCATGCGTATCGCTGCTAGCCAAACTCTGCCCCAGCGGGCAGCTGTAAATGCATCAAGAGTGTCACACTGACACACGAGCCAAAGTGCCACTAAAACGTAACATGCGTGAGGAATGTTGCCAGACCTGGTACGAGATGTTGTAGCTGGTGGCAGGCTGGTCGGGCAGTCGGCAGCGCGGCTTCAAGCTGAGGATCAGGTTTCTGGCAGATGTGGAGGTGATATCAAGCTTCAGGAAGCAGGCAGCTAACAGACAACACCAAGCAGCAGACGTAAACACGGCTTCACTCTCGTGAAGCTACTGCACGCCTACTACAGGCTGTTCACGGTTAAGGCGGTTGCCTACCCAGCGCTTGAGATGCACTGCTGTGTGTTAGAAAAATGTGGTTTTTTTTTTGAGAAAGTGCTGAACATGCCCCCAATATATCTACCTACAAAAAGAAAATACACTGAGGACATCACACACTTTCGAAACATTATTTTCACGCCCTCCAACAATGCTTTTTACAGATTTCCATATCTCAAAACATACAAACCAGATACATGCAAAACTATGATAGAGGCATGCATTGAACTTTGCTACAGAGTCACATAAAATTAAATTATAAGGTCACCACTTGCCGCGTTCATACTGCATGATAGTTGGAACACATTGAGCTTAGAGGCGATACTGCTTTACTAGGCAACCACCTTAACCGAACACTTTCAAAATAAACCTTTTAAAAATGTTGCTGCCCCTACCTGCACGTACTTTAACAGACATGCTGACTGGCATGTGCCCCAGGAAATTGGCAAAGACAGAAGGAAAAGTAGCTTCACATCTTAACATTGAATTAAAAGTGTTAAATAAAAATTTGTGAATGTTGAAATTATTTATTTTGCTTCCTCTTTTTTTAATGCATATAAATGTAAAAATTAACAAATTTGTGTTTTTTTGTAATAATAATAATAATAATAATAATTTAGTAGCTTTACCTGTCTAACGCATAAAATTAGTGAACAGACCCATGGCAATGTTAATTTTACGTATGGATGGGGATTGTAGGAATCCAAGCACTCACAGTCTAACACTTGAATTCCTGTCCTTTTATATATTTTTGAAAGCCTAGCGTCCTACTTGCAACCATAACTCAAATGTACATGCTTAATGATTTTTCTGACAAAAGGTTCTCACCATACTTGATTTTCCACTAGTACAATGCATGGCTTACCAGACAAGTTTCCAGTGGAGTCTCTGGAACACAGGCATTTCTGTGAAGTACAGTTTCTTGTCCACCATACATCTGTGTTTCCATAGTCAAGTTGCTCATACTCCTGCAACCAGCTGCATATCTCCGCACAAGTCTCTGTCACATCTGAACAGTTTGGAAGCAGAATACAAACACGTGCGAAATAACACCAGATGCGAATCACAAATCCACTGCACATAAACAATACCACTAGTTAAGAAATAGCTAGCCAAACATACACATGATCATCTTAGAAAGCTGACAACTATAAATAACACAAAACGCTTCAGAATTTTTGTAGTCTTATATCATTCTGGGATTACAGAAGAATGTGAAACAAGAGAAAATCATGCACAAGAAAGGACAAGAAATATTTAATATAAAATAACGAAACAATGAAATACATTTCCAGCAACTGCAGCACAAGTCAGCAGAACTTAAGTATGATGGAGAGGACTGGCTCTCCCCTATGCTGTCCGTAAGAATAGGTACACTCTCTCCTGTTACCAAGCCAAAGCTAAACGTACTCGTCACTCAGTATACTAACAGACACCAGGAGAGTGAGTGAAGAACACTGATAATAACAGGGCTTGCTGCTGCTCTGACCGCATATGCTTGATCAGACACCCAACACCATGGTGCTGCATCTTTAGAGTTATTTCAGAAATTCCTCTGAGATCCACTCTGCCTCCAGGCAAGCATGCAGATCTACAAACCTTTACTTCCAGAGTACAATAGGCTTGACTGGGTGACTTGTTAGACTAGTTAATACTGTGCCCACAAAAATACCTAGAGGCAGCACTGTGCCATTCATTTCCCTCTACATGAGATGATTTTAAAATGTGTTGAACTTCTAGGTACAACACAAGGTGAAGTTAAGACACCTCCAAGAATAGCCACTTGCTACCTGCCAGACCATGAATTTGTAAAGGGCCATACCTTACCAGCTCACACAGAGAGAGTTCTACACTCATTATAGGTTACTAATTATTGGCCTGCCCACGCTCCTTTTCTAACAGTGATGCCAACCATAGAGTGGAGAGGAGATACTTGAGCGGTTCTTTTAACATAGAGGTCTTAAAAGCCAATGAAGGTGAAGTGAGGTGAGTATGGAGCAGTGCATGAATGCAAGGGTGGGGGAAATGGGAAATCCCAAAGAAAACCCGCCGACCAGCAGCAGCATGGTTCCCACATATGAAAAACCAGAAGACACCCCCTTGGGAATCGAACATGGCTCGCCCTAAGCGGGAGGGCAAGTAGTCTGACAGTGACACCACTGCGGCCCCTGCCAACCCTAGAGTGCCTAGCCAGGTACATACGGAGTGCAGCAGCATTAACCCAGCACAGACACATCTTGATTTGCGTTAGAGGCCATCACCAGTTTCACCCATTGCAATTCTCCCGAGCTAGTACAACATGTCGCAAACTCCACTCACTCCCTCCGAGTATTTTCTGTCAACGACTGAGGTCCATCTGTAAAAGCTGCAACCCCCCAAGCCAGCAACACTCCATGGATGAATGCCTGTAAGCAATTCCTGGTGATCAGTGCGAGACCACAGGGTCGTCACAGTACCGCAAATAAGGTGACAGATTGCTAAGAATTAAAGACACAAGTCCACATTCAAAAACACACCAAACAGATCTTGTGGGTGTCATCAAACACTTGATGATACCCAAATAACCTCTAAGGTGATGGCTGTTGATCTGCTGTATGAAAGCAATGAACATGAAACACAACACAAGTAACTACGCCCTGCACCATCACCACCTGAGACTGAACATGGAGATACGCTGTTGCCTGCGCCTGCAGGAGAACATGTCACCAAATGTTAAGAAGCAGACACAGGCTGGCACTAAGTGCAATTGCGAAGACTGCGAATGCACACCTGGCAACAGGGAGAGAACATGTTTCAACTGCCCATGATGCTGCACCATTGCACCAGAAACCAGGGAAGCCATTAAAATGTCATGCTCCACCATCAATTCAGTTGACACCAACAAGGTTGCTATGAGAACACCCCAATAAACCCTCGCGCACACTTAAGGTAAAATGGAGAACAGTTGCAGTTCACCACGATCATATAATGATAAACCATGGGGAGGAAAAATAAAGTGAGTCCGCATGAGCCCCTTAAGAAATTCAAGGAATGGCTGTGACACTTTCTAACAAATATCTGTTTTTGAGTATACCCAGATAGGCCACTCAACACATACATGTTTTGTTAATAACAGCTGCTACAATGTAAAATACATTCTTCTGTGGGCTTCACATGGCTCCACATCCACAAAAAGTTGATGGAGGACACGGCTTCGAACGAGAACATTAGAGCAGAATAACACTGGCCACCAGTATTTCCAGAATTGGTGAGGCCAACCACAGCAACAAACCAAAAACAAATAACAATTGCAACGAACAAAAAAAAAAAATATTACAAGCACTTAAGTTCACAAGAAACAAGCCTACCTGTATTCAAATGTTGGTACTTCCAAGGGTGCGTTGTCATGAATAGTTAGTGATCACTCCTTGCAACCAGTACCTCTCTACTCTCCATAGTTGGTTTGTGGTTTGTTAGGTTCCAGCCTGTTTCTAGAGATAATATTCACCATGAAGGTGGTTAAAAGTGGCCCTTGAGGTAGGTGAAAGCCTGAGTAACTTCTGAACAGACTCCCACGTAGACCAAAGCATTTCCAGTGATTCTCACCTTCCACTGCCTGGTCTGACTTGCATCACTAACAATGCCCTAGTTCAGAATTCTAGGCACATCTCTTGGTCATGATGGGAACAAAACATTTTTTTAGGCAATGATCTGGGGTAACCCTCTGAGGTAACAGCAGAATATCCTCACATGCCTAGTGCAAACAACAAGCCACATGCTAAAGCTTCAGGCAAATTTTAACTTCCTGAAAGCAGACCTCTGGCAGTCAGAAACATACTGGCATGAAGAGTAAAGGTAGGTGCAACTCCTTTGGGAGCCTACTAGCTGAGCATTTGAGTGGGAGAAAAGACTTCTACTCCCCAAGAACAACAGGTTAGTCTAGCAGGCATTCAATCCCAGAACAATGCCCATCCTTCCTTGCTACTTAACTATCTTGGCTACAGGCAGGCCCCTGCACTCTCATAGAAGAAAATACCCAAACATGACATTTATTATTAGTCATCTTGTGTTCAACAGAAGTGCAGAGCTGTCCACGACATGGGCTATCACCGCCCCCACCCCCATATTCCAACACATCATACGTCAGAATGAGTGACTTATGTAAATCATAATGCGTGAGTACCTGGTGTGATTGCAAAAGTTGTTTGGCCTCCTGGAATGAGATGATTTGATCTTCTGTCCACTTCCAAGAATTCCCCTTGCCCAGTAATCTATGGAGCGGTTCTAACACTTTGCTTTGTTTTCCAAAAATCGCTCATAGAAATTCAACATTCCCAAAAATGACTGCAGATCTCTCTTACAGGTGGGAACTGGCACCTCCTGGTTGGCTTCCACTTTTCCATCCATTGGGTGGACCCCTAGGCTATCAATGTTATAACCCAAAAAACACATATTCTGCCGCAAAGAAACACTTAGTCTTTTTCAACCGTAGTCCCACTGGGTCTATTTGCTTTAGCACCTTGTGTATCAATTCCCAATGTTCCTGTTTCCCTCTGTCCTCTGTCTGCCTGTGACCAAAATATAATTCAGTTTTACTACTACCCCTTGTATTCCTTACAAAATTTCCATAAGGTGTTGGAATATTGCTTGGCAGCTACTGAAGCCAAAGGGCAACCGTCTTACCTTAAACAATCCCTTCATGATGTTAACTGCCAGTACTTCTGCCGTTGCTTCATCCACCGCTGTTTGTAAGTACACATTTTGCAGGTATAACTTGGTAAAGAGTTTTCTGCCTGCCACACTTGCTTCATTTACTGTTGGAAGTGACACGTTAGTTTTGCACGCAGTATTCACTGTGCACTTATAGTCCCCACAAATGCGCACTGAACCATCTGCTTCCCGAAGACGCACCACTGGTGCTGTACGAGCTGAATATTCCGCCAGTTCATACACTCTGCATGCTACTAATCTATCAATTTCAGAACTCACCTCCTCCTTTAATGTGAACGGCACCACTCGACTCTTGCAAAAAAATTGGTTAGGTTTCTGACACCAACTCTACTGCCACTGGCGGTCCCACAAACTGTCCCCGCTCTGCACTGTCAAACATGTGTGAATATAACTGCGTTACTTTCACCATTCCCTGTTGCTGGATACTAAAGATACCTTCCTCTGTGATTCCTAAGGGGTCTAACCAGTTCCTGTTCAACAAACTCTGTCCTCTACCCACAGCTACTAACAGCTGAAGTCTAACTTGGTTGGTGTTGGTTTGTATTGTCACTTCCAGTGTTCCCTTAACATTCAATCTTTCTTGCAAGCAAGTGTGCCAACACCAAGTTGGCTTCATGTAGTGGGCGCTTTCTCTGGCCACAGCAACTTGTACGTTTCATGAGTTGATTGTGAGACCTGCCTCTTTATATATTCCCATTGTATGTTTCTTTCCACCTAACCATTGTACCGTTGTCTTGCGCAGTGTATACACTGCTGCCTCTTCATTGTTGTCTGATTCCAAGTGGTTGGTCAGGCTGGAATTTCCTGCACTACTGCTGTTTCGTTTCCTGGCATCCTTAGTGTCCTTCGTTATCCCTGCTTCCCATTTCTCTACAACGGAGCCTGTAATTTCTTCTTGCCTAAATGTCCCGTCTTGGAGAAAAAAGGGCACACTTTACGACTGTGTCAGCATGACTCAGGGGTATGGTTGCCATTGCGCCTCCAACAGGGTTTCTTGCTATCTCTAAATGGTGGTCTACTAGCTGGAATGTTGACCACCTAAGACTGCAGTCTCTGCCTGCTTAACCACTACTTTGTTAATCGCCCTTGCTGACAATCCTAACCTATCTTTTAAGTCGCTAACATTGCGATCAGTTGCGTCTGCTGCAAGTGCCATGTCCACCACTACTTTGAATGTCAGTTTCTCTTTCATGAGGAGTGCCTGCTGAAGTTTTGCATCACGCACCCCGCAAACCACTCTGAACCCCAAACATCCTTTCCAATTCCTTGAAATTGCAGTGTATACTCAACCACCACAATTCCGCAGTGGACTCGCCTTCCACCTGATCCCGCTTGTGAAATTTATAGGTTTCTACTATTTCACTCAGTTTTGTCCCAAAATGGTGTTTTGAATGTGTCAAAATATCCGTTAGCTGTATCTCTGTTGCACAATTTGGTTCCATCAGCGTTGCGACTAGGTTATAAAGTTCCGCCCTGCAAAATGTAAAAAATATTGCTCTCTTTTCCTCGTTACGCTTCACTTTATTTGCAAGAATAATACTGAAGACATTCAGAATAAGTTTTCCAAGAGTCTCATTCTGGGACAAATTCCCCAACCGATGGAAATTGCGCCATTAGTTGTTTACATTGCCATTCGTGCTCATCTGGTTCGATTTTTTCTCGTCGCCACTGTTGTTTATCATCTCCTACCCGCTACCCGACATACTTGACCTTCAAGTTCCATCCTGAATGCCCATTCTCGTCCTCTACGGACGTTCCTGTAACCAGCCAGTCGTTAACGAGACACTCGCTCGTCACGCCCGACCAGGTAAAACTTATGCCCGTGAAATAGCTCCATCCTCAATCGTACAAATTTCTTTTTTCCATTTTTACCACTTCAGCTATATACAGAACAGTGGCGAAACATGGAGATACCCTGGCACCCTTCTTGTCATCAAAGCTGACAATTAACTAGTCAGCAGCAACATGGCATGTCCACCACATCTTATTTAACCAGACAGGACTACCTCTACCGAGACAAACATCAGCAATTTTATAGAGATCTCCTTTATTACGATGTACATTGTTTAGTGTTAAGGTAGGGTTTAATCATGGTTTACGTTAGTGATTTAATACAATAGGTGCCATCTATAATTTATTGTGTTTTCATGGTGCCTATGTCAAAAGTGAGGTTAGATTCCAGTAGGCATAGGACATTTCCAGTGTTGTATGTTATTTAAAGTCATCTGTTGGGTTATTTTGTATTTAGCAGTCATGTCTTCTACTCTGGTGTTATTTGGGCTCTTGACTCACTTTGTGATTTAATAACTATGGGATTGATGTGGGGTGAAACTGATTGATTGGGCAACCTTGTTTAACTCTTTTGCTGCACAGAATTTCCATCTCGGCTCTTCCTGATGCACAGACTCCAATTGGAATTCAGCTGTAACTTTCACCAGCAAACACAGTTATACACACTGACCTCAGTGCTAGAGACAGCATCTGAACTCTCTCAACAGTTTGAAGTACGAAGCGCACTACCCTGTCTGTGATCACCCCATGAGAAAATGCCAGATATGAATTAAATTATTAAAAACAAATTCACGACCAGTCAAAGAATATGAAAAGAGAACATTGACATGTAATCGAAAATGGCCATTACAAATTAATATTACAAAACAAGTTGCACATACCTATGCAATTTTCCTTTGGCACCAGTTTCAGGTGAGGAAACTTAAGAAGCTGGCATTCAGTGTGATCGCTTGACTTTGTGTTGTTTCTTCTTAGCATACGGAAGTCACCTGCAGGAGGAACAAGAAATGAGTAAATTCACACCACTGACTGACTTCACTTTTTTATTAATTTGATGGTGGACTCGAGCCAAATGAGGGCCGGCACACAGCCCACCCCAAAGAGTGGATACACCAGCATTTGAGAACGACACTTCCTGTGAGCTGTGACACTTACAGATCACTTCATGTGTAGTATGCATAGTTACTTTGAGAATGCACCCTGCGTTCTAAATGTAAAGGAGATTGTGGAAGGCGGCCAGTCGGTGTGAAAGGACATGGCAACCAAAGTGTGTTTACGAATGTATCAAAGTGTTAAATAAAATCTTTAAAAGATTGTATTCATTCAACAGTTTTTTTGGACACGATACATCATGGATATACTACCTACCACCTGATGAATGTCATGACGTAGTTTTTTTTATCTTTTCAACTTGCAGATATAACATTAAAAATAACTTATTTAAACTTGTGACTGACTTCACAGAAATCAAATATTATCATTGAAAATAATTAGTTTTTGAAATTTCTTACGTCATTTATTTTTAGTTAAGATACCACATATTATATTTCTGTCAGTAACACCCATTGAATGACTATTTACATTTTTTTTTTTTTTCAGTTTGTAATGTTTAGTTTAAATGGTAGATTCTAGTTAATGGTTTTTGTTATTCCATAATATGAGATATAGCATGCACTTACATGGTCCCCATTTTCACTTTATTTTTACCAAACTAAAATTAGATTTTAATAATAACAAAAAAATTTATTATTGAAATAAACTGATTCTTACATAAAACTAACACAAAATATAGCACATATAAAAAAATTCTTAGAAACTATTTTTTCCTGAATGTAATACAACACGAATCCAACGAAATATATACATCAGGACCACAAATGATTAACAATTGAATATATTGCACATATGATTTTCTTACAAATAATAATTGAAGGATGAGACACCATAATATTGTCTACCAGTAAGCATTTATTAAGTATACTTAGTGGAAAGTCCATCTATTCCTTTTACTGCACTTAAAGATGCACTATTAACAATGGTCTTGCTTGCCAGAATAACATAATTTTATCCAGTTTAAAACTAAGATCCACGGGATGGTGTAATGATGCAGTATTCTTTATTTTCGGGACATGTGTTTAATTTTTCTTTAGCTTTGCTAAGCTTTATAATATTTTTATCTGGTTTCAAAATTAAAGCCAAAGGTGGTTCATTTATTCGTGATAGTTTCTTTATCGGGCGGACGTTTGCAGTTTCGTGTCAGACATCGTAGTTTTCAGTTTTTGTTAAGCGTCAACATTAGAGTAGCTTTTTTCAGACTGCGTCGACAAGTTTTATACGAGAAGTTCGTTTATCTGTATGTTGACGGCGCAGTTTTAGTCTGTACAACGCAGTTTCGATAACGTGTGGAGAGCGTGCGCAGCCCACGCCAGGCCCTTATCTTAGGACAGGGGGGTGATAGGCAGTACAAGTGTGCCTGTCGCCCTTCAAGCAGTGGATTGAGGTCAGTTGAAAGTCAGTCGCCCTTCAGGGCAGTTGGAAGGCAGTCTCCACTCCAGTCAGTCGTCTAGGCCACGTCGGGTGTGACGCTAACCCCCACATCGGCAAACTTGAACTTGCTATATTATTTCTCCGCCGGTGTGGGAGGTCGCCGCATTTCTTATTTCTTAGAGCCAGTTTGTAAGAAACGTAATAATTCGTAAACAACTGTGGCTCTGTTCTGCCCGTGTCTATTTATCTGTGAACGTTTCGTACTCTGCATATTCTGAACTTCGGATGTGAAATGTATCACTTAACTGTTAAATAAAAGTATGGAACAAAATACACCGGAACTTTACTTTATTTCATCTTTAATTGGCGTCCATTTTACAGAGTCTCGTCTCGTGTTACTCCGTCTCGAGCTAGTCGAGTGATAAGTTACAGCCGAGTGGAAACGTTAAACCGGCTGTAACTGTAGCGGCCAACGTTACAATGGCTCAACCCCCCTCGGTCCCTTTTGGATCCGCCAGTGAAAGACTCTTGTTACATTTACTACTGACCATGCAGCAGCACTACCAACACCTTTTCCTAAAAAGAACACACACACACACGCACGTGCACACACACCCACACATGTGCACACACCAACTGATATCCTGGTTTGGAACTCCTGAAAGTGTAAACACTACTATACAGATCAACTGTAAAAAGTGCCCATTAACGCTGCAAGACAGTCTCATGTTGACAGCACATTGTGATACGCTGAAACCTATTTCTGAAAACATAATTAAACTGCTTAAAAAAATGTTTCGCATCAAACGAAAAAAGTCATGAATGTTCCAACTTTATTAGACGGAATGCATTTCTAGGATAACGTTTACGCAATTTTCTGGCGTTTTTGTCAAAACACATGTGTCCCACTTGACTGTAGTTAACTTTTGGTGCACTGTCTCCGTGACAGACGAAAGTCAGCTTGTTTTCATTCAGCAATGTGGAGACTGGTAGCGAGAGCTTGACTGCACAAGTAATCTGATCAAGTCACCGCACACAATAACAAAGTTTCAACGTGCTAGGATAATTTCTCTCGTACAAAGTGGTGTTGTAAAACCTATGATTGCTGTATCTGTAGGTGTTTCACAAAGTGATGTGTTTAGGATCTGGAGGCGATACATAGAGACTGGTACTGTTAATGATTGACCGTGATCTGGTCGCCAAAGGGTCATAACACCTGCTCAGGACAGCTATGTGAGAATCAATGTATCCTGGAACAATACCTCAACAGCAAGGGAGATACAAGATTGTCTTTGAGCAGCCTCAGGTGTACAACTCTCTGACCAGACCGTGCACAATCGTCTTTGAGAGGTAGACCTACGTTCTAGGAGACCCATGATAAGATCTTATCGCAACAGACAACATCGGTAGAACCACTTACGATGGGCAAGGGATGATCAAGAGTGGACAGCTGAAGACTGGTCCCATTATCTGTTCACTAATGAGATGAGGATTTGTTTTACGCCAGATTCCAGAAGGTCGAGGGTGTGGAGAAGACGAGGAGCCCCGGCACGGCGTCATGCTGTGCAAAGTCCAAGGATACCGAGGTGGAGGAATCCTGGTCTGAACAGGAATCATGCTTGGACGTCGAACACCTTTAGCTCGTATTGAGAGCACAATGACAGCTCGACGGTACTTCACAGATATCCTTCAGATTGTGGTGCACCCTTACCGACAGACATTTAGTGAAATGTTTCTGCCAGCAGCACATGATAATGTCCACACACACAGTGCAGGAGTCGTTGATGAATACTGTCAGCAAGCCGGTATCCAAAGAATGAATTGGCCAGCAGTAAGTCCAGACATGAACTGCATAGAGCATGCCTGGGACATTCTGAAAACTGCCATTCAAGCATGCCATCAACAACCCAACAATGTACAGGAGCTGATATTGGCCGCGCGGACAGAATGGGACAACTTGCCACAAGAGCGACAGGATAACCTCATTCACAGTATGCCTCGGTACGTCAGGGATCCTGTGTTTTCTCGAGGTCGTTACACACGGTATTAATCCATGTGGAGTGTTACAATAAATGAAAAGATAACTATGGTGTTTCCCAAACAAACAGACAGCTAGAGTATTTTGTTTATTGTTACGATAGCAAATGACTTTTTGCAATATTTGCATTGTTTTGTTACACATGCATTTGCAACATGCTTACATAAAAGGGAAACGTTGTGTTAACAGTATTTTTGGCACAATAAATCTCCGATGCAAAACCTTTTTTTTGCGCAGTTTATTTTTATAAAGTGTTGCATGGCTAATGCAAAAACCGGTTTCAGCACAAATATGTGGGCATATTTATGAGAATTTCACTTTGTAGTTTCACCACCTTTTTATTGATACTTCATGAACTCCATGACTGGACTGGTTATAACATGTTTACAAATTGTTTTGAAAGTCTATGTACTGCACACTGTTCAGTATTTAAGATAATTTGTGTACATTCACTATCATCATTACTTATATATTTCTGTTGTGTATGTTACTGTGGACTATGTAAGAGTTGATATAGTATGCTACAGCAACTGGTAGATATTTTATTCAACACCCACACATCTTAAAGTGGTTTCCATCTAATGNCTAACAAGTCCCTCCTTAACAATTAAGCTCTTGTTGAATACATTTTTAATAAATTTCCAGATTTCATAAATTTACAAATTAAGTCTGTCAGGAAAAATGGAATTTCCGCCAAAAATGGTTGCGAAACATTTGCACTAGGCCATAAATATTAGTGCATACAATAACTTAAAGAATATGCATCATTCCAAAAAAAATTTTAATTACTGCAATAATTATTGAACAAATATCCTTCTGATTAATTAAGTTTATGAGAGTTAGTATCCAAGACTTTCACAAGACTTGAAAATGAAATAAGATAGTCATTTGAAAAACTTAAAATGTGAAAATATTAAACATGTTAAGAAACTGCTAAACACTTCTCACCATCATTAGAGTTACACAGCTTGATCTCATCAACACCAAACACAGCACGTGGGTACTCTGCCTGGAGAGAACCATTAAAAACTGCAGTGAATGTCAGCACAAGATAGCCCGCATAAAACTTGGTATCAAATATCATCTGCGTTCTCTTCCAGTCTCTAAACTGTAATCAAGAAAACAACAAGTATAAGTTACACCACGATGGACAAATAATTGCTATATGGATAGATCCTAATCATGATGTGTACATGAAAAATTAATGTTCACAACACACACAATCCATTTCTAACAAAAACCACGGATCGGGATTCCCATATAGATGGATTGAGATGGCGCTACAGCAGCACGAGTCATGCAATAGGTAGCGAGCAGTATCGAAGCATGGCGAGTATCGCAGGCAGAAATGGAGTCTCTGTGTAGTTCGGACAGATAGGTAGGTACAGTAGGGAGCTGACCTGACGAGAAGGCAAGGCTGCGTGGCAACCACCCCACCCCCCCCTCAGCAGGCACTTATCGCAGTAATGGGTCACCCTCGCTACTAGTCATCTCTGGCAGTCAGTCACGAGTTAGTTTTGGTTGCGTGCGTATCTGGACCATATACTACGGCGCAATCTAGGACGAAAGGAATTGTATTGCGAATCGCCGAATTACCAGCTTTGCAGGCGGCACATTTCAGCTCCACCTTGTTATTTCAGTATTTAAAATCTTTTAAAAGCAATGTGTGTGACATTCATTACCCGGGAGCTGGCGGCACTTCAATTTTACTCTCAGTAAAATAAGTGAGTTCTGAATTTAAAAACTATACATACTAATTTAATTTTCTGAATATGAACAAAGTTGAATTATGCTGAGAAATGTGATACACGACCTTGTAGATTTAATATTTTTTGATTTGATAAGTTTAAAACATAAATTGCTTAAGTTGCCATGACCTAAAATTAAAAAATTAATTACTTAAGTATATTTTGAATGCTGTTTTTATTCTCTGATTTTAAAGAGTTTATGTGAAATTAATTTTTCTAATGCATAAAATAGTACATCGTGTGACACTGACTTTAACACAGATTTTCATCAGCTCCCCAAAATACTTTTAATGCTAGTAGAAGTCTTTCAATCCATTACTCATATGTCCATTGTATCGGCAAGAAAGTATCGGTTCGTACCGGTATCTGTAAAAATCTGTATCGGCTCAGCACTAGTACCGATGCTTGTAACAGTTCGCTGTCAACACCAGGCAAACACTGAAAATGTCCACATGAAAGAAATGTGTACTGTGACTCATTTGATAGGAAAATAATCAGAGACATCATTCATGACTTTTACTTAGTACAGAAACAAGTACCAACATGTCCCAAGATTCTCGTTGCTTTGAGAGAAAAAGTTGATTTTCCATGGGGTGTTCATACGCTCAGACGGATACTGAAAGAAATTGAGTTTGAATGGAAACGGTGTAACAGTTCTCGGAAACTATTAGTGGAAAGACAGCACATTGTCTACTGACCTTGTGAATACTTAAAATCAATTCTTCACTACAGAATGGAGGGGCGCCCCATGATTTACATTGATGAAACCTGGGTTGATAGCAACATCACACTTGACAAGTGTTGGCGAAGCGATACTGAACCTGGTGTGTTAACCAACAGTAGTTCTTCAAACCATTTAATGGTTTTTCACGCAGGTGCTAAAACTGGATTCAAAGAAAATGCACAGCCCATTTTTCCAGCAGGCAAAGTTACGGGGGACTACCGTCGACAGATGAATTCAGCGAACTTCGAAAAGTGGATGCATAATCTAATATTGCCAAACCCAATGGACAAGTCTGTAGCTATTATGGACAATACGCCTTACCACTCAGTGCAAGAAATTAAACCCCCATCGAAGTATGCGGTGAAAAAGGAAATGGAGTCATGGTTGGCAAATAACATTCCCTTTTGTTATGAAATGCAAACAAAGCTTTTCAACTTAACTGCGCAGAACAGGAAGCCAGAAAAAGTATTTCGCATTGACCAACTTTTAAAGCTGCACGGTCAGTATGTTTCTAGACTTACTGCTTATATGTGCGAACTTAGTCCCATTGAACTAGCGTGGTCTCAAACAAAGAGACTAGTGCGGTAAAAGAACATTACTGCTAGCTTGTTGTCAACAAAGCTAATGGAAATCAGGACGGAAGCAATATCTTCCGTCACAAAAGAAGACTGGCAAGGATACTGTTCGCATGTCCGAAATATAGGAGCAGACTACTGGCAGAAGGACTGTTGTGTGGAAGACGCAATAGACAGTTTTGTGATATGCCTAGGCCGTGACTCCAATAGCTCGAGTGACTCATCTGATGACGAATTCTCCTCTTTCAAATCGGAACTGGCGCTGCCACTTCCCGAAAGTTAATAAATTATCACAGAATAACAACATCCACTGTTTGAGGTAAGCGTTAAGAGTATCTCCTTTTAGAGTATTTTAAAGTTATGCATTCCTGATAGTATCTGTTTTCGCCCTAAATTTGTGTTATCAAAATTTTTTTTGCAGGTCACTATGGTTGTTTCGCAGGTATTCAATTAAAACATTTGAAGTTAAAACAGTTTGAAAATGTTGTTTTTCGCTATGTTTGAAAGTCTTCAAATTAGTGTTGGAAATGTGAACAATGTTTTGAAAATTGTATCTATTGTGAAATGTGATTTATTTCTGTACGGGAACAGATTGCAAATGCATACAATAAATAGCTTGCTTTAAAAATTTGTACTTCAAACACAATGCAAAACATTTCATGCACCAGGTAGATGGGCACCTTAATGGTGAACTTTAAGGTTACTGTTAAAAATAATTTTATATATATATATATATATATATACTACCATAAAATTATACTGCAATATGAGTAGTGCAGCAAGCAGTAGTCTAACATGGGTAGTGAAACAGGCAGTACCTGTAATATGGGTAGTAAAACAGGCAATACTGTAATATGGGTAGTGAAACAGGCAATACTGTAATATGGGTAGTGAAACAGGCAATACTGTAATATGGGTAGTGAAACAGGCAATACTGTAATATGGGTAGTGAAACAGGCAATACTGTAATATGGGTAGTGAAACAGGCAATACTGTAATATGGGTAGTGAAACAGGCAATACTGTAATATGGGTAGTGAAACAGGCAATACTGTAATATGGGTAGTGAAACAGGCAATACTGTAATATGGGTAGTGAAACAGGCAATACTGTAATATGGGTAGTGAAACAGGCAATACTGTAATATGGGTAGTGAAACAGGCAATACTGTAATATGGGTAGTGAAACAGGCAATACTGTAATATGGGTAGTGAAACAGGCAATACTGTAATATGGGTAGTGAAACAGGCAATACTGTAATATGGGTAGTGAAACAGGCAATACTGTAATATGGGTAGTGAAACAGGCAATACTGTAATATGGGTAGTGCAGCAGGCAGTACTGTAATATGGGTAGTGCAGCAAGCAGTAGTATAACATGGGTAGTGAAACATGCAGTACTGTAATATGGGTAGTGAAACAGGCAATACTGTAATATGGGTAGTGAAACAGGCAATACTGTAATATGGGTAGTGAAACAGGCAATACTGTAATATGGGTAGTGAAACAGGCAATACTGTAATATGGGTAGTGAAACAGGCAATACTGTAATATGGGTAGTGAAACAGGCAATACTGTAATATGGGTAGTGAAACAGGCAATACTGTAATATGGGTAGTGAAACAGGCAATACTGTAATATGGGTAGTGAAACAGGCAATACTGTAATATGGGTAGTGAAACAGGCAATACTGTAATATGGGTAGTGAAACAGGCAGTACTGTAATATGGGTAGTGCAGCAAGCAGTAGTATAACATGGGTAGTGAAACAGGCAGTACTGTAATATGGGTAGTGAAACAGGTAGTATTGTAGCATGGTTGGGGCAGCAAGCAGTATATCAGCATGTGTAATGAAGCAGGTAGCAGTGCAGCTGACAGTGGACCGGAAAAAGGTAGATACATGCTAAGGCCTGTGATCTATCAACCTACCCATGCAGGAATGGGTCATACATAGGAATGCAGCTCTGTCAGTCTGCTGTGAGATTTACAAGAACCAAGCCAGCATTTGTGGCTTGGTGCTTCCATCAGCTTTGACTGAGATCTAATCCTGATAAGGCTGCAGGAGGAAACACATGACGACAGGCATGCTGGAAAGGAAAAGAAAGGACACATGCTGTGTATTCACGCAATGTTCGTTTGTGTACGAAAACAAAAATAAAGATGACCAGCGTAGGAGGTGCTAGTAGTCCAGCTAGCAATGGGCAAGTCAATGATTAGGACATGGGCAAAGACGAAAATAACTCTAGTTCATAATAAGTCCAGGTTAGGTACACAAGGGTGGTGCAAATCTACAGGTGGGTGCAACATTCAGCCTTATTCTTACCCCACTCACACACCAGTAGATGTTGCTCTAACCTGATGCTGGCAGGAGCAAAAAAAGAAAGAAGGCTCTACCCTTATGAATTTCAGACCACCGCTGAACAAACTGATGGCAACTCTAAAATCTTCCATAAATATACAAAATAGATTAACAGCAAAAAAAAAAAAAAAAAATCACACTTTTACAATGGCATGAAAATCAGGGAACTGAGAAACACTTCGACATTCAATTGAATACTTACTTTCAAAGAATATTCAAATACAAATGCGTGAAAAATTATTTCCAAAACTCTGCCTTCAAGTAGGAATTAATTTTTGTAAAGTTATACCCTATGTAAACTGAGAAGCTAAGAAAGAGCTCATAACCACCACTCCAAGTTTCTTCAAAATACGTTCAACAAATGTTGCTTCTTTAGAAGGCAAACAGACAAACATTTTTATTTTATTCACAAGATATATCAGTATCAATTTCATTATTACCAAAAATATATTTTCAAACAAAACTTTATGAAAATTATTTGTACCTGTAGACAATTTTTAGTTTCTTATGTCATTTATTGACATTTCTGACCTTGTTTAGTAAGTATTGGGCCAAATTGGTTCACCCAAAATTAGATACTTGAAATAAACCAAATATTTTAAATAAAAAACATATAGATATTTATGCATGTGTTGATTATGGGCAGAAGTTTTTTCAGTAGATTTCAAAAGTGTTTAAAAGTAACAACGAACAGTTTAATACTGCATTCAGGTTGGACTTCAGAAGTAAGCGGAACCAAAGCAATATTGGAGCAAGTTATCAAGTACATGAACATGTAACATACATTTCAAGGAAAATTAATATTTTTATTTTGTAAGATGTTTAAGCTGGAAAGTTAATGAGGGACTGTTTACGTGCTAAAATACTCTAAGCTCACATTAAAATACTGAGCGAGGTGGCACATTAGTTAAACTTTGGACTCAAATTCGGGAACACCTGGGTTCAAGTCCCTGTCCAGCCATGCTGATATCAGTTTTCCATGGTTTCCCAGAATCACTCCACGTTAATGCTGGGATGGTTCCTTACTATAGGCCGTGGCCAATCCCCTCCCCGCTCCTGCATCTCTGAGCAGCTAGCTCCATCTCTAATGACCTCGCTGTCGACGAGACGTTAAGCCCCATTTACCTACCTACCTACCTAACCTACCTACCAACCCATCTACCTCACATAAAAAAAAAAACTCATTCATAATAATTTCTTAGGAATCAAACACTGAACTTTGTGGTCTGGGGATAAAGCCTCAGATGTTATTTTCAGAGAAAATGAATAAAACTCTGTGCATGATTCACAAAGTAATATTCATAAGTGTGGCAAGAGTGGGCCAGTGTTCTGTTAACATATGATCCCATTCCAAGAAAGCAGGAGCTGATCCAGGCTAGTATACATACATCTGCAATGTTTCCTTCAAGGAAGTTAGACCTCATCTTCCTCTATTACCCACAATGAAACAAATGAATAAAACTAAAAATACTGCATGTCTCAAGGTATTTACCTTGTGCTTTATGGGGTCATAAGTTACAGGGAAGACTATTAGTTTATTTTTAACATTGGGTCACAAAGTAGATAAGTACACAGAGATGAAATGGCGTGGCAGTTCCTTTGATGAGGCCGTGTCCATTCCCTGATTGGCTGCGAAAGGCCCTGGGAATGGGCCTTGGGTCCGATCGACTTCTGCGCGCTGCCCAAAGTTCCATATTGGCTAGGCTGCCGGCTGGTGAGTAGGATACCAGGTACTGATTGGTGAACGGTGTTGCGACATGCTTGTGGACAGTGATGCCCTTTTGCTGATGTGTGTGGCTGGAGTTCGCGGTACGAACGTTTGTTTCAGTTTCACCTCTGTATTCTTAGGTACTCTGTGACTGGGTGGTCCAGTGCATATGCAGACCATCTCCATGGTCATGCCTGTGGTAATATCAGCATGATATCTTACCTCATTCTGCATATTTGTAGTCTGACTAACTTCCTCATTTTTTAAAGACTGTGTATCAACGACAGTATCACCTCCATGCTCTTTCACGAGTTTCACAACTAATTTTGATTGAAGTGGTCTTGCAGGGATGTAGTATAAAAAGGACACGCAAACTTTTCCTGAATTCGTCACAAATCTTTGTGTTTTACCAACAAGCCCATTTGTAGTACTTCCTTGGAAAGTGTCTGAAAAATAAACAATCCTTTTTGAAGGCAAACAAAAACTACATTTACTGCATAGAAATTGGTGTGGCAACAAAATAATTAACAAATGTACAAAAAAAATGTAATAAAGGGTTAACAATAAACAAGAGCTTTTTAATTTTATATTATACATTAATTAAAAAAAATTATTGGTAAAGAAGTTTGATGACAATGCAAATCATAAAAATGAAATGAATTTAGCTCCATTTCAAGAAAGATCCATGGTCATGCAGCGCCTCCCATCATAGAAAACCAGGTTTGATTCCCAGCAGGGTCGTCCACTGGATTTTTTCACATGGAAATAGTGCCGGGTGATGTCGCCGCCGGCCAGCGGCTTTTCTCAGGGATCTCGTTTCCGCCACCCTTGCATTCCAGTAATGCTCCATTTCCACCTCATTTCACCCTCATTAGCTCTCAAGACCTCATTGTTAAGAGCTGCCCAAATCTCTCCACCCCACTCCACTCCATTTTAAGAAGAAATCTTGAAACTTTCAAAGACTCAAAAAGTTCAAACTATACTTCTTTTTAATGAGCCATGAATGATTGAAATGTTTAAGGAGTAATTCCTAGATCATTGTACTCTACATGGTTGTACATTACAGTACATGAGACTGTAGGTTGTTCATAGGGATTGCAATCCGGAAAATCGGATCCGGTATCCCGGCGAATCCGGCATGACTAAACGTTTACCGGATTCGGTACCGGATCCGGTGATATCAATTTTTGGCAAAATAATCGTGCTGTTGCATGAGTAGGTACTTTAAATGCGTGGTGCGTGTGAGTCGTTCGACGCTGAGTCGCCCCACCATGCCGCGCCACGTGCTCAGTCCTCAGTATCATTCGAGTATTCGACTTGCTCGAGTCAACAAATGTGTGTTTTGTTGTCGCGCTGCTTCGTCAAAATGTAAGTAACTCGACATATTTTCTTGTATTCACGCAAGCACTAATGATTTAAGATTAAGGATAAAATGAAAAATAAACCGCGAGAGTATCCGCTAAAAAGTGTTTTATTTAAATAGACATTGTTTTTGCTCAATTGATAAATGAATTATGTTTACGTTACGTTCCACTACTTCCACTTATGAGTGTGAGAATTATATAAAAGATTATTAAATAAATACATAATGCCGGATACTTCACACAAATTGTCTGAATTATTGGGAATGAATTGAGTTGAGTTACGTAAATGAACAAAAATTTGAATTAAAATTGTAATTAAATATGTTTTGTATTTTGTTTGCTACAGAGGTACTACTCGTACTACTAGCCTAGTTGACAAAAGTTTCAAAACATGTCACTTTCAAAACCAAGCCAAAATGAGGAGGATTATGTTGGGGACAGTGAGAAAACTGTATGGCATTATTTAAAAAAAATGCAAAAAGACAACTCTGTGAATGCGAAATGCACACTGTGCTATAACATACTAAAAAAAAGTTAAGGTTCTTATAAAGGTTTAAAAACACATTTGAGAACAAAGCATTGCATTGATCTAAGTTCTGAAAATAGCCAGTTAAAACATCCAAATTCTAATTCAGTTCCTAAACCAACCACATCAAAAACTGATTCAGCTGATATTATTTGTGAGGAGGAAATACCCAAGAAAAAGTCTAAAACAATTGACAGTTATTTTAAAAAGGAAAACTCGATGGAAAAGATGATCTCGAGAATGGTCTGTAAAAATGGTGTGCCCCTCAGTTTATTTTGTACGTCACCAGATTTGAGATATTTGTTTTCAAAAAATGGATTTCAACTTCCTAATTCACCAAACACTGTAAGATCTATAAAAGATTCTCTTTGAGTTTTGACAAATGGACGTCCCAAAAAAATCACCGATATTTGAATCTAAATGTACACCAAAAAGAAAAACACTTTAATCTGGGCTTGATGAGAATACATGGTTCAGCTACTGCGGAACATACTATCAGTCTAATAAAAAAACCGCTTAGAAATGTTCGGTCTTGATTCTGATACTGATATTATTGGCATGAGTATTGACGGCGCAAGTGTCATGGTCAAAGTAGGTAAGCTCATGAATTGCTATCAGCAACTGTGCTTCGCACATGCGTTACAATTAGCAGTGGTCGATGTTTTATATAAAATTAATGAAGACAAGGAAGAAGAACACCTAGTAACATCGCCAACAACATCTAATGAATCAGATACAGATGACAAAGACACAACGAATGATGCTCTTGAAGAATAAGGAGTTACAGTAACAATAACGGAAAGATTTTAATAAAGCACTAAAAAAGAAAATGACTGCATTTGAAAGTGAAGGAGTTCGAGGAGAATACTTGTCTGCTATTCATGATTATTTGCTGACAATAAAGCCGACAAGTGTAGAAGCTGAAAGGGCCTTTTCGGCCACAGGCTATATTTGTAGCTCTATTAGAAGTCGACTGGCAGATGACACGACTAACACTATTTGTTTTCTACGATCCTTTTTTCTGTCATAAATATAAGAATGAGACTTGTTAGCATTCTCAAATACCTAATTATTGTGATCTCAGTAAATTACGTAACATTAATTATGTTACATTTTATAAAGTTACTTACTAAAATTGCTCTATCTGTGAAAGTGAAATCTAGGAAGACTGAACCACCCATTATGTGTGGTTAAAATTTAACTAGTTACCTACACTGTCCTAGATTTTAATTGTTTGCTCGTTGTCTAATTTTAACATCAGAAATAAAGTTGATTTTATATATGTTTTTTTTTTATAAATTACCTATAGGTACAATACACTCTATTAACTCATTAACAGTTCATTTCGGCGGACCGAGAAGGGAAAATAATCCTGATTTGATCAATCCGGTCGGACCCGGCTGGATCCGTCCGGATCGATGTGAATCTGGTCGGATCCGGTCGGATTGAAAATGGCGCCGGATTGCAATCCCTATTTGTTCATGGTAAACTGAAAGTGTTTGAAAGCCTTGCTTGTGTCATGAGTCAGTAACTTCTCTAAAACAAATTTTAGTGTTGTTTCAGCAGTTAACAGGGTCGAATCTCTTCTGCATAGGGCCTCTACAGCCAATTGAAATGGCTGCAAACTGTCAATCAAGTATTTTATTTTCGACCATTCAAGGTCACTAAATTTTACGTCAGATCCTATTTCTATTAAAGCTTTATCGATACACACTTTCAGCTTATAAAATCTTTCTATCATAGCCAGAAGACTAGTCCAACGCGTGCGGCAATCCAAAATAAGGCTTAATTCTTTACCTGTATCTTCACCACTTTTTGCACTTTTTGATGAAGATCATTGTATCTAGGAATTACTTCAGCCCTAGAAAGATAAGGATGACGAGAATCCGTTATTGTTACTGTAACTCCTTGTTCTTCAAGACCATCATTCGTTGTGTCTTCGTCATCTGTATCTGATTCATTAGATGTTGTTGGTGATGTTACTAGGTGTTCTTCTTCCTTGTCTTCATTCTATTTATATAAATCATCGACCATGGCTAATTGTAACCCATGTGCGAAGCACAGTTGCTGATAGCAATTCATGAGCTTACCTACTTTGGCCATGACACTTGCGCACACTCTTTGAATATGAATAACAGGGAAAACTATTAAAGACAATATGATGAGACTGTATGCATTTAACACTAGACAGCATTGGGTGTATATGAGCATGTGCAGTTATTTTACTGTTGCCAGTTCCATTTGCAGCTAGGAGCAGCAACTCTACAATTGTAAAGTTTGAGTTTGAGTTTGAGTTTAGAGATTTGGGCAGCTCTTAACAATGAGGTCTTGAGAGCAGATGAGGGTAAAATGAGGTGAGAATAGAGCAGCGCCAGAATGGAAGAGTGGGGGAAACGGGAGATCCTCGAGAAAAACTGCCAACCAGATGCTTTGTCTGGCACGATTCCCACTTGCGAACATCTGGAGAGATCCAGCCGGGGATTGAACCCAGTTCGCCTTGGTGGAAGGCAAGCAGTCCAAAAGCTCAGCCACCGTGGCCCCATTACAACGAAAATGGTGGAGGTGACAAAGATTTCTTTCAAGCAACGTAAGTAGATATTAAAATGTTATTGGAAATGTGAGAGCATGATTGTGGTGCAGAGATGATGGACAGCAGAATTAAATACTGTGCCACTGTCACGTGTAACAATAGCACAAATACGTTACAAGTTTGAGAGGGACAGAACTGTGTGTAATGTAAAGAAAAAAGGTGTGGGCAGAAAAAAATGACAAAGAAAGTGGGGAGCTATTACATACACATTCACAAAGTCCGCCAGGAAGTCAAAATCTGTATGGCAGGCTGTGCGTGAATGAAGAAGTGTCCATCACATTTTGAAGCAAGGAACATTCCCACGTTACTTTATGTTATGAATGCAGACAACCCAGACAGGCTTGTCAAATTTTGTAAATAGGCAATGACATTGAACATTTTACCAACATAATTGTTTTGTCTGATGATGCAACCTTTAAATAGAATGGGATCATGTGCGTCTTTTATACTTACTTGTATTCCATTTCATTTCACAGCACACTCTCAATGGCAACATACAACATCTACCACTATTAATTTTGGTGCAAACACAATCATACTGACCAATCTACTTGTGAGGCGTATTTCAGCAGCACCACTCCATTGTGTTGACACATGACGTCGGTTGAACTGACGACGTCACTGTCAGACAAGGGTTCTATTGTGCCAGACAGTGGCACGTGCTAACTTACTGTGATTTACTGTGATGACGTTTGGCTTATTAGCCGCTGATTGGTCCCCATCTGCAGTATACGTTGCGGCACATGGCCCGACGGCACGGTACAAAGTCATGTGTGGGGTTAGCGGCTCTCTGCACTATTGGTGTAGACACAGACACTCGTTTACCTGCAGTGGGCCATGGTCCAGGGTATCTCCTGGCTTGGCCACTGCTGCTGCTGGATGGAACTAGTGCCCTGTCATGGGCGGTGGTGGTGGTGCAGCTGGCGGGGCTATTTGGTTCCCTCGATGGGCTGCTGGTTCTCATAGGTTTGAAGTACGGATTGGCAATGCCCAATAGTAATGGAAGCCCCAGTCGTATGCGCACTACGATCGGGTGCAGCTCGCCGATGGTCTTGTGGAGTGGCTGGAAAGGGAGCTAGGGGGAAATGGGAGGTGAGACCTCTCCAGTTGTCGGGCGGCTTGAGCTCGTTCCCATGGGGATAGACTGCTGAGGGTAGATGGTACTGGGTTGCAGAAAAATTAGCTAGGTTCAGAGGCAGTAGATGCCCTCTTAATTCTCCACCTAGCACCACTCCTATGGATGAAGGGCATATGGGTGATACAACAGTGTACCACTTAAGGAAGAGCTGGCAACGAGTTCCCAGCTATGAGTGCAGCCAGTCGTGGCTAGGCCACCCAGACACAGTCTTATTGCTCCAACCGGCAAAGATAACGTGGTGGATGGAGCGGTGGGCTCATCAGGATGTATAGCCGCATCATGGTGTGTGGTCCAGAAGGGGTTAGGCCGCCAGAACAAGTCCTGTTACTCCAACCGGCAAATGTAACGCGGTGGGTGGAGTGAGTTGGCTGATCTGGATGTCTAGCCGCTTGGTGGATTGTGTTACTAGTGGTTAGGGCTATGTTGTACGTATGCACCAGGTACCTTTGCGTTTTGCGTACCTGGTCCACAGTACGGGTGGCCGTCTAATGGGTATGTTTTGCGACGTACATGTGCCCGGTTAAGGAAGGCCCGCAGTCCTACACTAGTTTAAGCAAAAAGGTTTCCAAGAAGCGGTCTCCTGCTTTTCCTTACTAGGTTTGACGTCTACGGGGATAGAAGTCACAGTCACCCTAGAAATAAGTACTAGGGGGTTAGGCAATATCACATGTTTATTCCCCAGAGGAATATACATGGTGGCTCGTACTAACTCCTAACTATCAATGAACTGTAACGTAAGTAAACTATGGTAAACCAGGTGAAGAGGACCTGGGTCTAATCTAAAAAAGAGCAGATACGGCTAGGTAGCTATAACAACTGACCCTAACTAATTCTATACTGTTGTCCAAAAGGGACTCTAGGTTCACTACTAAAGTGGCAGTGAGTGTAATGAGGGATAAGGAATATTTCTTCGAGGGTCGTTGGGCGAAGGTCTAGAAGACTTCTGGAAGGTAGCGGTGGTCCTTAGTGAGGAAGGCAGTAGGCAAAGGGCTCCAGCACACAAGGTGGTGGAGCAAGTTGCCAAGTATCAACTGGCACTTTGGAGCTCTGCACTCGCGTATGTAGATGGCCAGCTGCGGGTCTTTCGACTCCCTTCGGCAGGTCGGGCATCTTTGGGCTAGAGCCTCTCCCTGAGCGGCGCACATCACATTCTCTCAGGGAGAGGCTGGAAGTGCAATTTTCCTTGTATGTGGGTTGAATCGCTCCTGCAAGCTAAGGGGCAGCGCTGGTCTGCGTGGCTGGCTTCTGTCGCACACGGGGGTGATTAACGGACACATGACGTCTGACATACTGGTGTAGACGGCCTTGACTGCCGTGTCCTTAGGTGCCTCTTGCCTAGGGGTGTGCTGGTGCGTTCTGGAAGCAAGTCGTCTTGGGTTCAAACCCTGCTTGGGGTGATGTGACATCATGTGAAGATGTGGTGAAGTCGTATTTGGTCATTATGTCAGTATGCGTCACGCGTCATTGTATACCCCACCCCATCCATTGCCTAAAGATCCCCTAGCTTCGGAAGGCAACTACTCGGACGGGAAGCTGAATTGACCATATGTTTGTATTTTTTCTTCAAGTACAACACAACTTGTAAGCAATGGCCATGATTTTTTAACCATATATATATATATATGTGTGTGTGTGTATTTAATCAAATACAAGGTTAAAGCTGCTACTCAGGTTGATAATTTATGTGACTTATGGAACAGAAGTTTGGAGTTTAATGACTCCAAAGTCATTAATGACTCCAAAGTCTTTCACAATATTTATTCACAGTAGTTGCTGCAAAAATATAATAGCTGAAATCAGTATTTAATGAAAAACTTTTTTAAACCATTACAAATATTGCCAAATGCAAATATTCACTTGCACTACATGTGCTTTATATGAGGACAAAGAAAATTAGTTTAGAGAAAAGAAAACTGTTTTATTCATTCATAATACACCTATCCATATACTACAACATTTGGAACAATGGCTCAGTTATTGGCATAAAACACGTAACAATTTAAGAGCGCATGGGATGTAAATAAATGCTAAATACATGCATTGAAGTTCACAGGTTTTCGGAAACCAATAAACAAAAATGAAGAGGTCGCAATCCTAGATAATGGTTTTTGCCAACTTTGTAGGCAAAAGTTTTACCACACTGATGCATCTATTTGGTCTAATATCTTGAGCTACAATGGCATATAAAAATTTACAGCATAATAAACAACTATTGAAAAATGTATCACTCTGGTAATATATTTCTTTAACAAGTTACTAAAAATAATTACGTGCAAAGTATAGTCATTTTTTGGTTTCGCTATATTGGCTTCCATGATATTGTAGAATACGATTAACTTTTTTGGTGCCAATTTATGTCCCATGCACTCTTAAAGAACAAACTAAGATGGTATGGATTTTCTCAAAGAACTTCTGTTAACCCTTAAATTAATTTAATAACTTGTCACATCACCATATTTTCCCCGCAGAGGTACTATCTGTTGACAACACTCCTCGTGCCCAGCCAGCACTCAGCACTGCCGGGCATCAAATGTACTTCTCAAATACTACAACAAAGGGAACTCTATAACCACCAGCAGTAGAAAACTCAATTAAAATATATAAAAACCAAAATCATAATTACAGTTGTGTCTCCGCCATAGTACGTTTCTTAAACGAAATGCCCCAAAATTCAGAAACACAAGTGGCATCTGTTTCTTATCAAGCACTTGGTCAGCTATATGGACAGACACATTTCTGCCGTCGTACCTCACAGCCACGTGCTCCCACCTAGCGTAAACACGACTGACTCCGAACTGGAAAAAAAAAGAACAAGAATTATTGAAAGTGGTCAAGCTTTGTCCATTGTTCCCAGCTTGGCCTGAATATTTGCGATGNATTGTAGAATACGATTAACTTTTTTGGTGCCAATTTATGTCCCATGCACTCTTAAAGAACAAACTAAGATGGTATTGATTTTCTCAAAGAACTTCTGTTAACCCTGCAAATTAATTTAATAACTTGTCACATCACCATATTTTCCCCGCAGAGGTACTATCTGTTGACAACACTCCTCGTACCCAGCCAGCACTCAGCACTGCCGGGCATCAAATGTACTTCTCAAATACTACAACAAAGGGAACTCTATAACCACCAGCAGTAGAAAACTCAATTAAAATATATAAAAACCAAAATCATAATTACAGTTGTGTCTCCGCCATAGTACGTTTCTTAAACCAAATGCCCCAATATTCAGAAACACAAGTGGCATCTGTTTCTTAGCAAGCACTTGGTCAGCTATATGGACAGACACATTTCTGCCGTCGTACCTCACAGCCACGTGCTCCCACCTAGCGTAAACACGACTGACTCCGAACTGGAAAAAAAAGAACAAGAATTATTGAAAGTGGTCAAGCTTTGTCCATTGTTCCCAGCTTGGCCTGAATATTTGCGATGNAAAAAAAAGAACAAGAATTATTGAAAGTGGTCAAGCTTTGTCCATTGTTCCCAGCTTGGCCTGAATATTTGCGATGTTTCCTTCTGTTCCAAACTGATTGCTTGAGCAAGTGCATGAGTGATTGCAGAAGTGGAGTGGAGTGTAATAATTTGAACAGCTTTTAACAATGAGGTCTTGAGAGCAAATGAGGGTGAAACAAGATGGATAAAGAGAAGTGCAAGAATGCAAGGGTGGGGGAAAATGAGGATCCCCAAGAAAACCGGCCAACCAGTACATAAGCGTGCGCAGAGTTAGGTAATTGGGGGTGCAAACCACAAAATTAAGATCCAATTGTACTATTTGTACAAGATTTAAAAATGCTTATTACGAATATATGAAAATATACTCATCACAAATAATCTAAACTACATTTAACGTATGTTTAATTTAGTGGTTGTTTGAAACACACAGGCTAGCTAGTCAAAATACGAAACTGGCAAGATTAATTTTTATTTTCCTAAATTACATTACCTTGCTGGACACTGCTACTGCTTCATAGGCGTGCACAGAAAAGGTGCAGGGGGTGTTGCTGCACCCCCCAATTCGACATGGCAGCATCACACACCTTTGTGCCTGTCAGGATCGTAGACTTCAGTAGACTTAAGCAGGCAACACAAGTACTTTCTGCACAGCAGCACATGGGGGAAACCATGGGAGAGACAACAATGACCGTCCGAATGCGCGATGAGGAAACCACCATCACGGCNAGCAGCACATGGGGGAAACCATGGGAGAGACAACAATGACCGTCCGAATGCGCGATGAGGAAACCACCATCACGGCCCTCGTGTCAGCTGACCCACATGAGGATGCCACCATCACGGGCCTCGTGTCAGCTGACCCACATGAGGATGCCACCATCACGGGCCTCGTGTCAGCTGACCCACATGAGGATGCCATACTGGGCAAAACTACAATGTACAGCCAGCAGCACATAGATTCCCAAATGCAAAAATTCTGGCAGGGACTCCACCAGGGATTGAACCAGTTCACCTTGGTGGGATACCAGTACTCTGGCCACTACGCCACCTGTGGCCCCGATTGCATAAGAGAGTGGATGAGAGTATGGGTGAGTGCTTGAAAGTGATAGCATATGAGCTAGTGAGTGCATGAGTGAGTATTTGAGTGTATGAATGAGTGCATGAGTGAATAAATATGTGAGTAAGCAAATGTGAGTAAACAAGTGCGAGAGTCAGTAAGTGAGCAAGTATGGGCGAGTGTAAGATAATGACTGTGAGTGAGCTAGTGAGTGATTGAAAGAGCAAGAAAACAATAGTGTGTGTGTGTGAGTGCTGGTTAGTGAGGCTGAAAGAGTGTGAGTGAAAGTGAATAAGAGTGAGTGAGAGTGAGTAAATGTGAGCGAATAAGTGTGGGTATGAGTGTATTGAATGTAAGTGAGAGTTAGAGCGTGAACGAGTGAGTTTGCAAGAGAAAGTGTGAATGTGAAAGCATTATGGAGTGAGAATGAGAGTGAGTGAGTGAGTGAGTATGAATGAGAAAATATACACTGAAGAGCCAAAAAAACTGGTACACCTGCCTAATATCATGTAGAGCCCTCGCGAGCACGCAGAAGTGCCGCAAGACGACGTGGCATGGACTCGACTAATGTCTGAAGGTATGCAGGAGGCAATTCACACCATGAATCCTGCAGGGCAGTCCACAAATCCATAGGATTGCAAGGCGGTGGAGATATCTTCTGAACAGCACGTTGCAAGGCATTCCAGATATGCTCAATAATGTTCATGTCTGGTGATTTAGGTGGCCAATGGAAGTGTCTAAAGTCAGAAGAGTGTTCCTGGAGCCACTCGGTAGCAACTCTCGACGTGTGGAGTGTCGCATTGTCCTGCTGGAACTGTCCACGTCCGTCGGAATGCACAATGGACATGAGTGGGTGCAGGTGATCGGAGAGGATGCTTACGTATCTGTCAGAGTCGTATCTAGACGTATCAGGGGTCCCATTTCACATCAACTGCACACGCCCCATACCATGACAGAGCCTCCACCAGCTTGAACAGTCCCCTGTTTACATGTAGGGTCCATGGATTCATGAGGATGTCTCCATACCCATACACGTCCATCCGCCCGATACAATTGGAAACGAAACTCGTCAGACCAGGCAACGTGTTTCCAGTCATCAACAGTCCAATGGTGGTGTTGGCGGACCCAGGCGAGGCGTAAAGCTTTGTGTCGTGCAGTCAACAACGGTACACGAGNTGGATTCATGAGGATGTCTCCATACCCATACACGTCCATCCGCCCGATACAATTGGAAACGTAACTCGTCAGACCAGGCAACGTGTTTCCAGTCATCAACAGTCCAATGGTGGTGTTGGCGGACCCAGGCGAGGCGTAAAGCTTTGTTTCGTGCAGTCATCAACGGTACACAAGTGGGTCTTCGGCTCTGAAAGCCCATATCAATGATGGTCCTTTGAATAGTTCGCACGCTGGCACTTGTTGATGCCCCAGCATTGAAAGCTGAGCCACTTTGAGAAAGGGTTGCACGTCTGTCATGTTTAATGATTCTCATCAATCTTCGTTTGACCCGTTAGTTCACAATCTTTTTCCAGCCGCAGCGATGTCGATGATTTGATGTTTTACAAGATTCCCGATATTCACGGCACACTCGTGAAATGGTCGTACGCGAAAATCCAAATGTTATCGCTTCCTCGGAGATGCTATGTCCCATCTCTCGTGCGCCGACTATAACACCACGTTCAAACTCACTTAAATCTTGATAACCTGCCATTGTAGCAGCAGTAACCGATCTAGCAACTTTGCCAGACGCTTGTTGTCTTATATCGGCGCTGCCAACCGCATCGCGTTATTCTGATTGGTTCCATACCTCTGTTATTTGCATACGCACTCCTATACCAGTTTTTTTGGCTCTCCAGTGTAGGAAAGTAAATGTGTCAGTGAGCATGTACGTGTAAATGAGAACATTAGGTTATGTGAGTGCAATATTGAGTGTATGAGTGCATTCACAGAATAAGGCAGTGAAAGTGACTGAGCAAATCAATGAATATGTGAGTGTAAAAGCATGAGCAAGTGTGAGTGAAAGTGTGAAAATGAATGTGAGTGAGAGAGTGAAAGTGAGTCTGTGTGAGTGAGTAAGAGAGTGATATGACTGTGTGATAAAGTTTTGTGAATTAGTGAATATGATTAGGTGTGCGAGTGAGAGTTTATATAAGTGCGAGAGTGAACAACAGCCAAGTGTAAGTTTGAGTGTGGATGTAATTGTGTATAAGTGTGAGTGAGAGTGTGAACATGTGTATGAATTAGAGTGAGATCAAGAATGACAGTGAGCTTAGACATTTTGAAATATACTGAGAATATCCCATTTCACCAGCAGGAGCTGCATCAGTAAACACAGCAACTTACCACCTCATCTATCGCAAGACATAAGCTAGATTTCCTTCTGAGGAGGGATGGGAATTCATAATCCGTGAACAGCGGTTATAGTGGCCACATGGTCAGTGAACCTTTTCCACCCAGTCTATCAGCAGGAGCAACTCCGTATGGAAGAAAGCCAGAGGCAATACCAATTACTGGAAGTGGTACACAGGCCAGGTCATGAATTTAAGAGTACCTTCACTTTACAGGACGTGGTCAAAGTATCAAGGATAGCTTCTCTATGCCACCCTCATGACTGATGTTAGAACTGTGCCTAGTGGCTCTCAACGGTTGCGCTGCGGTACACTACTATGCTATGAGAAATGCTAGGTGTGCCGCAAAACTTCCAAAACTTTGTGATATTGCAGGTAAAAATAACTTAACTCAATATTTATTTCAAAAATGAACAAGAGAAAGATATTCAGGAACTTAAACTTAGTTTACAGGAGAGTTATTGGCTCACACCTTACAACAAAATATTTGAGTTATTAATGAGAAACTTGAACTTGTCGCTTCTTACACAAAAGTTCAATTTGTGGTAGAATTGAACTCTTCAACTGAGAGAAGTTTCTTGCGCCTATTGTTTTTCACGTTTTTTAGTGTTGAAAAGCCCAGCTCGCAAAAGCAGGTGGTTGAAAAAAACAACAGGGTATTAAGTGATTCCACTGGGTATGCTTTATTCATTAACATCCAAAACTTGAGAAGTAGTATTTTAACATATTATATTTTAAGAGTTTGGTCTATCTGTAGTTCTGCGAGCTGCTCGTCTTTGTCCAGAGAAATGTTGGTGGTGGATTCTGGGGACACAGTATAAGAATTGCGCATCCTGTCATACTTGTTGACAGTGATGGAAGGAAAATATTGTGCCATGTTTGACTTCCTCCGGGAGTGACCTCCTTACACCCAATCAGCGAGCCCATTTGGCATCTGGGAGCAGGAAGGTTCAGATGGCACAACCCGACCACCTCCTCTAGGTGGTAGGGCGGATAAGACTGGCAGTCCATATTTATAATTAAATCACCCAAGCGGAGTTCCTAGTAATGCCATAATTTGGAGAGAAATTGATTTTGGGGCAACCCAGGCTGCAGCAGCAGCAATGTCCATTAGATTGTGAGCAGCACTGCATTTATTTTGGGGAAACGGAATGTGTGACGATCAACCATGATTGAGAAGGCGCAACCCCTCCCCCAATAGCACCAGAGGTGATTAACCACCAATTAGGCGAACAGGAATTTTTCAAATTGCAAGAAATCCTGACCGACTATTCCTGGGCCTTTGGACATGGGGGACCCTTGCAGCAGACAAGAAGCATTAAATATGGCTGGCCCATAAGCAACCCATATACTGCCGCCCTTACCGCGTGTCTGCAGAAAGAAGAGAGAAAATCATGAACCAGGTACAAACGAAGAAGGTACAAGGGATTGTTGAACCCTTGAACTCACCCTATAATGCCAGAGTAAAGCTAGTGCCCAAGCAAGATGGACAGTTATGCTTCTGTGTCAACTACCAGGAGTCAAATGAAATCACCCACCCTATTGCTGCCCCAGCCATTAACCTAACCCACAAGTTGAGGGACATAGGGGCAGCCAAAATCTTCTCCACCCTCGACATGCAGTCGGAGTACTGCCAGATCTCAGTGCATCCAGTCTATCGGAAATACACAGCATTTACTACCCCCAAAGGGAGGGAAGATGTTACAGTTCAAGGTCATATCATTTGGCCTGAAAAACTCCCCTGCCACTTTTCAACGACTGATGTCAGCCGAAGTTCTCGTCGGGCACCTGGGACAGTTCTGTTTCGCATACCTCAACGATATTATTATCTATTCCGACTCGTGGGAGGAGCATTGTATACATCACCAATGCGTATTGGAAAGGCTTGAAATCCATGGGCTAACTTGTAAACTTTCCAAGAGCCACTTTGGAAAGACAAATATTGACTACATATTTGGGGCATGTTGTAACCCCGAAGAAAATTACCCTCAAATGGGGTCAATCCAAGCCATATTGGAGGCGAAGGAACCAAGAAGCAGTCACGCCAGTTTTTAGGGTTATGTAACTGGCTAAGAGACTTTGTACCCAACATTACCCAGTTGATGACCTCACTTAATCAATTACTGGAAAAGGAAACCTGCTGGAAATAGAGCGCCGAACAGCGAGCCACATTCCAGAACCTCAAGGAAAGCTTCAAGCACATTACCCTGCTACACAAGCTCCAGGAAGGAAAGCCCCCCCCCCCCCNGTCAAGATGGCTTGGGGGCCGTCCTTTACCAAGATGACATGGAAGGACAACCTCAAGTCATTGCCTATGCTAGCACACTGCTAAACTCCACAGAGCAGAAGTGTCACATTAAAGAGCAGGAGTGTCTCACAGTCATATGGGCCATACGTAAGTACCAGTATCACTTAGAAGGACAACCGTTTACCCTAAGGATGAACAGTAAGGCTGAATGAGTCCAAAACACCAAAGCCAAACTTGGTAGATGGGCCATGTTTCTTACGGAGTTTAACTTTGAAGTCCAACATTGCCCAATGAAACTGATTTGACTTGCCCGATGCCCTCTCCTGCCATCCCGATAGCCAGGGAGGAACCAAGGAAGAGGATAACTGGGAGCAGACGACCCCTCCCTGCCCCACCATTAAGTCTGGAGGAACACGTACGCCTCCAACAGCTGCGATAAAATACCAGCTGAACAACTTTCAACAACAGGACTCGGAGGTAAAACATTTACTTACAGACCAGCCAAAAGGTTCAACCTCTGGGAAGGTAATTGCATGGTCCGAAAATGGAAACCATAGAGCCACCTGGAAAATCTAGGTCCCAGACGAGTTAAGGCCCGGAATCTGCTAACACCACCATGACCACTGACAAGCCGGTCATCCGGGGATCAAGGAGACCCTCTGTGGCATAGGGGAGAGACATATCTGAGATATACGCCAGTATGTTACTGATTGTGAAACCTGCTGCCGCAATAAAGCCTACCCTCTACCAAAACAAACTGGAATAACCCGCCAGCCCCGCACTACCTGGACCCACCTTGCGGCAGATTTAATGGGACCCTATCCCCGCAACACGAAGGGGAAATTGGTACCTGTTAGTAGTCACGGACCAGTTCTCACAATGGGTCGAGGCATCTCCCCTGCAGAATCAGGGTACACCCGGGATAGTAAAGAAGTTTGAACTATAAATATTTCCCTGCTGGGGATACCCCCAGGCTATACTGACAGACAACAGGGCCAAGTTCACGGGACACAGGTGGAGAAAGGTCTGTAACCAATGGGGCATGGAAATGTGGACCACCTCCTCTTACCACCCACAGGCAAACCCCACTGAGCAGAGGAACCAGGAGCTGAAGAAAAGCCTCTGACTCAGTGTGGGAGAAGACCACTGGCCTTGGGATGCCTGTCTGCTGGAAATACTGTTCACCATATGCCATAGAAAGAACGAGGCCATAGATACCACGTCCAACCAACTGATATTAGGCTGTGCCTTGTGACGGCCAGGCAATTGGCAGCGGGAACACGAGCCCTTCATCCTGCCACAACCCGAAACAATATGCCTGGAAACACTAGGAACATGAGGAAAGCCCAAGAAGCCCAGGATCGATATCTCGAGTAGAAATACCCCAAGGCAAAGACTGAGTCAGGGCCTTCAAGCTCTGCAAGAAGGTCCTCCTCAGAAACCATCCCTCAGTCGAGCCTGCGACAAGTTCTGTGATGGGTTGGCCCAGAAATGGGAAGGTCCATACACCGTCATGGGACGACAAGAAAATGTGTACTGGGCCGAAGGTGAGTAGGGTGGGATTTGAAAGGCCACACGAGGGTAGATGAGGCCTTGCCCAACTGAAACCAGCGGAGACGACGAGTCAAATTCCAGCAATTAGACAGACGGGGAAGGTGAGGAAGAGCCCTCGCCTGAACTCGAAGAACCGCATAGGGAGGAACCGGCTGAGCAGAGACAGCAGCGGACGAGGGAAGACACAAAGAAAAGGACCTGGACGAGAGCCTTGAATCGCAAATTAAGCACGGTTGGTGGTGACCATGGTACCTCGCCCCCTTTGGATCATACCCACCCAGGGACTATGTGTCAACACGATCCCTTTCGTCCACCCCTTCCAAGTTTGCCCAGAGGCACAACGTGTCGGGACNCGGCTGAGCAGAGACAGCAGCGGACGAGGGAAGACACAAAGAAAAGGACCTGGACGAGAGCCTTGAATCGCAAATTAAGCACGGTTGGTGGTGACCATGGTACCTCGCCCCCTTTGGATCATACCCACCCAGGGACTGTGTGTCAACACGATCCCTTTCGTCCACCCCTTCCAAGTTTGCCCAGAGGCACAACGTGTCGGGACAGGGCAGTTCAGTCACCAATTGGTCACAAATATCATGGAGATCCCCTTTGGACCGGAAACATCAGAAGATACAACCCAGACCACAACAGACACCCAAAGAACCCCAAGGCTAAGAAGAAGCCAGGGCCTTCACTCCTCCTCTTGGAGCAAACCAACGTCTCGGAGAGCAAACCAACGTCTCGGAGGGCAAGCCAGAGCCGGAGGAGGAAGAGGACAAACCATGACAAGCAGAAGAAGCAAGGAGCAATGACGAAGCCTTGCCTCTGACAGCAGCAACCCCATCCTCACAGAAGGATGAGCCCAGCAGTGACACGGAGCTGGCGGATACGTGACGCTGCCCACGACCCCGGAAGGAAGGAAGAAAGGAAGGAAAATCCTCACCAAGCCAAAGAGGCAGGGGGTAATGATGAGCACTTGCCTCTGATGGCAGCAACCCAGTCTTCGCAAAAGGATGAGCCCAGCAGTGCCGCCGTGCCAGAGAGCCACATAACCCTGCCCATGACCCCAGAAGAAAGGAAGGGCAAGCCTCAACAAGCCGAAAAGGAAGGGAGCAATGATGAGCACTTGCCTCTGATGGCAGCAAACCAGTCCTCGCAGAAGGATGAGTCCAGCAGTGCCAGACAGCAACATGACACTGCCCACGACCCTGGAAGCAAGGAAGGACGAGCCCCGCCACGCCGAGGCCGGGGGGCAATGATGAGCCCCTGCCTTTAACAGCAGCCAGCCTACCAAGAAAGCTACCTCCATGTGCCTGTCGGGCCGCAATCCAGGGTGAACCTGGCAGGCACCGGGAGGTGGCCCCTGCCTTCACCAAAGGATGAGCCCCGCAGTGTCATAGAGCCAGACGACCATGTGACCCTGACAGACATTGCAGCCTATCTCCCACAACCGAAGGAAAGAAGGAGGAGTTTCGCAATACCCAAGTGTCATGCAGTGCTGGAAGGCAACGCCGAATCCTCCACAGGGATGGCGGAGGCCACGCCCAGTCAGAAGCAAGAGCTGCCCCCACGAGCCTGTTGTACCCCCCCTCCCCCCGGACAACCTGGCAGAAACAAGGAAACAAGGTGACGGCCGACAAAAAAGTTAATGTGGCCATATCCTCATTATGCAGCCTTAAGAGAATGCAGAGTGAACCCAGATCAGTAACTACCCAACAGCCAGTGTTGAATAAGGAATTGGGGGAGGACCAATAATAAGCGAGAAGACAGGACTTCCGAAACCTAATTTACAGTGTATATATAATAGAGATAGCCTTTAAAATAAGAAATTGGGTTAAGCAAACGAGCTTTAAGTGCCACAGGATGAACGAATATCATAATTAGGATAGATAGAATGGCAGTGAGAGAAGCGCACCCTGTCGACGTCTACATCCGACTGGGCCTGCCTCTGGCCCTGGGGATTGCCCAAGTACCTTCAGCCAGCCAGACGCAGCCACTCTTCAGTACCCAGACACCAACCGCAGGGTACCCAGGCACCCGGACCTTGCTACCACCGAGGGATCCAGGGGATGTCCCTGCAGCCTGCTGCCCCTGTGCGAGGATCAGCCTGAGTACAGCAAATCCCAACCACACGACAGCCCCTGGTGAGACTCGAGAAAGATAAGCCAACAGCTGCACTTACCCCAGCCACTCGGAGGCCTCACCTCACACAGCCAGAGCACAGCCAGACTATGTGGCCAGCAGACGGCCTCTACGTCTGACCCTGTTTGAGGGGACCATTGAAGCAAAGCACCACATACTACAGACTCCACCTCACTAGAGCCTGTCTCAAACCCATGTACCAGACCTGACGCCAATAAAAGCCTTGCTCCCATGTCATGCACACCTCAGTCTTCTAGCCGTCACGTGACATGTTATTCCCAAGAGCCAGGAGGTGATTTAAAATGAGCTTGGATGTTATGTCCTCGTGTGGTTCTATCTCAAAGATCAGAGGAAACATTTTAAAATTTTTCTATTCCACATGTAATTTCCATTTTATAAGTTTTTTAAATAACCTGGCGAGTTTATCGCTTGACATCAGCACATTTTCTTGCTTTCCTTGCATACTCTCTCATTTAGGTCATTTAAATGGCGAAAAATATCAGCCAAGTAGGCTACTTTTGCACATCACTCCTCATCATTTAACTGAGTTGCAAAGGCTGGCATTTCGATGCTAAACGTTCTTATTAGTTCTTTTCTCAACTCAAAAAATCTCTCCAGGTCTCTCTCTACCTTTTGACAGCCAGCGGATCTCAGTATGAAGAACCAAATGTCATGTTGAGATCCTGTTTCATGGCACATTTGTTTGAAGGTCTTGTCCTAAGAGCCATAGTTTTAATGAAATTTACAATGTTAATGGATGAATCTAAAACACTTCTAAGTTCTTTTGGAATAGTCTTTGCCACCAGATCCTCACAATGTATGAAGTAATGTGTTGAACCTACGCTCAGGAAATGTTGTTTCACTCTTACAACAAATTCTTTGAATCTTCCAGTCATTGCTGGTGCATCATCTGTGCAAACAGAAAGACAATTTTTCTACGACAGCCCATTTTGTTCCAAGGTGCTGGAGTTGGAATTTTACACATCTGCTCCGGTTGATGTCGAGGGCAATTCAGCACATGAAAGGAATTGTTCAATAACAGAATCCTCATCAACAAATCTGATCTAATTCAGTAATTGTAATTTCTTACTTATTTCAGTTGACTCATCAAGCTGTAGTGAAAATACTCTACCGTCTCTTAGCTTTTCATGTACATGGCACTAGGTATCTGAAGACATGTCATTCATCCGCCAGGAAATATTATCGTTTGACAATGGGATAAATGATATTTCCTTCTCGGCACCATCACCTAACATCAATTTCACTATTTCCTTGCAGGCAGGTAAAATGATGTCCTCTGAAATAGCGCAGGGATGCATTTTTTTTGTTACTATTTTGAGAACTTTAAAACTGGCCACTTGGCTTTTTCAGAAATAATTGCTCTCCGTACCATTGGTTTTGCTTGCTTTTCTTCCGATGACAACAATCAGCTAAAATAGTTCTTCTCTTTCCCAGATAAGTGACTTAGTTTGGTATTCAAATGTATTTTCAATTGACTAGGGACCATGGATTCGTAGCTTAGTTTTTATCCACACACAGCTTTCTGGAGCAGGACAGCTTTCAGGTATACTGCACATAAATTCATAGTTTAAATAACTACCTTGGTACTTACAGACTGTTCCAGTAAGTTATATGCCCCCCACGGCACTTACACTTGGAATTTGGTTTGTTCTCACTTTTGTTACTCTTAAATGATTCTGTCACTGGCTCATTTACAACTTTTCTCCTTTTAATGAAAAACTTATCCGTACTGAAGTCAGATAAAAAAAAAAAAAAAAATTAACACACGTGAATATAAAAATTAACCTCAAAATATGCCAGAACACTGACAAAATGGTGACTGGTGCAGAGGAACTGTGTGCGCATTGTTGCCAGCTCGTACGTTAGTCTCCTCTCGCATTGTTGCCAACTCATAAGTGTGCCATCGGCTCTCAATAGCCATCGGCTATTAAGAGCCGTCCAAATCTCTCAATAACATACATGTGCTGCAGGAGCTCACTGCATAGGATAGTGTGCTGCTGCGAGGAGGGGGGGATTCCATGAAGGTGAGCACCAGGCCACGGCACAAACACCTAGTATAACCCGGAATGAAAACTCCGGCCCCAAGTACATTAGGCATGCAAATAGGAAACAGCAGTAATATTATATGCAAGTACGGCGGCACGTACATGAAATATCAGCTGCCTCAAACAGCACAGTATTGGTTGCGAGCATGCATCCGTATACACCATGCAGAACGCATTAGAAAGTAGTACACACAACCACAATAGTCAGAAAATATGACGTATGCCGTATATGCATGTACAAATCCTATAACAGTATAACATATATTGCTAGCATACAATTCGTACACTGTTCTTCGCACCATGCCCATGACAAAGTCATCCAAGCTGATCACAGGCTTATCAGGTTTTAGTTTTTTTGTTAGGCATCATGAAAGATGTTCCTTCTGCCGACAGATCGTTTCCTTCCCTCGATCGCCTACCCCAGTTGCAACAGCGGTTCGCAGTTGGGCCTTTGTGAGAGGTATCAACGGCGCATTATCGGCCGCGTCCTTTTCCACGAAACGCAATACATTATAAACCACACAGCCTTTTCCCTTGAGCTTCGATCGCAAAGGTGGCATGTCACACGCACGTTACTGCGATGCGGAAAACACAACTTCAACAATTGCAAGCCACTTCCGCGTTGCGCACGTTTCGTTCGGACACTACGCGTTTTGCTCAGGTAGTACACCTCCGGCTGCATGAGGGGAGGTAGCCGGTCCTCCCTTCGGCATTCCCCGCTCATAACCCACCAATTTAGGTGGCGCACGCTGTACCACTAAAAGTCTAAATATAAAAATTATACATACAAATCAACACTCACAAACAAATATCATTTTATGCGAAAAAGGTATGGCAAGGATTATATTTACCTGTAGTGGAAGGATACATACTGAATGAAAAAATACACTAAGTCAAGCTTTCAAAAGTGCTCAAATGACTAATAACAAACCACAGGTATAATGCCCGTTGTAAGCCCACAACCGCCTAACATCAAATCCAGTTTAAAGTATCTGCACCCTTACAAAGGAAACAAATTTTGTTTTGATTTTATTATTTTTTTTGTAAAATTACATATTCATTAATTTTCTACGATATTTTAGTTGCTGTAGCTTTGAACCTAAAATTGTTATCGTCGTATTGGCAAAGTAAATCAGAAAATATATATCCAGTTTCACATTTATTGGTATCTTCAATTTTGGTAAAACAACAGTATGGGTATAACCACAAAAAAAAAAAAAAACTACTACAAAACACTGCAGTTGATTGGCCACCTTGGAATAAATTTGTGAACAAGGAGTTAAAACTTCCCACATGAAGAGAACAAAAAATTCAGATGCAAAAGGTTGGTGTCAACACTGATGGAAAAGCTGTGATCATTACCGCAATGTTACACAAACAATGAAATATGTCACAATCATAATGTAAAAAATAAATAACTGTAATATATGTTACCCCATAGTCTTCTACTCCGGTAGTTCCGCAGTGTACAGATTCATGTGTTTGGCCGCTGCTTGTCTTTATTTCTGCGTCAAGGTAAACTCTGTGACAACTTTTATAGTCATGACTGTACACATCTCCTAAACAAATATAAGCATCATTCCTTGATTTGACTGATAAAAACATTGGCCAAGAATGATTAGCGTAATTTTTTATTAGTTGTGTCTCAACATTTTTTGTGCTCCAATGTTCCAAACCTAGGGGAGAAAAAAAAATTGAAAAATTAATTTTCTTAATAATTTTACAAACACTAATGGTTTTAACTTTCTAAATCAGCCACAGTAAATCAATCAAACTGAAACACATTCAATCACAAAGCTTAATATATATACATCAGTGGTGAAACACAATGTTTCCAGCTTAGAAGGTGGCAAGCCTTTTGGTGCTTTTCTTCAGACATTTTAGCTTCTCTTTCAAATTTCATTTCAATGTGATCCAAACCGAGATTACTGCATAAAAAATAGAGAAATGTCTAACCCAGAAACGAAGATTTATTTATAAGTATCATAAATACAATAGTATAGAATTTCATTAAAGATTACATACAATACTCATTTTGTCTTAAAAACTGCATAAACAGACCCACAGCCATAAGCTATTATTTTTCCAATATTTTTATTGAATATAAGAGATTCCAACGAACAATTTAACACCGTATTTCAAAACTATAAAAATGTCCTAACCTTCAAACCTTATTTCCCAAAAAATGAGATACGTAGTAATCTCACCTCGACATGGGGTGACTTTGTAATTTTGGTTGTTACCTGCTCTCTGATTGGCTGTCGTATGACCATGCCACATTTCTCCTCCAACCAGCAATGGCGAGAGGAGAACCGACTAGGATACTTTTTTTTTCATTCACGTGTTTTATAACATTCAATGCTTACTACCCTATCGAGATTAAATGAACAATAACAATAAAATTTGGACTACTGAATATTCTCTAAAAACAAATGAAATATTACTTACACATTATCAATAAACAAGTAAAATAACCAAAGATTATACTACACATTCTTTATATCATATAATAAAGCTTAATTTGGAAATTTATATTAAATGCATTGTCAAAATAACAAAATAATCTCTAACCATATATAAATATAATACATGGAAAACTGCAATGTTACAAAGCCCATAGTTTTTTCTTCAAGCTTGGAAATCTACCTAGTGGAATCCACGATCGCAAGCTTGTTTCTTTATACCATATGGCAGATAGCGCCACTTGAATGTTTTTGCAAGTGGTGGGACAAAGCCACTCCGGTTGACGATACTGTCTGTATATATATCCATCTCTGTAAAGAAAACCAGTATTGGGTGCCCATCTACTCTTATTCTGGCACCCCTTACTGAATTTAGGGAGGGGCAATGTATACCCTGCCNACAGTAAAATTTAAGGCTGTCTATCAACCACTGTTATTAAATTCATAGATTTTTGCTAAATTGTATTTGAAGAAAAAATTAATATTTAAATGTTTTAATACAATTTAAGTTATTTGCTTTGACCTGCAGTACAGACATTTGTACTATTAATATACAGGCTGGGTATAAAAGAATACCCCTACTTTGAAGGTGTATAATATTAAAACCGAATAACCTACAATCTTGACTGACCAATCAAATGAAACCAGGAAACGTGAAGTTTGTTTACCATACATTCACAAATGTTCAATGTGACCACCATGAGCGACCCAAATGACATCTACGCGATAATCAAACACGTTCCACGCTCTTGTCAGCATGTCAGTGTTTATGTTTACATGTGGCGGAGGGATACATAATCAGTAACCAAAAGTATAACTTTAGCAGGGCTTCAGAAAAGTGTGAAGTAACTGTGAATGGCATATACCAACAGATAATGCTAACTACAAATACCAGAATCTATGTTACTGTGATATAAACCAGGGACGTCAATTGGAACAGAACTGCAAGGTTACTCTAAATGAAGGCACATGACACAATAGGAAAAAGACTTCATAACAACAGCTGTTCTGATATCTCGATAGATGTTAAGCAAATTTTGATTCCAAATATGGCGTACACCAAACATTAACATTAAATAATAAAAACAGAATAAAGCGTGTGATATATAACACAGGTACTATTACAAGACTCAGTTCAGAAAAAGGAAGACAATATTACTACACAACACACAGATATCTAGGTTGAAACTGACAATTCCCATCAAACAGGAGTTGCATTTAAAAAATAACCATCCATATTACAGAATTTTCCAAAACTACTGATCGCTGTGATCACTACATACTGCTTGCAAGTGACCACGTCACAGAACAAATGGAAATACAGCCTCCTGCAGCCGAAAACTGTGGTCCAGTGTAACTGTGTACCACTGAAACTGTCTGTAGCATTCAGGGCAACAAAGCTATGAAGTAGACCAGTCCATAAATCAATTGGACAATAGAAACACAATGCAGTTTTCCAGTAGAATTCAAAGCACTATGACTAACAAACTGATCATCAATGAAATACAAAAAAAAATTGACTCAAGCACTACCACAAATACAGTGAAATCACATTAATGGAAAACCTCTTTAATACAAAGGCCTTATTAATACAAAGTTTTCTTATTTCCCCTTGGAGTAAGAGAGGACTTAAATGTTCAATTGTATGTTTGATTACAAATGTTTGTTAATTTTTAATACAATGTAATGTCAAGTGCACTGATAAAAAGAAGTCAATCTGGTAATAAAAGAATGTGTCATTTTCCAATACACTGAATCACAAAGTCAACATTTCACTTTTTTAAGATTTTTCATTATTATCACAAACACCTGTTAATCCAAATTTCATTACTACATACTGCAAAAATTCCGGTTCCTTGAGGTTTCCATCAAAGAAGTTTCACTGTACTGAAGTCCAGGTTAACAGAAATCAGGTAACATGCTACATGCTCACGTTCCCAGCGATAGTCCAGCAGTGGACGAAGACCCACAACCGTTTCAACTGATGAGTAAGTTCCCCAATTGGTAAGAGTAAGATTTTTCCGCACAGTGTTAGCTTTAGGGTAGTAGATGGGTTCTGAAAACAGAAAAAAGAACACTCATAACTTATGTACAGTGAATTTCCCGAAAACAGAACCGTTTGGATAAAACATGTGAGAATTACAACCACTCATAATAGTATACAACACAAAGCAATTTCGTTACTTTTCATCTCTTCAAGAAAAACAATTTTTTATCACTTTGGAGAAAAGACTCACAAATACCAACAGAACTGTCAAGCTCTATTTAACTTTGTTTATTTTCTTTCCTTTAACTAAACTGTGCTTACAACCCAAAAAATTACTTTTCATAGATGATGATGGTGATGGTGACGATGGCGATAAAACTTTTATGCACCAAGTTTATCCGGGATGACAATCTGATGGGAAAGGAATTGGAAAGGATTATATTAGGGAATGCACATAAATTCATTTCCTTGGAGTTTAATGCATAATGCGTAAGGGCTAAAACATTTTTCTACTTAGAATCATCACATGCAACATCACAAAATTCTAAACTGCTGTATATTAACGCACTACTCTCTTACGAGGACAGACAAAATGGGAAAAGATGCGAGTTCACCAAGAAGTGTGAGCCGTTGGCACGTCCATTCGGATTTGCCAAATACCGGTATGGGGAATGATTTGTCAAGTCATGGTACCGCACATATATAGATCTGACAAGACAAAACGAGGCACGTCGGAGTTATATGAGTAATAATCATAATTAGCCCAAGCGCCCACGTAATTTATAGCCACCTAAGAAGGGAATATACAACTGCAGCAATGTAACGAAGTTGCCCCTTAGCGAGCGGCAGATACCACTTGCTGAACACGCAAACTACCCCCAGCCTTTCACAATTACCGGACACACAAACAGCCAGACCTCACCGGCGAGGAAGAGAGGGGATGACCGAAGTCTCCCCCCTGCAGACAATATAAGCGACTAGGTGAATATAACGCAGCCCACCCAGAAAAACAACGGTACTGGGCAGCTCGCCCCAGCACCTCGCTGTGCTGGGGCGAGCTGCCAGCTCCTCCTCCTTGATGAGCCCCCGCCACACGATAATCAGCTGCCATCTGATTGACCACCGTCAACTTGCCGCGGTACCTTGACTGTATTCCTGGCCCACTCCCTCTCCCTCAGGAGTCACCGCCAGATATAGTTGATCTTGGGCAGCTCGCCTCAAAACCTCCTTGTGCTGAATCTCTCCGTTAGCTCCTCCTGCCTGAGGAGCCACCGCCGAAGAAGTGACCAGCCACCTTCTAGCAACCAGCGGCAAGCAACCAGTCGCCTTCCAGCGACCAACTGCAGAACACCGCTCTTCTGCAAACACACTACAGCACTGAAGAGCCACCCAGCATCCTCGACCTTTGACATCTGCAAGCTCTGCACTTAACCTCAGCACAGCTAAGTGGTACCCCAAGTCCCTTCCGGACATACAGTATACCCCAAGCCGAGACTTCATTTAACTTATTCATTCTAGCTCCGTTGCTCTTTTACTCCGACAGGCACCTTCACCTGTCTTTGTCAGCTAACTTCCGTAGGAACAATCGGTTTTCAAACGACTGTCGAACTTAGGAGGGAGTACAGGCCACCATGTTTATTCTCACGGGAATAAATACGTAGTGATTCAACCTCTGTGTGCAATTTCTTGCGTGAACTCTGCCTTCCCTCTCTGACCAAACTTTAAACCTATTTACTAACTATGTGTGCCACTTGCTCACATTGTATGGTTTCCATTTTCTGCCTAAAGAACGTAAACCATTGAAAATCTTGAACCAATGTCATGTTGTTTTTCACATGTATATTAACTGTAACTTTTAAACACCAGCGATTTTTATCTGAGTCAATATTGTGAAGCAAGATAAACTAACATGAATTTTCAACCTCAAGACAAAACAAAACAATTAAATGGCTCCATCCTAACTTATTCTTTTGAAGTATTTGGAAGTATACCAACCAAATTTCATACCCTGTAACAGCTTCTATTTCTATGAGAGATGGGGTTGCCAACCACATAAGTAACTTTTACACTATACACAATTGCAGTAACTGTTGCACTAGTTAACCTGAATTGTGTATGCTCCGCTAAAGAATTTATTTCGATTCCGCAGTGAACTTAGCTATTCCCTTAAGGCTAGGATTTATTGTAATTGAAATCTTAAATACTTTTATTTTTCACTAGCTTTGCAAACAGGCTGTGAAAATATTTTGCAACCACATATCCCATCTTAAGATTTAACTTTAACATCAGGAATCATATATTTATATGAACCCAGGCCTTCAGCCATATTTGTACCACAGTCCGATAACCAAGGGTAGGGAATAGGATCCATCTGATCCTCACCTTCAAGCTCAAGTCATTTTGGTCTTATGGGCATTTTAACTCCTACACCACTTTTTGCCTTGACCGGACACATAAGGGGGACACCTGCCACGAGAGAGAGAGAGAGAGATGGGGGAGATAGAGAGAGAGCACCACCATTCCAGATATCTACGAGAGAGAAAGTCCAGCCGCCTTCGAGAGGACATTCATCCTCCATGCCTGTGGCACCGGCTAACGGAAGGAGGGCAGAGGGCTTGATGCGCCACAGCCGATGTCACTATCCATTATAGCCTCACCACAGCCGTGGCCCCCTCCCAAGAAGAGACGTTAAGCCGTATACGCCACACAGCGCCCTTGAAGACCAGGGTTGGCTTGGGCCAGCTAATGCCTCCTACTGCTCCGCAACCCCTTTCGCATCACGGTGCGTGCGCCTACCCCTTCGGCCTTTGGCCACAGAGGAGAAACACAGCTCAGCTTCGGCTGCCTTCTGCCATCCCGCCACTTCTCCACCACCTTCTCTCTCTGCAACATCTGCGCTACCCTCACCCCCTGTGCTGGCCCTGTGCCTCTGGTAGATATACGGCCACAGACCAGAGTAAAAGGCTAATTCTCACAGCTCTGTTGTAGAATGTTACTCTGCCCGGTCGCGTACCAACTTCTTCGACCACTAGCCGATCCTCGCTGCTCTCGCAGAACGTCACTCTACCCAGACGTGGATCGACATCATTTTTGTCTACCAGCTATCACAGCTCCAGTCTAGAATGCCATGCTGCCCGACAGCTCACCGAAGTCACCCGCACTTCACGGCTACCCCGCTAACCACGCACATTCAGCCACGAGTCTGAGTACCGAACCACTGGGGTCACACCCTCGCCCCCAGCACCACCGCATTTTCAGAGACTAGGAGTCACTCTGGTTGGAATCCAACGATCTGCCCTTCAGGTCCTAGTCAGGGTAGAGGCTGGTTATGTGTGTTTACTGTTTTGGCAATAAACAGACATAAACTGGTTTCGCTGGATTATCACTTGCAGCTACTATTCTTTCACAACCTGCTTCATCCAAGAGAACCTCAGACACTCTTGCAGGCACGCGACACTATATCTATCCCTTCCTCGCCAATAGGGAGCTCTGTCTCTGTGGAGCAGTGGCCCACTCGACTGTTGCACCCGTCTGTAAGTGCTTGGGTCTACCGGCGACTTCTCGCCCAACCAACGTACGTGCAGGGGAGGTCAACAGCCACCTATGTTAGGGAGCTCTGTCTCTTCATGATGCTTGAATCTACGGCGACTTCCCGCCTTCCTGAGCAACACGAGAGCGGTCACCCCTACCCTGCTATTGACACCTGCAGTTACGTGCTTGGGTCCGCCGGTAACTTCCAGCCTGCCAAGTCACTTGCTGGAGGCCAGTAGCCAGACCTACCCACTACACCCACCTGCCTACATCTTCTTCCTTTCAGGCCATACCCGCCTCTACAGAACACCCACTGTCTTCCTCTCTACACTATCTACCCCTTATGCCTCACCACAGGGCTGGGCGGGATAAGACCACCAAAGAGGGGATAGTCCTGATTGGAAGCCTGGTAGAGGATGAGCAGAGTGCCAACCGGGTGTATTCCTGGAAGCGAGAAGCAGCTCAGCAGATGAGAACATTGGCCAGCTCAACCAGTGGAAGCCGCAACCTACACTACAAGCTGCTGTGGCACGTCCCCCGTTCCGTCTCGCCAATGCCTCCCATTTCACCAAAGAAGCCAGTAACCTCTGAAAGGGCCTCAGACAAGGTGGTGCGACACTTAGAGCTATCGTCAAGCTACACACCTACCCAAGTTCAAACCAGGCCAACCCCCTCTAGTGTTCCTCCTCGTACCTGGTGGGCCATAGTTGAATTGCCAAAGGCAACCCATCCTACTCCCCATCAATAACCCGGTCAAGCGGACGATGCCTGCTTCCCAGCCATCTGGGGGGGAGGAAGGCTCTGATGCCGGTCCACACCAGTAACTCCCATTATGAGGGGTGTCGGGGTTGGGTCATGGTGATGAACGATAGACAACTGTTGACGACAGGCGGCTCTTGTTGATCTTGAGTCGGAAATTCGTAATTTCCTTTATACTGAAAACCGTTGATATACTGAACGTTTAATGGTATGAAATTCTGGTCACTAGAACAGTAGCCACAAAAAAGAACACAAGGCTCACTCGCTGCAGAGATAAGCCGTGGTTCCGACATTATCTGAAAAACAAAACAAATAGTAAAATGAGGTTTTTATTGTAACATAACACAATGGAAGTTGTACCATTATGTAAATTCATGTCGTAATTAACTGTATAAGGCTGCAAAGTCACAACAGTTCTTATCTTATTGCTTGTTTCCCACTCAAAATTCTGTTACTTTCAACATATAATTATTTTGCACAGAGGCATTTTCACAATCCTCCAATGGATGTTTGACTGTCTATCTGAATATTTCTAATGTCATGCCTAAATATAAGATTTGTTTTGGCCCTTTGTCATGCCCTCTATTCACAGTGTGGCGAGGGATGTAATTCTGAGCTCATCTGTGGGTGTGTTCCACTACACCTCGTGACAAGTGGAAAATTATCGAAAGCGGAAAACTCAAGAGTTTAGTAATTTGTGGAATACAATTGGTGGGGCACAGTTTTGGTGTTGGAAATGGACTAAGCAGGGCATGGCATCAACTTCAACTGAGAAAATGAATGTTCAGGTGAGCAATTTGTGAACACTGATGTCAAAAACATACAAAAGAAAATGACTACATTTGGAGAGGCACACACAAAATTGTCTTCTACAATTAATTTTAAAGTTCAGAATGAGCAAATATTGTATTTACGTTTTTTATTGCGCTGAACTTGTGAGACACATGTGAGTGAAAGTTCTGAATCTCAGCTAATAAATAAGTGTTAAAAGTCCCCTAGATACGCATCAATCAGCTTCTGACAACATTGAGAATATCTTTCAACTTCATTAGATGATAAGAAATACCATTATGTGCCATATCACTTAGAAAATAAATTCCCTGTTATTACTTTGCATATCTCACCTCTTCTTCTCATCTCAGTTTTGGTTTGTCAAAGATTGTGTAAAAGGTGGGGATATGAAATTTATCTCTGGCATTCGCATCTGCACTTCTGGTGCATCTCCGTCACTGGGTATCTTCTTTCTGATACATTTGCAAATATGAGCTGCCTTGTAATTAACTTCCGGTAGCAATTCCTTCGTGAACCTCAGCCCTACGTCGACCACGTGCCGTGTAATGGTATACCATCTAACAGATTCTAATTTTATTGTACTCCAAGTATAATATATATTGTTAATGTTAGCATGTACTAATGGTATTTTATAATTATTTATAGAAATAATTATATACATATAATTTTTTCCATTTTTATGGAACATGTTTCAGTTGCACTGGTTGAAGTTTTGCACTACACAGTCCATAGTAAATATGACAATGTAAAATTTCTGTGGTTCCCTATTTTCCTTTGATGTCTTAACTTACTTTGCTTGATGGTTAATCCAGCCCTGGTCACAGATTTTTGTTCACTTACAAACAATCCAAACACCAATGGTGTCGGCCTAAATTCTTATGGTAATATTACCAATGAACTTGTGGTTTATTTATACTTTCACAGATGAGCTGGATGTCCCAGTGAGCAGGGGTAGAAACCCACGTTGTTGAATAACGACTGGGTAGCAGGAGATAGCTCATAACAGATTTGAATGTGGTCTCAGACTCACCAAACAGACACCCAAAATAAGAGTTAACTGATCAACAATTACATATCTCTTAACAAACTACATAAAACCCAAATCAGATTTTGGATTTCAGCTTGATCTCATCCCAACTTAAACACTTTTGATGTGCAAATATACTTAATATTAAAAATAAACAATAACTTGTTAAAAACCGATTCTTACCTGATTGTCTGCTGATCTCATCATCAGAGAATGTAATTGCAGAATCTGTATTTTTCGAAATACACACAAGTTGGCTGTGTTCACGAGATGGATGCTTCAACAATATCAGTTCTGGTGCAGGAACATCTAACCCAGAAAAAGCCATAAGAAGGAATACTTTCTGACAACTCAAGCAGTAAACACAGATCGTAAAAATGAACATAAGAAGAACGAGCATAGAAAAGCATTATGTAACTTTGCTCATTGCTAAAAAGCTGTTCACAGTAGTCTGAGCATTTTTGAAAGCCCTGCTTAAGATCTACTTGTACTCGCATTGTGTATTCTTTCGCCATACGCACAATTAACATTGCCATGGGCCTGATCGCTTTGTTCATGCATCAGTCAAGTAAAACTAAAAAATTATTAGAAAAATAAATATTTCACGAATTTGCTTATTCTTATGTTTATATGCAGTAAAAATAAATTGAAAGCAAAAAAAAAAAAAAAAAAAAAGTCAATATTTACAAATGTCTACCTAACACTTTTAATTCAATATTAAGAAGTAGAACTACTTTCCCTCCATCATTACCAACTTGACTGGGCGCATGCCGACTGTGTACCCGTTAAAATACACGCAAGTGGTGCAGTTACATTTTCCGAAGGTTGGTTTCAAAAATGCTCAATTAACCGCAAACTGCCTATAGAAGAGAAATCTGTAATGATATCAGACAAATCATTTTGAGAGCACATGCCAGGAGAAGAGTGTGTAGCCCCCCTGTCACTTAATTGTATTCATTTATATTGAGTTCAAATTACACTAGTAGCCCTGCAATCAAATCAAATAAGAGACAACCTACAGCACAATTCTTGTAAAAGATATAATGAAATAGTTTATTACTTTCATAGTAGGTATTTGATAACATTTGTGTTTTGTAAACAGGTTCTTTCAGTATTTCACTTAAGTTCAGTGGAATTGTTGCCAGTGGTAAATACATACAACAAAAACTTAAGATGTTCGTGCATAATGTGTTCTCCTGGATTAACGTACGAGTGTTCAGTAACCGCCATTTTCTCCATAAGACACACATTATTATTTCCAGTGCAAATAGTTGCCACGGGAATGTCGCATCCCACATATAATGTTGTCCTCGGATGTCTCCATGCGCATTCGGCTGTCCTTGGTATCGCCAGGTCGGCCTCACTTCCTCCCTCTACATGATGTCTCTTCACGCCCTCCCTCACTTGTTCAGCCGGGCGGGAGGTAAACAGCCTCCACGCAGGGTCCCATGTCACTCTTGTCAGGAACCACGGTAGCGCAGCGGCTAGAGCATTCACCTCTCGCCAAGCAGGTTTGATTCCCAGTGGGGTTGCTCCCAGATTTTTGCACTCAGGGATCACGCTGGACGATGCCACTGGATTCCTTTTTCAGGGATTTCCAGTTTCCCCCACCCTTGCATTCCAGCACTGCTCCATACTCACCTCGCTTCACGCTCATCAGCTCTCAAGACCTCGACTTTAAGAGCTGCCCAGACCTCTCCACTCCACTCACGCTTGTCAACCACTTTGGGCATCCTCAACCACCTTTGTGTGCCGACTACTTCTCGTGTTGTCCGCCTTTGTGATCAACTCCATTCACACTTTGTGGCCGGAAACCTTCGGACACGTGTGACAGGACACTCCGTTTCTCCTTCCTTTAGTGGAAATTATTTTGAACATTATACATCATTCATCACAGCAGAGTCAAAAATGCAAAACCCCTTCAGGAAGCACAATGAGATAATATTTTCTGAAAAGGTTTTTTTAAAGTGGGAGCACGCAGATTTTCTTGTTATTTTTGGGGCCCAAAATATCTTCTCTTTGTAAAAAGAAATGCCCCATAAAATTTCAGTACAAAACAAATAGGAAAAAAAAAACATTATAAACTTGATTAAAATAAGAGACCACAATGATCACTTTGAGTATATTGAGTATAATTCATTCACGGTATCTTCGATACTTTTGAAAAGAACCTTTGAAAAATCACCCTAGCAGTTACATGTTCAATTCGTTATAAAAAAATGGTATATGGAAAAAGGTTTTGTCTTGCTTTTAGCACTGAAGCACTATATAAATTGGTTGTTTTAAGTTTTAAGTATATTTTTTCAATAAATTTTAATAATTTGTTAAAAGTCAGTAAGAATTAACAACGGATTTTGAAGGGACATGTTGGTTATAGCTGAAAAGAAATAGTTCGTAGGTTAAATATTAATATGTATAAATTTAATGCGTAATTGTAAAGTTAATATTGCTAAACTATATATTTACATTTTTACGTAGCACTCATGGGTAAAGATTTCACCGTTATTAATTGAAATTAAATAAATTTCAGTTGTTGTCCAGCGGACTCGTACACTCCATCTTGTTCGTTTGGGCACGTTTTTTTCAGAAGTATAACCACGCCATATTGGAGACGCTGAATTGTGGTTATAAAACTAACGTAACACATTCTTTCTACTTACAAGATAATTCTAGGTTAAGATGTAATTTTAGTATTAGCGTTGTTATTTCTTCAGTTTATCAAATAAACGTGCAAAATATAGAAAGGCATTTGAATATTTCCGTTACGTTATTCCCTTCGCAAAGAATGCAAAGGAATCGAATTTTGGTCGCCGCCAACTGATAATCGATTATTTTCGAAAGCTTTTTGTGGAGACCAAGAGATGGCAGCACATTAGCGTTGGTTCTTCAGTGCCAAATGTTAGCCGTGACTCGTCTTTCCGCCGCATAGTGTTGTTTTTATGTTGCAGTGAAGAAGCGCGACAGTTCTTGATGGAACAGAGATGTACCTACACCGCAGGTTTCAAAATGAAAGTGATTTTGTTCGCTGAAGAGTTTGGAAATCGAGCCGCGGGCCGTGAATTCGTAGTAAATGAAACGTTAGTGCGGGGCTGGAGGAATTTTTCTCACTTATAAGTCGCACCCCGAGTTTTCAATAAATTTTTTTTTTAATAAAATGTGCCACTTATATGCGATAAAATACGGTACCATTTATCACAGTGAAATCTTTAACCTGAGTGCTACTTCCAAAAGTTTATTATGTAAAATTTAACTTTTTCCTTACAGCAAATATGTAAATAAATCTTAATACAATAAGTAAACTTTAATTAAATTATATAATTAACAGTTCCGATATATACTTCAATCTACCTTTTTGTATGTATTACAACATTTCGCTAAATTGATTAGCATTTTTTAGACGTTTAGAGAATTTTATTAAAGTATATGACAGTTGAGATTACATGGCATTGTTTCTCTTCAAAAATAAATTTTGGTAGTTCCCACATGGACACTGTTAATAAAATATTTGACAGTTCCCACAAGGCACTGTTTGTTTACAAAATATTTGACAGTTCCCACATGGCACTGTTTACAAAACGTTTGACAGGTGTCACATGGCAATGTTTTGTTTACATACTGCGGAAGGATACATAATCGGCTCCCTGAAAGTAGATATTTAGCAGGGTTTCAGAAAATCTTGAAGTTACCGTGAATACATTATACAGTAAAACCTCGTTTGTCCGGACTTACTGGGACCAAAAGCAATCCGGAAAATCAAAAATCCGGATAATCCAGGTAATAAGCAAAACAAATCCTTAAATAAGCAGACCTACCGTTTATTACAATAAAAAACTATGTTTTCTAACAAAATTACATAGAATTGTTTAAAAGACATTTAAATAATATAAAAATAACCTTTCACATAATTTCTTAACAAAGAATTGGTCCACTGTCTTCTGTTTCAAACACGTGTGGCGTTTGAATGAAGCAAGGTCACGCAAACGCTTTATCATTAATAGTTCAGCTGGAGTGGTGTCGGGCTGACGCTCCAAGTACGCCGTGATGTTTGTCAGCTGGTCCGCAGCATCTGCACGTGTCGTCCGCTGTTGGTGTGATTGCTCCCTCCTCATCCACGTCATTTTCTTCCTCACTGTAGATGTGCATGCCGCTACAATTTCTTCTTCCGTCATAGTGCCGTAGCCACCGTCATTGTTGTCTTTCAGCCACTCACTGACGTCTTCCATATCAACATCTGAGCACCCACTTACTGTTCCTAACATTTGCAGAAGGTCGTCTGCAGCCACTTGCATCAAATCATCGCTTGCCATTTCGTTTGTAGCACAAATAGCTGGCCACAGTTTTTTCCATGACTTTTTCAAAGAGCTTTTTGTGATGCAATCCCAAGCATCAGCAACCATGTAAATAACGTCTTTGATATGGATTGATTTTAACAAATCAATCACACTTTTTTCCCCTTCCTCTTCAATTATTTTACCAAGCAGTTCTTTTCGGTAAACTCTATTGATGTTTTCAAGGACTCCATGGTCCATAGGCTGCAGCAGTGGGGTTACGTTTGGTGGAAGAAATTTCACTTTAATTCCTCCACTCACGAGTTCTTCTTCTCCCGGATGAGATGGAGCATTGTCGATCAGTAAAATAGCTTTTTCTGGTAAACTATTTTCTTTCGGGAATTTTCGAACTTCAGGAACAAAGTTATCAAAAAACCAATTCTTAAACGAAAAACTGTCCATCCACGAACTTTTTTGTGGTTGGTAAACCACTGGCAACATATTATGGTTCACATTTTTTAGCGCTCGGGGATTCTTGGATTTTCCTACAATGACAAGAGGAAACTTATGTTTCCCTGATGCATTGCTACAAGCCATAGCAGTTAGCCTAACTTTGCTTTTCTTGTAGCCCTTAGCCGAATCTTCAAGCTTTGATGCTAACATTTTGCTCGGAAGCAAAAAAGCCCAGTTTCGTCAGCATTATAAACTTGATCGGGTGTCAATTCTTCAGGTAAAACAAATTGTTCAAAGTCCTTTTTAAATTTTTCAGCAGCAGCAACATCACTAGACAAGCTCTCTCCAGTCAGAGTAAGTTGGTGAATACCGTGTCGGTTTTTAAAACGCTCTAGCCACCCCTGGCTAGCAGTAAATTCTAGGTCAGGATTCGGTAACTTTTTGTTTAAGCTAAAAGCTTTTTGGGCCAAGATTGGTCCAGATATAGGCAAACCACGTTCTCGCTGAGCACCGTACCACATGAATAGTGTCGTCTAATGCTTCATTTTTTGCTTTTTTTGCCATTCCTCTGCCTTCCAAACTTTATTACATATAATTTTACAACAAATCATCAATTTCTTTTCTTTTCTTCTTCCAGTTAGACACTGTTGAATTTCCAACTTCCAATTAAGCAGCTATTTTTTTCAATGCTTCTCCTTTATCAATTTGATTAATAGCATCTAACTTTTTATCCATTGAAACCACGACCTTCTTTCACTTTGATGCCATTTTAAACTTGTACGTACACTACAATACACTCCCAAGCACTTTGATAAAAAACAAAAACAATATCCGGTTGAACCACACACAATAAACAAAATGACAAGTGGCGTTTGAAAACAGTAGGAAAACTGAGGAGATTGAGGGAGGGAAAGAGATGGGTAGAGATTCAAGGTCAAGTCAAAGCTATTTATAGCTGGTGAGTTAATCCACTTCATATTACATATTATCTATGTGAACATTAATTTAAAAACATCCGGATTATCCGGAGATCAGGATCAACGAGGGCCGGATTAACGAAGTTTTACTGTATATTAAAATTCGAGAACATTAAAAAGTTACAACAAACTATTTCTGAAACCCTTTCACGTGAATATAAAACACAGAAAAAGACTACCTATATTTGGGTATTATATCAATTGACTAGGTACCCATCCCTCCTATCGGAGCATAAGTTCCAGTAAAACCTGTCTTTAAAAGTCTCTCAGTCTTCTCTGCCCAAAAACAGAAAGACACCACAATTATTCCAAATTCAGTTCACCAAAAAGTCTCTCAAACATTTTCAAATATTCTTGAACATCGCTGGTGGTTCTTCATGATGTCACAGACAGCAAGCGTGCCCCACAGACGACTTCAGGAGAGGGGAAGTGGCGAGGGAAACGACACCATGTGAGGGCGAGCACAGCACCCACGCCATCATATGCAGACCAGCTCGCCAGCTGACAGACACTGTCTGACAGGCCCCCTTCGTAGAACATCGCTCACGTATGTTCCACATCTCTGCAAGTCTCCATCCCCCACGAAGGTTAAAACATAGCTCATAACATGTTAATATTCGTGTAGGTAAACATTGATGGTGTGACAACTGTCACATCACCCTTCTCCATCACAGTGGTGTTCCACTTCTGTTAAAGTCCCATAGCTCAGTTACCATGAGTCTCGTCCACATACAACACCTTGCCTTGATGTTATTTCAGCATATGTCAATGCAACAGACCAGAGAGACTCTTGTAAAAATGGACATGGATATCCAAACAGGTTACACAAAATGCTTAAAAGTGCGAGGAGGGTTTTCTACCATTTAACCATAAATCCTCTCAAAATACTCATAATACCGATAATAATAGCTTAACAAACAATTCTAAATGTACAATTGTTCCCTGATAATTTACATGTACTTATGTTTTCATACTCAAAAATACATTTAATTTCATTTAGGTTGAACATTTCTTCCTTATATTGCAACCTAATTAACTTCCCATTTAAAACATACATAATAAATCTACTATTTAAGATGCCTCAGATAACATCCAGAAATCAGAGAAGCGAGGGGCTGGAGGGCACAAGAGGTTAGGCCCTTTACCCAGTACTTGGCTTTCCATGATATCTTTTACAATGGAGCCTGATTATTTGGAATGGCCCTCCCCATTTAATGGCCAACTTCGCATTGAAGTAGTCTATTTTTGAGCTCAGATGGTGTGCCTCAGTCAATACAAGATCTCCCAGTTTTAAACTTAAATCTTTATAGAAATATTGGTTTATTGTACCATTTTCTTATGATACATTTTAAAATTATGGGATACATCTTTCCAAATTACTTCTGAATTTTTATTGTCCATTTTTCCAAACAGCTACTTTGTGATGACCATACATTTATTAATGAGTGTGGCAATCTTCTTCCCAAATAAGCTCTGACATAGTATACCAGCGAGCACTATGAATTACGTTATTGAAAAATAGGAAAGACAGACATAAAACTTTGTCCCAAAAGGCATTGAGTATCCGACTGGAAAAACTACGTAATGCAATTTTTATATTCCTACACATTCAACCAGATTTGCCTGCAAGTGATATGGGACAGTTTGTACCATTTTCACCCTCTGCATAAAATTCAAATCCCTAAACACACTCGACAGAAAATGTGTCGCATTATCTGTCACTACAAACACCGGCGAACCAAAACCACTATATAAATGCTGCATTACAATTTTACAAATCTCAACGGCCTTGTTGGAGCGTACGGAAAAGAAAGAACTAAATTTACTGAAGCTATCTGTGGCCACTAAAACATATACATAACCAGTGGTACTTCTGGGCAACAGACCCATCACATCCAAATAAAAACGTTCCCAAGGGTACGCAGCCATGGAAACTGCATACTTCCCTCCAGGATTTTGGTTTTTCGGCTTGGCCTGATGGCTTGCTACGCTACTTTTTACGCAATTTTTTAGATCTTGACGAACACGTGTGAAATTGTTTTATCCTGTCCTATTTGCCCACCAAAAATGACTAGTGGTAGTATTTAAAAATCGTGGGTCTCAACACTTTGAGAATTAAAACTCTGAATTTTCTTTTCTACGTGCACTCACTCAAAAAACCCCTGATGTAATATGTTAATGGATATTTCAGTTTGTATATCAGAAATAATTTTTTGGCATTCTGAATCAGGAATTTGATGGTCTTTAATGTCAACGAAAACACTGGGAAATTCTTGAAGTGTGTTAGGCTTACATGAGTTTATGCTCTCAAGATTGTCGACGGGTGACTGACTTTCTACATTCACCCCATTCTCTACGACCACACAAAAATCGTCCTCGCAAAACATGTGCGACAGTGCATCCATGGTGGAATTTTCCGTTCCCTTTATAATGGTACATTGAATTTAATACAAGATAGCACAACAAATGAATGGACTAAGCGACCAGTAGGTTTCTGTGATTTTAACAACCAGCGCAACGTTTCATTAACAGTAAACAAGGTAAATGGTGCATGATCCAATTAAACTACAAAACGTTCCATTGCCCAAATATAACTAAGATATTCTTTCTCATAAAGGCTGTATTTTCTTGAGAGTTTGCTAACTTATACTACTGGAACCAAACATTTGTTTTCACTTTGACTCAAAATGGCACATTGGGCTATTGAACTAGCGTCACAATGCAGAAAGAATTCCATTTCAAAATCAGGCATATGTAATACCGGTGGGTTCGTTAAACTTACTTTTAATTTCTGAAAAGCACTCTGCTGCTCTGTATACCACACAAAAATATGCGTTTTTCCTTTTCAACATATTTAAAGGTTCAGTTAACTAAGAAAAATTAGGTATGAATTTAACCATACCCACAGTTCTTTACACCCCTTTCTGGTTTATTGGTGGTGGAAAATTTATCACAGCTTTTACCTTTTCAGGGTTGGAACGCAAATGCCCTTCTGAAATAATAAAACCAAAATAACAGACGTGCCGTTCCACCAAACTAATTTTTCTTGATTAACCGTTTACCTCGCTTCCCTTAAGGCACCTAGCTCCGTCCGGATATGATTCAGGGGTTCCTCTCAACATGTTGCTGTAAATACATGCATCATCTATACATGTAAAAACAAAATCAAAAATATATTTTCCCAACATATGATTCAATACTCAAAGCATTGCTTGTGGACTGGAATGTACGCCCATGGGCAAACATGTCCATTGATATAACCCCCACGATGTATCAAAAGCTAATGGTTCCCTTGACCGTGGGTGCAATTCACACCGTAAGACAGCTGAATTTAAATCTAAAATAGTTAAATACTTTGCTGTGTGTAAACGTTGAAAAAACTGTTTCCAAAACTGGTATTGGGTACGTATTGATATACAGTTACGATTCCTGTAGTACAAAAAAAGACAATATTGTCCTGGAATTTTTTTTTGGCAACAAAAATAATGAAATAGCTTGAATGCTAGTTGACTCGTCAACTATACTCTGTTCCTGCAAGTTCGAAATATGTTGTATTAAAACCTGAATTTTCTGTGCATACATCCGGTACGGAACTGACGCAACATGGTCATGATCCTTCAATTTTAATACTATCAAAATCTTTGCACAATGCCTCAACTTGGCGGAAATTATATCACTATACCTCTTTTATTTTACAAATTTCCTTTTCTACTGTTTCCATAAGTTGTAACTAACTTAACGGAAGTATCAGGAGAAATGCCTAAAATAATTTAATGAAACAATTTTTCAAACCTAATATGTTCTTTACATGAAAAATGCTCAATTTTTAATTTTGATAATAGCAACATCATCTGACTAAATCAAACCATCAATCAGCAAGAGAGAACGCAACATTTTCCACATTCTTCAATTGTGCAGTACCTATGGGATTGTCACGCAAAATTTCATTACAAAACTTCTTACTCATTAAAGACATGGATACCTCTGAATCCAACAAAGCAGATAGGTGCTTGCATGTTACCAATTATCAAAGGAACGAACTGCAAACCTTGGTTGTTATTTAAATTTGTGTTTTCCACGGCACCAATAACTGTGCGTTTTTTTTTTCTTTCACAATGAACAATTATACTGTATATGGCATGTATTACCACAGTTGAAGCAAGTTATCATTTTTCTAAAACCCGTCTCTTTATGGTCTCTTTCTCTGCTACCACCATTCTGCGCCCCATTTCTTACAGAATCTTTTCCGAGTTCTGTACTTCGTTTTCCNGGTCTCTTTCTCTGCTACCACCATTCTGCGCCCCATTTCTTACAGAATCTTTTCCGAGTTCTGTACTTCGTTTTCCCTTTTTTCTTTCTACACCATATTTCCTTCCTCCTTTTAAAGAAACAACTTTTCTGTACTATGATTAGAGGGAAAACAAATTCTGCATTGCCTCTTGGGTTAAATTGCAGTAACACTTTTCCAGCGACAATCACCGATAGTTAACTGCGCCTGCGTTGCTAAACCTAACAGTTCCTGCAAAGACTGGGGTTTACTGGCAAATGCAAAATATATGCTATTTGTAGTTAACAAAATAAAAAAATAATTTCTACCAAATCTGAATTTTTTGTATGGCAAACCCAATACGTCAACTAACCTAATGGTATCCACAACAAATTCCTGCATGGCTCCCCCTGGATCTTGTACTCTCTCAAGAATTTTCAAATATAATTTTCAAATAACTACTGGGGTTCCTGCCTGTCTGAACATAAATTGGAAAAAGTTCTGAAAAGACCATTATTCATTAATAGCTTGGCTTATGATGGATTGCAACGACTGGCATTTTCAGTAATGCAATTGAATACACTACATACGGGTCACACACCTTCAACGCCACCAACTTCAAAACGTTAACTAATAAGCTAACTTAAGTTAATTTGGTTTATAGTTTTCACTACAGGGAGACTTACCGTCAAAGGAACTAGGGACGTTTTTCAAGATCTTGAGAAATGGCACAGCTCACGCTCAGTAGTACCAGCAGTGCCTCCTTTTCTCACCAATTCCGTATCAGCTGACGCAGCATGTCGATGTTGTCCTCCGCTTTGAACACAATCTCGGCCCGGCATCTTTCAAAGCAGCATGTCGAGATGCTTTTGTCAAGATCTGTATCCACAATGTTTTCACGGCTGCTGTAAACGTCTTGTAGGTATTAGAGATTGCCACACCCACTCCATCACTTAACTGCCTGCACTGGCGGAGGCAGAGTGTGGCGCAGCTTCATGTTTACACGTGCCGGGAACCTTTGGACACGTGACAGACGCTCTCTTTCTCTTTCCTTCAGCGGAAATTATTTTGAACTCGATAAACCATTCACAGCAGTCTAAATGCGAAACACTGTCAGGACGCACACTCAGATAATATTTTCCGAAAAGGTTTGTGAAAGTGGGAACACACAGATTTTCTTGATGTGTGTGTATATATATATATATATGGGACCCAAAATACATTTACTTAATGAAATAAAATTTCCTATAAAATTTTTGGAAAAAATATATAGAAAAATATATTACAAACTTGAATAAAATATGAGACCAAAATGGTAAATTTAAGTGTATAGAGTATATTAAAATACTACAACAAATTATTTCTGAAACCACCCCCATACATAACTTAAAACCCATAAAAAAAAATTATATTTGACTATTATATAAATTGATTAGGTAACCCTCCCCCCCCCCTCCTCCAACAGCCAACGGAACATAAGTTCTGGTAAACTCTGCCTTTAAGAGTCTCTCAGTCATCTCTGCTCAAAAGCAGACAGACATTTTTATTTATTCCAAATGATGTTTACCAAAAAGTCTTCAGAACATTTTCCAATATTCTTGGATATCGCTGGTGGTTCTTTGTGACATCACATGCGCCACACAAAGCTTCAGGAGAGGTGAAGTGGCAGGAGAAATGACACGACGTGAGGGCGAGCGAGCACAGCACCCACGCTACCATATGTAGACCAGCTCGCCAGCGGGCCGATGCTGTCAGACAGACCCCTTCGTAGACCGTCACTCACGTATGTTCAACGTCTCGGCAAGCCTCCATCCATCCATCCCCCCCCCCACCCTTGTAGGTTGAAATACAGCTTGTAACTTGTTGATATTCGTGTAGGTAAACGTCGATGGTGTGACAACTGTCACAACTTTAAGCAAATCTTTGTTTCATTCATTGTTTATTATAGAGTGCCAATTGTACACGAGTTGTGAATGCCACTAACACTCAACACTATTCTTGCTAAGCATGATGAAATACAGTGAAACCATGCTGCAACAACTGATGATGGCAAGATAAATTATTGCTATATCGCATAATGTTATAACTGGAATTTACTTACTTCATTGGCACTTGTGTGTTTTCTGAATATGGCTATATGCAGGGTGGTTGACAAGTTGACCATGAAATATAGGATGTCCCAAAAAGAATGCAACAGACAGAGAGAGAGATGGAGAGAGAGGTGTGTGTATATATAAATTTATTACTGTTAAAATCTTACTTTCCACAAATAATAGCTTACAGTATTCCTTATTGGAGGCATTATTTATTCTTCTCAAGGTTATCTTTTGCAGTAAAAGCACTTTATTTACATGGTAGCTATTACCTCAAAACATCAAAACATAATTAATTAAGGACAGGAAAAACCCAAAATAAACTGTTCTTATATACGTGGGTGTAACAACACTAATGAGGTTTCTTAGCAAATAAATAACTCTTGATTTAACAGCACAAACAGATTCAATTTGAGCTACCCAAGATAAACTGGAATCAATTTTTATTCCTAAAATTTTTATTACACTACTACGAACTAGATTTAAATCAAGATCAACATTTTTGAGGCAGCAAACAAGATTTTGGGTTTTATCCTTATTTGAAAAAAAAAAAAAAAAAAAACCCATTAGTACTGAACCACATACAAGCCCTGTTAATGGTATGTTCAGTTATTGATTTCAAGTAATTACAATCAACATGAACACTTACAAAATTTGTATCATCTGCAAACATGGTTGTAGCTAAACCTGTTATATTACATGGTGAATCACTAATTACGAGGATGAAACAGAGTGGCACCAGGATGGAGCCCTGTGGGACCCCAAACCTCACCTCAGAACAAGTTGACACTTTGCAACCAACATCAACATATTGAGTTCTTCCTCCCAGGTATGATTTAAAAAAACTGAAAAACATCACGAATACCATAATACTTTAATTTATTCAAAAGTATGCTACGGTCAATACAATCTAACGCTTTGCTCATGTCACAAACTGTGATTTGAGCAAAATATCTGACTTCAAATGCCTGTAATATACACTCTACAGCATCAATGGTAGATAAACCCCAAACTGGTTATTTGTTAAAATATCCTTAGTGTCAAAAATGTGCATGCCTGAAGTTTAACAACAGACTCAATAATCTTAAGTAATACAGGTACCAATGAGACTGGGCGATAATTTTTTATTTTAACCCTGTCTCCTTTCCTAAACACAGGAACGACTCTTGCTATTTTTTAGGGAGGCGGAAAGATACCTTCAACTTTCACTAAGACATGAATTACCGCAATATGGCAAGGGGCACTGCCACAACTCTAATTATATGTCAATAATGTCACTACAAAGGTCATACACATCTCTACTTTGTGAGACTTTCATACTTGATACTGCACTAAATGCACTTTCACAGGACATAATCCCATTGAAACTGGGCTTCTTAATTTGTTGTAGAAGATCATCAGATGACAATGTAGACAGACAAATATTTTTTTTTCACCTCACTTACAGAGTCAATAAAATAAGTATTAAAATCTTCAGCTGTAAGCACGGTTGCAGCCTCAACATTTTTCTTTACTATCGCTCTTCTTACTAGGGTCCAAGCAGCCCGACATTTATCGGTTGAGTGTTCACTGTAATCAGCATTAGCGGTCAACTTAGCTCTGTTTACTGCCACTTTATAAAGTTTCCTAATTTCTTTATATGCAGTGTATGTAATTTCACTACTGACATTCAAATAAATAGTACGATAAGCCATAACACTTTCTTTAATTTTCCTGAGTTCAGGGGTATACAAAGCCACACGAGTATGAATTCAATTTTTTTTATTGGAAATTTTTCTCTTTAATACTGACATGACTGGACAGGTTAATTCAAAAAGATCCATAAACTTAGTGAAGAATACATTTAAATTTTCGTCAGCAGACAAGATCGTATGATTTAATAGGCTTGACCAGTCAATTTTACTTAATTCCACCTTAAAATTATCTAAGCAACAAAGAGATAAATTCCTAAACACCACCCTCGCTGAGGTATCTTGCACAGGTGCAATTTATATTGCAAAGCAATATAAATTATAAAAGCATCCTAATAACTTAAAATTGTGAATCAAATAATTTAATCTTTACAAGAAATATAAAATACAAGGCATTAAAATATTATATTTGAAAAAGATTAGATAAGAAGATTATCTTAAGTTAAAGGTATTAAAATTTGATCTAGTGGCTGATTACTTAGGAGAGAAAGGGGAAGCAATGGCCCTGCAGGCTGAAAAATGGAGGGGTGACCTGGCCCTCTCACTGCCGCCCCTCCCGAATACTCGGCACCTATCGATCCACATCACCCTGGGTGAGGGTGACAATCAGCCGAGCACGGGTTTTAGCGCAGGCCTCTCTTGCAAATGAATTGCTTTATAACCTAAGATTATCAGACCAGCCTTCTCCTGAAGAAATTTGCTGGCAGGAACAGTTAGCTGTAACGTCTCCCCCTTAAGCCTCAAGTCTTCTAGGCCACGCCAAAGAAGAAACAGATCACTGGGAGGCAATGCTGTGAAGAGTACTATCACCAGTAAGGAGCAAGAGTGAAGATAGAGCTAATTCTCACAACAGAATGATAAATGTTTTTGTATTATAACTTCATTACAATATATGAAAATTACCTCACGTCAGCAAGCTCCCTGATGAATGTTTCTCCCTTAACGTCTTTCGTCAGGGTGGTGTCGCAAAATTGGAACAACGTTGTTAATTTAGAATTCAAATTTCAATTATATGAATTATCTGTCAAAAGCACCCTTCAAAATGAATCTCTCTACTAATAACATCCAATGCAAGTACATTTGGCCCACTTTATCCGTGGTGATTTTAATAAACTGTGTGAAGCAAAAAATTAAAACACACTTCAAAATACACAATGTCTGAAATCCTANTCCGTGGTGATTTTAATAAACTGTGTGAAGCAAAAAATTAAAACACACTTCAAAATACACAATGTCTGAAATCCTAACGTATCTTTTTAATTCCTGGGCGTGGTTTGTCACATGCAGCTGATCCTATCTCATGGTATCAGCCACTGTGTCCACTTCGATCATGTACGTGCACGCAGTCAACATTCAAATATGAAATTCTGTGGCCCACTAACGTAGCTGTAGTATAATGGCCCCTAAAAAGGAAAGTGATATCAATTTCGGTACAAATATTTTACTTTTCACAGTTTCCGTACACGTGAAGTAACCCAGGTTGGAAGGGAGGCAACCTGAAACATTAGGCCTTTGCCATGTTGCCACATTGGCATAGGTGATACCTGTTTATCAACCTCATGCAGTATGTGCACTCTTAACTTGCCTTTTTNAGTTTCCGTACACGTGAAGTAACCCAGGTTGGAAGGGAGGCAACCTGAAACATTAGGCCTTTGCCATGTTGCCACATTGGCATAGGTGATACCTGTTTATCAACCTCATGCAGTATGTGCACTCTTAACTTGCCTTTTTTTTTTTTTTTTTTTTTTTTTTTTTTTTTTNGCCTTTTTTTTTTTTCTTTTTTTTTTTTTCCATGTTTAATTAACTGTGGTCTTTCCATCACACATTTACTATATATGTATATGCCCAAATGTGGTATCTGAGAGTGCAGAATGTGGGTAAACACGGTGTATGACAACATAATGCAATTCATACAGGTGTCATCAACATCTGCTGTTTCTTCACATTTGTGGGAGTCCCAGAACGCAGGTAAGGTGGGGTTGACTGCGTACACAATAAATGGATAAGGTGATATTGCTTTTGTCCAGGTGGCAAAAATTCAAATCACAGCAAAATATTAAATTTTTGTTTATAATTGTATTGAACTAATTCTTTCCTGAAGAAACTAAAGAAGGCACTTCAGTGTGTGACATAAGCATTTGTAAATTAATTGATGTTTCATTCAAAATTAAGAAAATTATTAAATATTTTCTTACCATGCAAACAAGTGCCAACATAAATGTGAAACTTCCCTTGATCAACAAGAAAATTAACACTAAGAGAAAAAATACCTCACTACACAGAAACAAACTGTGACACAGACTGCGCAACTTGTTCAAGCGGGAAGCCAACTCACCATGACTTGTGACGGAAACCAGCAGCCCCTGCAGGGAACACAGGACCTTCAGTACCCTGGAACATCACAGTGCAGTATGTATTTGGGAGGTAATCAATCATCCCTTATCAGTTATTCACAGTAAAGTGAGCACTTCTTAAGGCCATGCTTAAAATTTCCTTTCAGCTTACTTATATTCTTTCGCCACTCGTTAATATAAACATTACCATGCAACTAAAAAAAATGCAGAGTACATATAACATTTTATAACTCTCTAAAGTTCACGTCTGAGGCCACAATAAAATATAATTTTTTGGTTATTGTTTTTGCTGGGACAGCCTTAAAAAGTGCTCACTTTACCATTAATAGCCTTTACTCTTAATACTGCTCGTCAATGGCCACTACCTCAATGGTCAGACATAAACACGACGGCTCAGCAGTAGTCACTAGCCTCTAGGCCCACTGGGGTGCCTAAGTTACATCCAGCCTCCAGTGGGTTTTACTGCATAAGTGGAGTGGAGAGATTTGGGCCAATGAGGATAAATTGAGCAGTGTTGGAATGCAAGGGCAGGGAAAACATGATATCCCCGAGAAAACCAGCCGACCAGCTGCATCGTCCAGCACGATTCCCACGTTCAAAAATCTGGGAACAACCCTGCCGGGAAACAAATTCTGTATGACTTGGTAGGAGGCAATTGCTCTATCCACTGCACCACTACGGCCCCCTATTCCTGCATAAGAGTGTAGCTTACAATGCAGTGGCGTGTGCCGGTTTTTTTCCCCCATCACACATTTATGTCGCCACTAACTTCACCATTGCTCCACCCCTGCTCGCCAGACTGACTCGGAAGGATTCTTGCCTCCCTTGAGTAGCGCACCAGCTACAGCCTTTTCACATTTCATCCTTGTAAGTTCTATCTTAAAGTCAGGAATGAGTGCATGTTACATTTTTTTCCCTCACAGGCTGTCAGGATAGATCAGATCAAAAACACCAACTTTTAATNAGGAATGAGTGCATGTTACATTTTTTTCCCTCACAGGCTGTCAGGATAGATCAGATCAAAAACACCAACTTTTAATGATGAAGTTAACCCATTTGATCTTATGGCACCAGTAAATCTGCACCAATGACAAAGAAAAAATAACTTCATAAACATGCCGTATCTCCCCCACTCCTAGCGTCCATTCAAGCCGCAGCATGCAATACTATCTGCATGCGCCCTAGGGGTCGCGCCACACCCCAAACAAGGGTCAGTCACTCAGCAGACTAGGAAATGCAGGCCAGCCTGCCAGCTACCACCGACATGAAGTGACTGTTCTGAAATTATCNAGTCACTCAGCAGACTAGGAAATGCAGGCCAGCCTGCCAGCTACCACCGACATGAAGTGACTGTTCTGAAATTATCTCCCCAAAGGGTGTAATTCTTTGGACTGGTGAAAATATGCCAATAAGTCTCCGTGTCGCAGAGCTCCATGGCAAATAAAAGACATGACAAGGGATGTTGCGTCTCGACGTCTGGCGTCTCCCTGCTACAACTGCGGTTACCAGACATCCTGAAAAAGGAGGACATGTCCATTTTAGGCATTATTTTGCATCCAGCCAAATTTTTAATGTTGATCAAAAATGTTTAACCGTTTTACTTCATAAAATATTGCATTTTTCTAATAATTAAATTGATATTAGTTTTTAAAACCAGTTTTAGTTCACCATACAAAAATGTCTGTATGTCTTTTGATAAACCATGTTTACTATAATTTTTTGATTTCTCATTTAGATTCAGTTTACAAACTGTAGTGTGTATTAAATGTTTTGTTGCGTAAAACAACTGTAAGCATACAGTTAATATTCACCAATACTTAGCTCTCGTATTTTATATTATCTAATAATGGAAACATTATTTTATTACGTTATTACTAAAACTTTTGAAAATTGGTTCCTTCAAAGAGTAATGACTTGATTAAGAGATTTTTCCAACATTATTAATATTAAGCTATAGTGGAACCATCTTATAAGGTTCTTCAGGGGTCCACAAGAAAGTGACACTATAAGCAAGAAAACACTATATGAGGGAAACAAAAAATTCAAGAATCTGGACACCAAAAGATATAAAATTATGCACCGTAATAAACACACAACTTTACNAAAAATTCAAGAATCTGGACACCAAAAGATATAAAATTATGCACCGTAATAAACACACAACTTTACAAAATGAACAAAACAAATATTTTTTTTTAATACATAATCTTTTATGAAATTTTATCTCCTGGTTACCAAATCATAAAATTAGCAAATTAGCAAACAATTACTGTACATGCAAAACAAGCACAAATGTTTGTGGCAGTTTGTCTCCTGGTTGCAACAATGATTCGGTTCAGAGTAGTCACTGGGATTTTCAAATTCAGAGCAATTGCTGTGCGTGTTCTACCGGGATTACTGTTTATGTGCTTGATTAAGTTTAACTTTTCAGCTAATGAAAATGCCTGTCTTTTCTTAGAGGCACTCATTTTTATTTTTCACTAAAACTGTTTCAAGGACTAATTAATTTTCACTACGTAAATATTAACTAGGCATGTGCAAAGGTCGTTTTTTAAATGTGAAGCGAAGTCAAAGTAAAGCTTGCATCATGCAAAGGGATTTCGAAGGAAAATTGAAGTTGAAGGATTTAAAAATATATATAGTAGGCTACAGTTTTCAAGTATATTCAACTCATTTGTACTGTTACTGCCAAATAAATGTATGCTTACTAGACACTGAGCAATGGAATAAAACATATCCTAATCTTGTACTGCTGAAAAACTGAAATATCAAAATCTGCAAGGAAGTAATCATTATACATTTAGATACCTACAAACTTTATAAAAACTACCATGCTCCATAAATCGAGTCCCATTTGGCACCACCACCGCACAGTGATTTCAATGGGTGGCTATCAACATTTGGCCTCTTCCCTTTCCTCCTCCAAGGACCATTGTCAGTGTCAGGCTAGATAGTAAACTTGCTGGATGGTGGTGGCACTAGGGTCTCTGAGCAAGAGAGTTGAGCATGCATACAAGGAAAGTGTGCAGTTCTTCCAAAAAGACGTATCAGCTGTGGTGTGGTACATATGCCAGCCCAACTCCCGCACATGATAAATTATGACATCGTTACACATGTCAGAATTAGAAAGGCACAGAAACATGAATTTTTTGAGACAGAAAATCCACACAGAATTTATGTTATGGTTGGTCACCCTCTTATTAAACAACCTTCCACTGGTGTGTGTCAGGCATGACGTCTTGTTCGCCTAACAAAAGGAAAAAAAAAAAAAAAAGAGAAAGAGAGAGAGAGAGAGATAGAGATATAGAGAGATAGAGAGAGAGATAGAGAGAGAGAGAGAGAGAGAGAGAGAGAGAGTGTGTGTGTGCGTGCGTGTGTGTGTGTGTGTGTGTCAAAGGAAAGCCAGCAGCTGTAAAAACATTCACTCCCTCCCCTTTGCAGACCGACTGACCCTCCTCAATGTCAATTATCTCAGCTTCGACAGCAACGCGCAGTGATGGACCGAGTCGAAGGCCCGGGCCAAGTCGAGTAGAAAAAGGGCAGAATGATGGCGTACACAAAAACCAGATGTGACCCGGTCCACCACAGACGCGACGGCGTGAAGTGCACAGTGAGCCTTCCGGAACCCAAACTGATGATGGGGAAGAATCGCGAGCCCATCGGTCATCGAACGGAGACGCGACAGCACGATGCGTTCCGCCACCTTGAATAGAAAAGACAGCAACGAGATTGGGCGGTACCCACTAGGCAGAGCAGGGTCGCCACCACAACGCGGGATCGGCACCACCACCACGCGCTTCCAAAGGACCAGAAAATACCGCAATCGAAAGACGGAGTTAATCAAACCGGCAAAGTAAACCACAGCCTTGCAGGTGAAGGCGCGGAGAAGGCAGACGGGAATGCCATCGACCCCAGGAGCCTTGCGCAAAGCTAGGCCGTCAATCACCCAGGTCACCTCACAGGGAGACGTGAGGAGAAACCCGGGGAGAGGACCGGACACAGCTGGCTGGAAGACAACAGAATCGAGGTCGGATCCAAGGTGCCCCGGCGAAGATAAAAACGGCCGAAAGGAGGCGTAAAAAAAGATTCTGCCAGCAGAAGAGCCTGGTCCGAAGGCGATTCCAGCACCTGAGCACCGGTAGAGAGCGACGGAAGCCCACGAGGGGAAGCGCGCAGACGGCAAAAATGCTGCCACACCGTGCCGCCCCAAAAGGATAGCGAGTGGAGACGGTCCCAAGACCGGTGGGCCGACCAAAAGTCCACCACCAACCTCGCAGGGCGACGAGAAAGATGGAATGCCGCAAGATCGGCAGGCGAACGAGAGCACTGCCAGCGGGACCAAGCCCTGTCACGGCAGCGAATAAGATAGCGCAGCTGGGGTGGAAAACAATCCCGCACGCACCAGGGGGGCCGCCGAGGAATATGGGCAGCTGCGGCAGATGTAACAACCTGCGTAAGGTGAACCACCGCCTCATTGGGGTTTTCCAATCCCAGTGTGCTTCCTTCATAATTTGCATTATTCACGGGAAAATGAAAACATTATTTCCGGGAATTTTTGTTATTGTTCTTATGGGGAAACATTTGAGGCTGGAAAAATCTTGCATTATAGACGGGAAAACCCTTTAAAGGGAAACCTTAGTGAATGTCTTCAATTTGTATCCTGGTAACCCTCGCTGCAACCCCTTCTCTACCTGCTTATGGCACCAAGTAAAGCCAACTCACAGTCTATGGCGATAATCTAATTAATTTCATGATATTCAACTAACATCACTGTTTTTTAGCATTCGGGCATGTATGCCCGAATCCCACAATGGGAAATGCACTTGCCCAACGGCGATACAAGCAACTACATGTATTTTCATTACACATTTTGCTGTATTCTACAGAGTTTTTATGTTTTCCCAACAGAGTTTAAGCACAGACTGGGAAAAACAACTCCAAATGTTTTCTTTCTACATGATTTCTTTTCAAGAAAGTAATGAAAACTTGTAGATTTTCCATAACAGTAAAATTCTGTAAAAAGGATCACTTGTTATTTATTGAAAAGGGCTATTTTGTATCATGTTTCTTCACCTTTATGCTTGTGTTTTAGTGCCAACCCTAGCTTTGATTAGTCAGGTTGACACCGCGCTGGCAGTCTAGTTGCAGTGATATGTAGAGTTGGCAGGGCGGGAGTATCACTCAGTGGCCTCCATCGGGCACCTCACCTACTTTTGCTACCAGTTATTTAGTGTCGGTAGTGTACATCTTTAGAAACTTTTACATTTGCACCCCAGGAACCGAGCCCCTGCCTCTCTCGGTGCGTACGCTTCAGAGCGTAATTTCCATGTAGAGTTTATTTTGCAGCCTGGGGCCTCCTTTCACTGCACAAGCCTCCAGGAGGCCAGATTGCCAAACCCATTAAAGTGCCTCATCCGAGGGTAATGTGTGTAGTGAGAAGGCAATACATTGAGCATGTTTAAATTACTGTAAACTATCATTTCACAATCTGGCTGCTTATTATTGTTTCCTAAGCATCATCTTGTACTGATAGCTTTTCGACACATGGGACAGCAACTTTCGTCTCTCCTTCTTTCAGTGGAAATAAATTCACAAAAGCAGAGACCCAAAATTTTACTCCCCGTCAGGTGGCAAAAAGAAGTTAAAAGGTGTAGGGTTTGTAAAAGTTTGAACTCAGTTTGATTTTTTCAACTATATTTTGGGCTTACAACCATCTTTTACATAAATAGCCCCAGGTAATTACTCTTACAATTTTTTTTTTCAATAAAAAACTCCACTGGTTACAAATAAATATTGTNTAATTTTTTTTTTCCAGTAAAAAACACTACCGGTTACAAATAAAATATTGTACAAAAACCCTCAAATATCTACATATTTCCCAATTGAAAATTACATTTTACCCTATTAAAGTTTTACAAAGATCAATTGTAATATTAATACTAGAAACCTGTTAAAAAAAATACATTTAAAAGGTACTTATCTTTGTGACATTACGGATAAAGATTAAAATGCCCTTCCCCCACATCGGAACAAAGTTCCGAAAAACCTAGCACAATGAGTCCCTCTCTGCTTTTCTCCCCCAGAGGCTGGAAGCCACCCCTTATATTAGCTCTTTCGTTCTCTTCTAAAACTTCCAGAACAATTTAAAACGGCCAGGAACGTTTTTGGCGCTTCTCTGTGACATCACATGCAGCACGCATGCTCCTTGAAGGTCTCAAAGATGAGGAAGAGGAGGGGAAACGCAACCCCACGCAAAGTGGCCTGCGGCGGTGCATGCACGTACTTGGTGAAAAGTATTTTATAGGTCATGCTGTGGTCCAGCAGGCCATCTTCGAACGTGACGCACCAGGTAAGCTCAACGTTCACGTACACCTTGTTAACGTTCGCCCGTATCCTCGTTAAGCTAATATTAAAAATATTACAGCCTCACAAGTGGGCGCCATCTTGTAACGTTTTGCACTTGTTACTGCCGACTGTTTACGTTGCCACGGCTTGCCCTCGACTAGATCAGAAGGTAGAAACACGAGACTCAGTTAATTGAACACTAGTTACTTAAGAAAAAAAGTTCCAGATTAGTTTGATATATATATATTTTATTTATCTTTTGAATGACACCGTTCACATACGAATGTCCAGTATGCAGAGTACGAACCTTTACCATTAAATATACTATTGCAGATAACAGTGCCACAGTCGTTTACTTAATGATGTTCTTAAAAAACTGACCCAAAGAAACTTAAAATGCGGCTACCTCCCACACCGGCAGAGAAATGATATAATAAAGTCTAGTTGCCGATGTGGGGGTTCTAATCCTGCCCGAACGCGGCCTAGGCTAGCATTGCATGATACTTCTCGTCTGCGCTGACCTGCCCTCACGGGCGACGTGAAGTAACTCTCCCTGACGACTGACTTGAATAAGACTGCTCTCAGGGCGACAGACAGACGCCTCTTTTTGTGCTGCCTATCACCCCCCTCTCCTGAGATAAGCGCCTGGCATCTGCCAGCAGCGTCATCTAAAACTGCACGTGTCCCGCTCTCAACACGTTATCGATACTGCGTTGTCAACAGAAACGAACCTCTCGTACAACAAAAACTTGTTGACGTTGCCTGAAACTGCGCTGGAGGAACTAAAACCTGTCGACGTTGCCTGATCCACAGAAACGAACTAATCTAATTAATGCTGACGCTTCCCCAAAAAACCAAAGTTCGAAACGAAACTGTAACCGTCCTCCTGATAAAACGTAACACGGCAAACATCCTCCCGATAACCTACAAACGCACACGTCTGCCAGATAAACTACCCAATAAAAATATTAAGAAGCTTTCCAAAGCTTCATACACACGAAAGAATTTTACACCCGAGTTCCGAAAAATTACGAATATTGCGTCATTACAACCTCCAACTCCCACGTAGCTCATGTAGGATAACATATAGGAAATAAGTCTCTGTAGCAGGTGAATGTCACTAGATGTGACACTTAACACAATCTTTCCGCAGGCATGCGAGATAGCTCTGAACAACCTTGTTTTTTAGACTTCAGTGGTATTTTGGGAGGGCCTACACCCCCAGGTACCATGGTGGCTGAGCGGTTAGCCTGCTTGCCTCCCACCAAGGTGAACAGGGTTCAATCCCCGGCCAGGTCACTTCTGGATTTTCGCATGTGGGAATCATGCCAGACAATGCTGCTGGTTGGCGAGTTTTCGTGGGGACTGCCCCCCCTCCCCACCGTCCTTTTATTCCGGCACTGCTCCATACTCACCTCAATCACCCTCATCGGCCCTCAAGACCTTGCTGTCAAGAGCCACCCAAATCTCTTGACTCACTAACTCTACATACCCAACAGGCAGTCATCATGGAAAATTTCCTGTCTACGGAACAAGCTTTCTTGACAAGTGGACACTCCACGAGGGCAACACATAGCAGATGTTCCATGACCATCTCTAGAGCTTACAGCGCCCTGGGAAAGTAATATTCTCTACTCAAAAACCTAAAGGAATTCCTGGCTCATCTGACCTTGAACCCATGTACACAGGACATATGCCTCCTAGATACTCGCCCTGCATCAAATGCCACAAGAAAAACATTCTAAACATTTCAAATGTTAACAACAAACTTGATTGTATATTATTATAAAGTTTTGTCACACCAAAATATAACTTGTACACACTTCAAAATAGTTTTACTCCACCAGGATTTCTGCATTAGTAGGTTGCTCAAGACCCAAGATAAATTATGCAATGAAAATACATATTGTCTGAACAGAATACCACGCAAGACTTGGCAAATGTTGTTTTGTAATATGGCTACTGGCCCAGCAAATATCCTTCATGTGTAATCAATTACAAGTGGTGCAAAACTTTTTTTTTACTGTGTATATGTGTAAAGTAAGTTTAATCAGCTTAAACAAATATGTTCAACATTCACAAATAAATCTGACCGAGAACAAACCATGGCCACCACAACCCCACACATAAATATGTCAAACCAATGCTACCTGGAACAAGGGGGAGGGCAAAAATTATGATATATATATATAGTGAGAGAGTGAGAGAGAGAGAGAGAGAGAGAGAGAGAGAGAGAGAGAGAGAGAGAGAGAGAGAGAACAAAAATGTGTCCCTAAACACTCTGAGTTAAAAATGTTGAAGTTTTAAATTAAATAATATAAACAATTCTACCTATCTGCTTGGAAAAAAAATTATAATACAATCAACAAACACCCTATTAATTTCCTTAGTAATACTAAACTCGTGAAACATGGGTATAGCTGTTCACATTAAAGTGAGTACTTCTGAGGCCCTAGTTACTTTTTCCTATGAGCCATTTTTATCCTTCCACCACTTTTAAAAAATAAATATTGCTTTGTATATAATAAACACAGTGTATATATTTCACCGGACTCGAAAGTTGACGTCTAAGGTGACAGTAAAATATCTTTATTGACTATTATTCCAAATGAGAGGGCTTCAAAAAGTGCTCACTTTACCGTGAATAGCAGATATAAGGAATCAGTAGACACACAGAGTTAACAAACAAGTCACAAGAACTGAGTGGATTGGAGAGGTTTAGTCAAGGCTTTGAGAGCCGATGATGGTGAAGCAAGGTGAGAATGGAGCAGAGCTGGAATGCACGGGTGGGGACACGGATGATCCCAGAGAAAACCAGCCAACCAGTGGCATCATCCGGCATGATTCCCACTTGCGCAAATCTGGGGTGCGACCCTGTCGGGAATTGAAAATGGTTAACCTTGGTGGTAGGTGAGTGCTCTAGCCACTGCACCACTGTGCCCCCAAGTCCACNGTCGGGAATTGAAAATGGTTAACCTTGGTGGTAGGTGAGTGCTCTAGCCACTGCACCACTGTGCCCCCAAGTCCACAGGAAGATGCAGACAAATTAGCAAGGTATTTTGCTGATGAGTATATATTTAACTAACTCACAACGACAAAGGACCTGCAAATTATGTCAACAACCTTTTAATCAATTTTCGACAAGTTGCAATTACCAATGATTTGGTTATAAAGAGCACAACAAAATTCAAATATAATTTCAGTAAAGAGATTNTCGACAAGTTGCAATTACCAATGATTTGGTTATAAAGAGCACAACAAAATTCAAATATAATTTCAGTAAAGAGATTTGTAACTTTGGGTAGCTGTTAACTATGTAATCACATTTGAAAATTTTTAACAAAATGCTAGCTGCCTACAGCATCTCACATGATAGTAACATATTGCTCCTTTTATTCTCAATGTTTGAAGATAACTTTTCAGCAATATACTTCAACACTCAGTACCTACTCTTTAAGAAATAATAGCACACTTCAAATGAAAATAATTTACTATGCACTATCTACTTCTGCAAGATACTTCAATCATTATTCACTGAAACTTGCCAAATGGTAGGAAATTTGAACCAAAAATTAACAAGCGTAATTTTTAGCATCAAATGTAAAATTACGCAATGTATATTAGAAAATTACAACTTCAATAAAAAAGATTGTACCAGAGATCTTTGAATCTTACTGCACAAAGAAGTGTTCTACCATAATGTAAACAACTTTCTGTTCCACTAGAAGCATTAAATTAATCATGTATACTTTTTTTAACTCTTTAAAAGCTTGTAAATAATATTTTAAAAAAAACCACTTCTTAGCTGCCATCTGTGTTGGTTCTTTCACCTGAAAGTTACTATTGGCATTGGTGCCTCGTGGTTGAGGGAGGAGAAGATAAAGGAGAATCAACCACCCTCCAACACTTTTTCAAACGTTTTCTGTACTATTTTACAGGATGTTCTAAACTTTATCACTTTTTGCAAAGTACTCTTAGTTGTCTCTTCATGTAACTAATACAACTGTTTTAACAACTGCTTTGAAACATCAAGAATAAAGTGAAACTGGCTAATATTTTACTGACAACTGCTAGAGTGGAGTGTGGAGTGGCGAGATNGAAACATCAAGGATAAAGTGAAACTGGCTAATATTTTACTGACAACTGCTAGAGTGGAGTGTGGAGTGGAGAGATTTGGACAGCTCTTAACATCGAGGTCTTAAGAGCAGACGAGGGTGAAACGAGGCGAGTATGGAGCAGTGACGGAATGCAGGGGCAGGGGAAAAGAAATACCCCTGAGAAAACCTGCCAACCAGCGGCATAAACCGGCACGATTCCCGCATGCAAAAATCCGGGAGCGACCCAACCGGGAATTGAACCCAGTTCGCCCAGATGGGAGGCAAGTAGTCTTAACTACTATCCCACCACAGCCCCAACAATTGCTAGAACAAACAATATTACATACATATGTAATACACAATGTAATGAACTTGTATTACTAACCCTGGTTCCCAGAGAAAATTACTTTGAAATGTAGTGAAAATTTACGTCGAAATTACCATCATCTCATAAGCGTCCCTCATACAACTGACAATGAATGTATTCTGGGAAAAATGCTACGCAGCCTTGACTTCAATGTTAGCAAATTATTTTTGAGCATCCTGTCAATTCAGTGATCCCTAGCATTGCCTGACNGCCTGTCCAAACTGCACACATTACTTTAATTATTATTGATACACTCTCCTTGTTTAGTCTGTTGCCGACTGTGGTCTTGCACTGGTATGGATCAGGGTGCAGTTTGGAGGCTGGATATCAGTACCAGATCGGGTTTAGCATCCGCGGAATGGATAAAGTTGCTTGTGTTTCTCTTTCCTTCTCTTTTTAAATTTTCGCTATATTTTAATTTAATTTTTGGAATGTTTTATGCACATGACTTGTTCATTGTTTATTATTTTGTTTGGTAATGGGCGTGCGTCAGCTCACGAAGATTTTACACTCTTGAGACTGCATAAATTAACCTTTATAAATAAATAAAAATGAATGAACAAATTCACACTCTTAAAGAGGTTCTGTACATTGAAACCATGTAAAATTATGATTTATCTGTGATGATATTTCTATTACTTCACTCACAACACACTGAGCAAAGCAGGTCCGCTATCAAGGGATGTCCTTATCACTGCTGGGATTCACTGATAACAACAGGAAACAGAGCTCTACGGAAGCAGGAAAAACTAACTGGTTCAGGAGCCAGATCTAGACTTACGGTTTGGCGGGGAAGAGGGGGTAATTTTTCCACTGGGCAGGTGCGGGTCTAGACTTTTGATGCGCGGAATGGGAGGGAGGCACTTTTTCATCATAATTTTGCGAAATAGTAATGAATTAATCAAATAAAATTAGTATTTTTAACAATTATAATAATTTTAATTTTAGTTTTCAAACACTCACAGGCCAGTTTCATGTCAATGTACAGGTTTTTTTTTTGTGAGGAGGACATGGGGGGTTATGTCCCCCTGCGACCCCCCTCCCCTTTCTGGATTCGCCCCTGTCTTGCTTAAAGCAGACTCCAAACCGTTGGGCTCAAAGGGTGCCTCTAGGACCGTGATTAACCTATCTTTACTAACAATTACGAACAACATGCCTAGACAACCAGGGACCCTCGGAAACTAAAAAATTTCCCACTGCTTAAAAACAACAAATGGGAACTTGTAGCTGTGTGAATAAATAACACACGGCTCTGGTGAAACGAAGCACTCACAGCCCACACAAAATTCTTTTTACTCACACCTGTTGCAGAGAAATTCTTCATTAACTCATACCTCAACCATCTCAAGTGTTCACATAAAAATATGTATTTTTTATTTTAGAGCATCAAACAATCAACAAAAAATAAAAAATTAAAAATAAAAAAAAATTCTCATGCATCACAAAATGTATCTAAAAAAAAGTTAATAAAAATAATAATTTAAGTAGGTTAAAAAAATATCAAAAATATTACACACACAAGAATTATTTCCTTTTAACATATATCATATTATTCATTAGTATTTGCTGCATCAAGAACTTTACAGAATTAAATGAATACTACAAATAAGATCTTTCATTACCTAACTAACAACATTGCTCACGATTCTTCCCGATCACGCTCACACACATGCTCTCAGACCTTCCCACGTGTGTGTTCTGAGCAACTTGCGGCACATCCTGTGATGCACATCAGCCAGCGGATGGCAACAGATTACATCCTCTCAACGCAACAACTACACATCTGCCATACATTCAACAGCCACACAAACGAGTGTAAGCACTTCACTCAGGCTGTGGTCTGAATGTAAACACAAACAAAACAAATTGTCCACATTAGAGATAACTGACTTGCTTCATTAACTTCGAGCTTGAAAAAAAAATATTTCCATCAATATTTTAAAACATTAAATATTTGTGTACATTTCTGTTCCCCACTAAACTCTTACACTTGCATCAATGAGAGAAATAAATAATATTACACACAATTGGAAAAATTTCTGTCTTTTATATGTGAGTGTATAGTGCTTCAAATTCAATGTTTCTGTGACTGGCATGTCGGAAATGCAACAAGCAGTGCTATTATCCACTGAGCTAACACGTGTGTTGGAATTCTTTATGTAAGAGACACCTTTATGGTAGCACACAGTTATACTGAAAAACATGCTTGGGGACCAATTGAAGGTAGCTCGTTAAGTAGCAGAATGTTAGAAGCAGAAATACTCTGACAAGGTTCTACACAAAAAAAAAACTAAAATAACATGAGTAACAGATAGTAATTTTCACGCAAACTACATAGATTCTAGTTAATGTTTTCTTCCGATACGTAGCAAGACAGTTTCGTAACTTATACCCAGACTGCGGAATTCATTAACAAGAAAAAAAGGTTGTTTACATAAAAGAAGTAAGTTGGGGAAGAAAAATTGTTATGTGCAGAAAGGAACACATGATATAATGGCAACAAATTACTTTCGGCATCAGTGATTTTAAAAAAATGTGTAGTATTTATACTTGAAAAGCAGTTTTATATACCGTCTGTTATTTATAATATTCTGTGGTATGTCTAGTTTAAGTATTTTATGATAGCTGCGAATGTTATGGCTATTGAGGAAATTATATTTTACTGTACTTGACACTAATATAGTCTATTCGTGGTTTCTTCACACTTTTTGGATAAAACCTTCGAAAAGTTACTCCACGTATGACGTATTTGGTTGTTCCCTAAATATGTAGTTTATCACAAGCGTTTGATACTTCCGGTTACATCAAAAGTATCTTATTTGTGGTTAAATTTAATTTACACTTACATTTTGTCAATAAATCACATAATTTTTATGATTGCAATGAATAAAAATAGGGAGAAAATAGGTGCGTTAGTAATGCCTGGTAAGAAATAGTTCTAACCCAAAATATTATTAAAATTAGGGGCAGTGTGTTGTCTCTTTATCTCTTTAGTGTAATTTTCTAACCTACTTAAGCTTTGCTTACATGAAGCAGAGGGATGGCCTGAAACCTGAAAGTATAACTTTATCAGGGCTTCAGAAAAGTTGCAAGTTATCACAAATGGACTATTTTAACTGGAAACTTCTGTAGTGCCATAAGACCCACTGTAACTTTGGCCCTAATTTTGGGTAAGCCTATTTACTTATGTAACTTTTAGAAGCAAATGTGCTTTGCTATGTTTTGTGGTTAACAGTGTTGTGTACTGAATTTTCAAAATACACGAGTTTGTACAAATTCATTCATTCATATTTTACAAGCTTTTAAAGGAACTCGCTCATTTTGCACTACAAACTTGAACTTCCATTAGTTAATTTATTTAATAAACTTATTAATTTCATGTTTACTTTTTTTGAAATGTTCTTATATGCTCTGCTGATTGTTTGACAATCTCTAATTCTGTATATTGAGAGCAAATAAACTGTGGTTACTTATTCAGCTGCTAATCGATAGACAAACCTAGTGTAACTAGAACAAGAGAACTCGATAGGTACCTCTTATTTCCTCGGCAGATATAAAATGTTACCAGTTTTTCCAATTATGAAAAAAAAAAATATTAGCTTTTAAAAATTAAAACTGGAATACCTTCAAATGCTGTTGTAGAACTGTTTTTTTCACCTGCAAGAGAGGCTTGTTATCAGACAAGCATTTCGAAGATGCTCCCATCTTAAAGTGGGACCTCTGTAAAAGTTAACTATTTTAGGATTGCATTCTTGCCTTAACATGCCTTGTCTATAGACATATTTGTGGGATTTTGTTTACATATGACTGTAATGCCAAGATCATAAGTTTTTAGTTTGTGTGTAAATATGTGTCTGCAGTTTATTTCTTCTTAGCCATTCTCTAAAGATTCGTATTTCTTGCCAAAGAACTTTTAATGAACTTGGTAAAATTACAAGAAGCATTTGAACTTAAATGAGGACTTATTTTTTTTTTTTTTTTAATTTAACCTGAACTTTGTAAGTTCATTTTTCACTTAAATAATTGAACTTTCACTAAGTTTATTTTGATTGTGAACTTGCACAACACTGGTGCTTTATGTAGCAAGTAACAGGTGTAATATTTGTAATGGTTACAAAAGTACATAATATTGTGTAACATTTGGGACAAAGTTGCCCACAAGGGACACAGTAACCTCATCTTATGTTGCAAAAAATTACGAAAGTTATGAAAAATTGGGGCACACTTTCTGCTTCCACAGCGGTCGGGTATCGCCGAGCGCGGTCCATGTGTGCGAGAATCGGGACAGACGCCGTCTGCTGTGAAACCTGTCAGCGGGCAGTCCATGTCAGCTTTCTCTACA
>NQII01000944.1:278119-293887 GCA_002778355.1 Clitarchus hookeri
CTTTCACCCACGTGTGCCGGCCGAGGGACGGGTCGATTGACAATATAACAGAGCCCTGGAGATCACACAATTTATGCTCATTTATGGTTTACTTTATTTGAAAAGTAATTAGATGTTTATGTTTATTTATAAATCTCACAGTTTGTTTGTTAGTTATAATAAATACTTAACAACCTATAAATATGTAAGTTAACTGGAATTAATAATTAATAACAATAATAATACACAGTAAAACCGTTCAACAGTGAAGCTGAGGGGAGAGAGGCTGTCAATAGCCCCCGAACTGATTGATATTGAGATGGGTACCCAATGAACTACACTACATAATCTGGCGTGTTAAATCAACCAAGAGGGTCTCTGGTCTCAAGTCCGCTAGTTGCTGTGGAGTGAGGAGGTAACTTCTTATAAAATTACCAGTGGCGGCAATGTCTAATAATGCTGCTGCCAATTGGCCATTAATTGTTATCTCTATTTGGGGGGGAGGGGGCATCTGGAGGGGAAGGGGTTATCAGTTGTGTCTGAAGGGTGACGATGGGCCTGACATGACTGGCGGTGGTGGCCCTACTCTGAACCCCTGTTCCCTCGTTTCCCATCTGTGAGAGATGTTCCTTGTTCTAGAAGGCTCATTCTCATTCCCTCTGTGTTCGTTCTCTCGGTTATTATTCGTCCTGCAATCACTTGTCATCCAGAGGGCAGGTTGTTTGTTCGGGCAGTCTCTACTGAAGTGTTTCCCTGGGCAAAATCGGCATTGCGGGAGCGGACGCGGGGAGGTTGCTTGGTTGTACCTATTTCCAGCTGGAAGTGCCCCTTTATTAGTCCCTGGCCTTGGTCGTTCTAGGACTGCTTGGACCTTATTGTTGCGTTCAGTCTACCTTGCTCTCTCTAACTTGTCGATGGTCTGAGGTCGGGGAATTTGAAGCAAGTTCCTGAGGTTGGGAAGCAACATGCGCATGATAGCTCTTACGCAGTTCTCCTCATTGCCTTCCGGAACAATCCTCCTATAAATTTGAATTCGTCATCAGCCATGCAAGGATTTTCTCCCCGGAGAACTGAGTCGCCAATCTGCTACACAACTGTGTTCCAATCTGTGATAAATTCGCCATAGCTCTACATCATTCCTGCACTCTACCAGTTAGTTGTTTACATGCCTTAGTGACCCTTTGATTGGGAAGAATCACATTCATTCTCAACTCTTGTTCGCATTCCTGTGTGAACATGACTGGGTCCACCTGCGGTCGTCCTGCTAACTCTGGTAATTGTGGGTTGTCGGGATTGAGTGCAGAAATCCCACTGTGTGTGCCGGGGTGTCCAGGTTGGTATTCTTCGGCTCTCCTGCAAACCTCACATCCGTATACTAATTCCAGGTGAATAATTCACTTGCCCAGAAAGCCGAGACAACAATGGTGGAAGGATTAGGTGCGTTATGCAACAGACAATGTTTATTACTCTCCCAGGGCAGGTAATACAGTCACAGCGAGCTGCCTGTTGTTCCCAACACTTTTCGCAGCCGAACTCGAGACTGTCTGTGCCTCTCAGCTCAGCCCACCCCAGACAGGTGTAGTGAAACCAGCTCTGACAATGAGCTCAATGTATGACGTGTCTACCATCTCCGTTACATAGTGCCTGCTGANCACCCCAGACAGGTGTAGTGAAACCAGCTCTGACAATGAGCTCAATGTATGACGTGTCTACCATCTCCGTTACATAGTGCCTGCTGACATCTTTCTACCCCTTGGTCGTGAGGATTCACATTTGCCAGAGGGGCATCTTCTCCATAGCCTAGTCCTTCCCTTAATCCTGACATGTTTCTTACTCACTTTGTACGCAATAGTTGGGCGCCACGAAGTCTGGTAGGTTTTAATTTCAATTTCCTGGCCCACTACTTCATTTTGGAGGGTCGTGCTGACCTGGTCCTACCTGATTAACAGGCTTAATGAAACTTTGGCCCCAGGTTGGGCACCACGAAAACTCTTGATGTGTGATGGCTTTGTTTCCAAGATACATGGTCACACAGGAACAAAGTATCTGAGGTGTTTGATCAGTGACACAAGTAGTGGCAGTTCTTTACCGAGAGGGTGATTGCTATATTTGTCGGTTTAACCTGATGCGGCCCCTAGGAAGGGTCAGTCTTGTCAGTTGCCGACAGGGAACAAAGTCTTCACTCAGGAGGCGAGGCCTCTTAGTGTTCGTGGTGTTGGTAGCCTTGCCTTCACTTGGTCTAACCCCCTTCCTGGTTACGATAAGGTTGGCGGCAGAGGAGATCCCTCTTCCCAGGGCTGTTGGTTGGGTCGGGGCTGCAGCTTGCTCGGAACACCAGCTTTAGTTCGTAGATCCCCGTTGTCCACGGATTGAAGAGTAAGCAACTGGTACTCCCAGGGCACAGGCACCCTTGGGTTGGCTCTTACAGCTGTAGGAGAAGGGGCCACCGACTGCTGGTTTTCCCCAGTCAATCTCTGGTTTAACTTGCCGTCCCAGGCGGAGCTGGGTGACGAAAGGGTGCTCCTTCCCTGGGGTTCAACTCAGTGGTCCAAACAGTGCCACTGGGTTTATCTGGAGGTGAGGCCTCTCTGATTTTCTGCACCTGTGCTTTCAGTATCTAATATAGATGGTTGGGTTCAGGGCGATCTTCAAGCGGCTGACCAACAGAGAGGACAGCCATGGCCTTACGTTCACCCCATGTACCCCTTCTGTGGGTGAACAGCATATAGAGACAGGTGCTATTGTTGGCAGGAGATGACACCCTAATTAATGTGCCCAGAGGTGGCTAGGTCATGGCTTAGTTAGGCCTATCACTCCTTCTATACTTGGTCTACACATGGTGGATGGAGAGGGTTAACTGGCTTACCTGGCATAACCTCTTCATCGTGTAGTGTTTCTAGTGGGGGGCTCTACCGTACTACACACTTGGTAAAGTGCCATACGGCATCCGTACTATGGATCGCCTGTTAAGATGTGTGCGTTGTGATGTATGGGCTATCTTTGTTCCTGGTTGCGAGGCTCTATATTCGTTTGGCTGGGGGCGCTTCACCACCCGACGTCCACTGGAGATGCTTAGAGTGCCCCCCTCTCTTCCTTGTCTGTGTGGCGAGGCTACGCTCGCGCCCATTGATTGTGCAACGCTAAGGGTGGTTTTCATGCTCGGCAGGCAAATATTTAACGCTTGTTTAGGGACAATGTTTGTACATTGCTGGGTCTGCAGATTCCTTTCTTAGGTATAATTAAACTGTGTGCGCGCTTGGGCTAATTATTATTAATTACTCATCTCTTTCTTCCTCCGTTTCTGATCTGTCCTGGAAGTCCTGTCGGGTCTGCAAATGCGTGGTACTGCGACTTGAAGGTTTGTTAACAAAGTGTTCCACATCCAGGGGCGTGTCAAATACAAATAGACAGGCTCTCGGGTCACGCCTCTCGGTAAACTGGCCTCTCTTCCCCTCTCGTCCGTCTTCATAAGGAAAGGGGTGCATTAACAAGTAGTAGATTTGATAAACATAATGTTGCACGTGATGATTCTGAGTCAAAAAGAATATTAGCCCTTACAAGTGACATGCATCTACTGAACTACTGTACACAAATATATAAACAGAAATTCTGTGGTGGGGAGGGGGGAATGAAGGAAAGAAACTTTTTTTCTCAAAAATAGGAGAAAATATTATTTTTGGGTCTGTAAGGTGACATTATATGAAATTGATGCCCTAAAAATTAATAGTATGACATATGAAAAACAAGGAAATGCTGGGGTAGAAAACTGTAACAATAAAATAATAATTTACTTTATTAAACTAACAAAATAATAAAAAGCTTAGTAAAATCTTTATAGTAAACAAGTAAAAGGTGAAAAAAGTGATTCATCAACTTTTCTTCGTTAAAGTGAGGGGAAAAAAAGTAAACCAAAAATGTACTAATGCTTTAGCATAATCTGTATGCCCAAAATTGCAGTTCTCATATATATATAATATATGTATGTAATGTCTATTATATTATATATGTATGTTTGTAAAAAAGATATGATTCTTTATAATTACCGAGCTGCAAACATCTCCCAATGAAACATGTAATTTTTAATATTCACTGATGATGACTGATGTAGCTACTCAGCATAGAGCCTTATTATTTTAATTTTCACTTTGATAGACAATGTCGCTCTCCATCAGATATGATCTTGATTATTTGCAAACATTCCACAAATAAGCAAATAATATCCCCAATATCCCAGACATAATATATTATTTCATGGAATTCAACTACAGGCACAAATCTTCCTGTTTCTTGGACAAATATTTATATATATATATANAATATATTATTTCATGGAATTCAACTACAGGCACAAATCTTCCTGTTTCTTGGACAAATATTTATATATATATATATATAAAGAGAGCGAGAGGGAGAGAGACAGACAGACAGACAAAGACACAGACAAAGAGAGAGAGAGAGAGAGAGAGAGAGAGAGAGAGAGAGAGACACACACACACACAGAGTGGATTCTCTATCCATCGTTTCTCAGGGGACTGACAACAATTTCAATACATGTGGACTTCCAATGAATGTGGTCTTGAAATGCAGATATATCAAAACTGGGACCACAGAATATGTTCCATGAATGCAGACTTTCAATCCATATGGGTTCAGTACATAGAGGTTCCACTGTACATACAAATACATATACACACACAAGGGGCTAAGGGTAGCTGAGTGGACGGACTGCTTGCCTCCCNATATATTATTTCATGGAATTCAACTACAGGCACAAATCTTCCTGTTTCTTGGACAAATATTTATATATATATATAAAGAGAGCGAGAGGGAGAGAGACAGACAGACAGACACAGACAAAGACACAGACAAAGAGAGAGAGAGAGAGAGAGAGAGAGAGAGAGAGAGAGAGAGAGAGAGAGACACACACACACACACAGAGTGGATTCTCTATCCATCGTTTCTCAGGGGACTGACAACAATTTCAATACATGTGGACTTCCAATGAATGTGGTCTTGAAATGCAGATATATCAAAACTGGGACCACAGAATATGTTCCATGAATGCAGACTTTCAATCCATATGGGTTCAGTACATAGATGTTCCACTGTACATACAAATACATATACACACACAAGGGGCTAAGGGTAGCTGAGTGGACGGACTGCTTGCCTCCCACAACGGCGAACCGAGTTCAATCCCTGGCCGGGTCACTCTGGATTTTCACAAGTGGGAATCACGCCCGATGATGCCCTCAGGGATCTCCCGTTTCCTCCACCCTTGCATTCTGGCACTACTCGATTCTCACCTCATTCCACCCTCATCGGCTCTCAGGACCTTGTTGTTTAGAGGCGCCCAAATCTTTCAACTCAATTTACTCACACACACACACACAAACACAACATTAACGTTTTACTGGAACATTTAATGTAATTGGTATCTCGTTATGCCCTTTATACCTGCCATTTTCGTCGATATGATGCTGTGCTCAAGGGGAGTAAAAAAACGTGAATAGTAGCTGTTCACATATTCACACTGCCATTTGGACAAATTTCATTATGGAATTTGGTGGCAAATCAAGGCTTGTGTGTAACAAGCCTCTGGTTCACACAAAAATCCCATGTTTGTTTCAGTGTAAAGAAACATGAGCTTACTTAGCTGTTCTAAAGGACGATAGTGTGTATATTTCACTACAATATACGTTCGGTAATCATCAAACAAAGTTCATCCTCATTGAAGACAATGCACTTAAAAACTTTAAACATACCTGAACATTCACGTAACTCTGTCAAAACTTTGTCTCAGCTGAATATCTGCAGAAAGTAACCACATACGTAGATAGTTGTGCAAGTTTGATATTATGTTTCCAACATTAAACTCAGGTAAACAATTTAATTGCATGTACCGGCTCAGCATAGGAATATGCACTATTAACAGAGGTTTTTTAATGTGAGGGAACTAATCAGACTTTGATACATGAGAGGCTAGACGTAAAAATGAGTGAAAATATATATTTTTAAAAAAAAATGTGTTCAAATAGCATAGGTGACAGCACGACCTTCGCAGATATACTACGTTCATATTTTATCTTCACGCCATTATCCTTTCTGAAATTATATTTTCGTTAAGGGAAAGTAATTATAACGTGCAAAGTAGTTACTACTATCTACTGTAATGACTACCAATAATTTGTTGCACATGACAATGAGTGAAGAGATTTGCGCTTGGGCGGCTCTTAACAGCGAGGTCTTGAGAGCCGATGAGGGTGATTGAGGTGAGTATGGAGCAGCACCCAAATGAAAGAGCGGGGGAAACTGAGATCCCCGAGAAAACCCGCCGACCAGCAGCAGCATCTGGCACGATTCCCACGTGCGTGCATATGGACAAATTGACTGTTGTATGTCGGTAAGCTTAAAAACATACAAAATCACGTAAGTGCTTTTTTCTACTTAAGAGAATATGAGAAGAACCTACCTACACTTTCCAGCATTATTAACAGCTCCTACCTAAACTAACACACAACTTGACGATGATGGGAAATATTTTGCGGTAACTCCACAAGACAGTGGGATGATGTGAACCACGGACGTGCGGAGTATATTTAAACTGTAGTAAATGCGCTGGGTTTAACTGGAACTATCACAGCTTCATTTCACAATACTACTGCTCTGTATGAACTAAACGAGATAGAGATACTGCCAACATTAGACAAAATGAGCATAGGCGGGTGTTGACATGATAATAACAAGAAAGTTATCAATACAACCAAGGAGCCTACGTTCCTACACATGGATGCAAACAATTTAGATGAGGTTAATAATGGGTTAGATAGTAGGTGGGTCTTAACGTCTCGTTGATAGCGATATCGCTAAGATACTACCAGAAACAAATGCAATACTAATGAGACAATTATAAACACACACCTGCCTTACCTGGGACTCAAAAAAAGAACAACTCGTACAGTAAGCTGACGTGCAACCTACTACATCATGGAGGTAGGATTCAGAACATCAACTTCTATAGTAATCACTCTAAAAAGTTTTGGTAGACTAGAATAATCAAGTTCAAGTATTTACAGGAACATAATTTTGATAACAAGTGTGTGAGTAACTTAAATCATGTAAGTTTTCATGGCCTAACGTAACAACTTGTGTGCAAAATTTGGTGGAAATAGCTCGACCGGTTCCCAAGATATGGCATAAGAGATTTAGTTTCTCATTTTGTGCTATCGTACAAAACATCGTAAAACAAGCTCTGTATAGGCATATCTGATACTTCTAATAGATACTTAAATATATTAAATTATTTAATAATTATGGAAAACTGATCTAAATATTTATACTGCAGCCATACTGTTAATAAATCCAGACCTATTATAAACATGGCTTACTGTATGTAGCACTACTAGTGTGAAAATTTTGATGGGAATCGGTTGATTGGTTCCGGACATAAGACAAAAAAAACTCCATTTTCTCATGTGGTGGTACCTTCATTACTGGAAAACAAAATGGAGATTTATTAACACATTTAATGTTTGTTATAGATAGTGTTACATATTAAGCCGGTTTAAATTGTTCGTGTTATGTGGCATACTGAAATAAAATATTTACATTGCGATGATTTTGAAAAAAATATGTAACTACCTCCTTAGATCATATAAATTTAGAGGAGTTGCAAACGCATAACTTGTTGCCTGAATTTGGTGGCTATCAGTAAATAGTTTCCCGAGACAGGGCACAGAAACTTAATTTTTATGTGGTGCTATCTTCCAAANAGAAACTTAATTTTTATGTGGTGCTATCTTCCAAAATAGCAAACATATGTATTCTCTTATTTGATGCTTGCATATATACTGTCAATATACAAAGTTAGGTTTAAATTCGTTACATTGTTTCGTAGATATAGTATGCTATACTAAAATGTTTATAAGGGTGCTATTTTGAAAATAAGTGCCCGGCCCTCTTAAAACATAGCCTATCAATTTATNTATACTAAAATGTTTATAAGGGTGCTATTTTGAAAATAAGTGCCCGGCCCTCTTAAAACATAGCCTATCAATTTATATGACCTACCATAGTATTATTACCTGTTTGCCATATTTGGAAGGAATTGGTTGATTGTTTCCCCGAGATATGACAAAACATTACTCGTTTGTGTGGCACTATCCTACAAATGTGGGGGAGAAAACAGGCTCTGGGTAGACATATGTGATGATTTTAGTAGATACTGCCAGAATAAAAAGTTAATTTAAAATTTTTTGCATGGTTTCGTAGATATAGCAGAGCAGGCCTATTCTCAATTAGTTATATGGGCGCCATTTTTAAAATAATAGCCTGACCCACTAAAACATGTCAGTTTATATTACCTGCCGTAGTATTACTTGAGTGCCATTTTTCTTAGGAATCAGTTGATTGTTTCCTGAGATATAACATTAAAACTTTATATCCATGTGGCGCTATCTTTAAAAAATGGCATAGAAATGAGGCTATTTATTATATTAAAACATTTGATGCTCGTAAAAGACAATTTCAGTATAACAAGTTTGGTCGAAATTGGACAAACGGTATAGCAGATATTGCAAATAAACCTAAAATATGTACATAACCGCAATTTTAAAAATAAGTGCCATATCCATTTAAATTACATATATGAACATGGTCTACAATGGTATTACCTATATGACAAATTTGGCAGAAATTGATTGTTTAGTTACAGACATATAACATAAAAACGTCATTTTTCATGTTTCACTACCTTACAAAATAGCTGATTAATAAAATTATTACTATTCAATATGTACATCATGCACTGTAAATGAACCAAATTTGTTTCAAATAGGTTAACTGGTTCCCGAGATATTATGTATACTTAATTTTATCAATTTTCACTGTCTTTTAAAATGGTGAACCCATAACTTTATCGNGTTCCCGAGATATTATGTATACTTAATTTTATCAATTTTCACTGTCTTTTAAAATGGTGAACCCATAACTTTATCGGTATCCAAATTCAATGCTTGCATCATGCACTCACTGCCTATGCACCAAATTTGGTTTAAATCTATGAAATGGTTCCTGAGATGTAACATATGAGCATAAGTTGGTAATTATTAAGTTTAGGGGCTTTTCTGTTTTAAAAAAAAAACCCTGAAAAGTGGTATATTTCCACTCTACTAATGACATAGAACACGAATATACTAGGGGTGTTTCTTTAAAATAAGTAGACCATGTTTAAAAAAATTGAACAAAATTGCGAAATGAGCAGTTCAGCTAGTTTGTTTAAATTTCTAAACGAAACGTCCTAAACCAACAAAAGTTGTGTTAGTAAATTCAGCACAGCTTACCTTGTTGATTTTGAAGCGGGCGTAGTGTTAAAATGCGTAAAACATATTAAAAATAATTGCTACATGTACGAGTAGTTAAGTCAGTTTGTTTACGTTTATTAACGTCTACCGCCATTATTAATGGCTGCGCATTGCTTATCCCACGCAACCTAGCGGCCGCGGATGTCATTACGGGCCCTACGTTAGTATGCCAGTGTCTGGCCACAGGTGCGGATCGCGGTGAGTAAGGTGTTGCTGCGTTCGTGTGCGTTGTTCGAATCCTACCGAGTGAAGACTCGTGATTGAAGAATGGAGAGCGCTAGTGCGAGTGGTTCTGTGCGTGATAGTCGCCTATGTGGAGGGTGTTGCATGGACGTTTTCGAATTTGCAGAATTAACTATGTTTTGGTAACTTTTGTTTGACTTTTTGGTAGATCACGGGGTACTGTCAAGTGAGGTAAGGTGCGATAAATGCACTACGGGAATTGAATTGGCCGAGGAAAGCGAATTCTTTCGCTGTCAACGGTCTGTTAGAACCAGTGTCGGTAAGAAATACAGGAAGGTGCTTTGCAATTTTAAAAAATTATTTCGGCACGACACGTGGTTTGGAAAAAGTAATTTATCAATTCAGATTATCTGCAAGATTAAATATTTGCATTTAACTATTCCACATCATCGCACCAAATATATTATTTGTATGTGTCATGTTAGTTTGCCAACCGTCGTGGATTGGTTGTCCTTTTGTCGCGAGGTGATGGTTGAATGGTGTATGCGTGAGGCAGGGCGTAAAATAGGGGGAGGGGGGGGGTTCATTTGTGGAAATAGATGAGACTAAGTTTGAAAAACGTAAATATAATAGGGGTTGAAAAGTCCAGGGTCAGTGGGTTTTCGGCGGGATCGAGAAACGTACAAATTGTATATTTCTTGTTCCTGTCGTTGACCGAACTAGCAAAATGCTCCTGGACGTAATCACGCAATACATAGAGCCTGGAACGACAATAATAAGTGACTGTTGGCGTGCTTATAATTGTCTTTCAGAGTGTGGCTATAAGCATCTTCAGGTGAATCATAGTATGAATTTCGTTGATCCCGCTACAGGAGCGAACACCCAAAGAATAGAGCGCGTGTGGCGTGACGTGAGGCACGGTCTTCCCCGGTACGGCAGGAGAACTCCGCATTTCGTGGGGTATCTTGCGGAGTTTATGTTTCGTCGCCGGTACCCCGACGAACACGAACGTCTTCATAATTTCTTATTCGCCGCGGGACAACTTTATCCACCGCCTACCTAGGTAAGTACATCTTCAATTGGTATATAACATAATGAAATATTATGTAGAGAAATGTCTTTACTGTAAATAAAATGGGTCACGTTAATTAGTATTGTTCCGTTCCACTTACGCACAACACGTAACGTAAACTTAAACATAACGTATACTTAAACGTAACGTACAATTACAGAATAGTGGTTGTTCTGTGGAACACTACCTCTCACAGTAGTGTATATTGTAAATTTACGAAATAGCTGAACACGAATATCTTAGAAACATTACCATATCTTTAATACTGTAATATCTGCACATCTAACGAACCTATATGTAACTTTACGTTGGACGAATCACTACGTTCTTTCTAAACTAACCTAGGATTATTGGTAGGCAACGCAGAACATGACTATAGTAGCGTCATTAACGTATGACTATTTCACCACCTAACCTAACGGAACTTACACCACAATGACTGAATCACTATTTTAGAATTTTGAACTAACCTAGGATTGTACGGACTGCAACTAACCTAGGATTGTAGGTATTTTCTACTAACCTAGGATTGTAGGGATTTCAAGTAACCTAAGATTGTAGCTATTTAAACTAACATACAATTGTAGCAATTTAAACTAACCTAGGATTGTAGGGATTTTAACTAACCTAGGATTGTAGCTATTTAAACTAACGTAGGATTGTAGGGTTCCCATCTAGTCTATGATGTAGGGTGTTGATCATAGATTTGATTAATATTGTATAATCTTATATTACTTTACAACCTTACAATCCTAGGTTAGTTTAAAATCCTACAAACTTTAGTTAGAATTAACCCATGTACACCTAGGTTAGTTTAAAATTATTAAATAGTAATTTACCCATTGTGGGGTTAGATTTAGTTAAGTTAGGTGGTCGTTTATCACAGTATTAACTACACTCCAATATTAGTTAACATAACGTAAACTTAACCCTTAATGTAAACTTAACACGTTACCTAATGTAACATGAAACGTAATTTAACACGTAATGTAACATTAATACGTTACTTAAATAGTAACTGAAAGTGCAATTTTCGTAATATTACATAATCCAAACTACGTTTTATCGGACTTTTTACCCCACAATTTCCCTGATCTTCATGGCCCTCCCCACTATCGAATTTGGTCTTTATGTTAGTTCTGTCATCAATGCCCCTAGTACATTCGTGTTTTGCGTGATTAGTAGAGTGGAAATATACAACTTTTCGGGGGGGGGGNGGGGGGGTTACAGAAAAGCCCCTAAACTTACGTATGCACACATATCGCAATGGAATTGTGTTTCTTAAATACCTTGATGCATGTTTTGTGAATAAAAAATTAGAGACATGATTATACATAGTTCTGATTATTTACACAAGCAGCTCTGTTGCTGCCCTTGACCCTACGGTAATGACTAGGTGCCATGGACAAAACTTAAATAGTATTTTGCATCAGCATTTACTGTTAGTATGTACAATTATACCTCAGGTAGGTTATATTTATTTTATTTATTTATTGCAATTTGATATAAACAAAAAGTTAAAAACTTGAATTACAGGATGATCCCCTGGAGCAGAGCTCAAATTAGGGTTCTTTTACCAAACAAACCTTAGTCACTATTGACTAGAGCAAAACAACAGGCAACAAATGTGGCATAGCTGGTACATACAATTAACATAAAGGTCAAACCAAACAAGGTGAAAATTCCTATGCATATAATAGTTTTTAAAAATTTCCAAACAATTATGAATATATAAATTTTTATAAACAACTAAGTAAACTCAACAGAAAACCACACATAGTTATACAGATTAAAGGGAGTAAACTCATGAGTCAATTACATAATGATCAGAACTGCTGATAAAGTGGCAATACTGGTACATCCAGATAGCAAAATAGGTCAACCAACAAGGCGATGATTCAATTCACCCATGCATTTTGAATACAACATACTGTACAGAATATTTCAAAACTCGTGTTACAATGCTCTAGGGATGGTAGCACACATTAAATGGTACAACTTTTGCAAACAAACACAGGGTCAGAAACGAATAGTTCCATCGCTAGTGGGCCTGTACCTTGGCCACCACGTTCTCCAGATCTCACCAAGATGGACTTCTTTCTCTGGCGCTACATGAAGTCGCTACTGTAANACCTTGGCCACCACGTTCTCCAGATCTCACCAAGATGGACTTCTTTCTCTGGCGCTACATGAAGTCGCTACTGTAAGAGACTTCCCGTGGATTCAGAAAGAAATCTCATCGCGCAAATCCACGCCGCAGTCGCACATACTCAGATTGCTCAAGATGTAGTAGCGGCGACTTAAGAAAGTATGATCCGTCGTTGTCGATTGTTTCATCCAAGAAGGTGGCCGCCATGTTGAACTGTATCTGTAGTGAAAATACGTGGGAAGAGTAAAACGTATTTTGTATTTTTAAAAAAAAAACAGCCACCAGATCTCAATAAACTACACCAACAAAGCCAAATACTGCAAATGGTCACCTCAATATCANAAAAAAAAAACAGCCACCAGATCTCAATAAACTACACCAACAAAGCCAAATACTGCAAATGGTCACCTCAATATCATTTCCGGTAGTTATCGAACGACATTACTCACCTAAGAGCGTATCGCGTTGTCTGGCGCTTCGTTGGATCTACAAAGTATTAGCAAGACAATGGCGGACTAACTACCATTTTACTATCTGTAGAAATACAACTGTAGCGGTACTGAAAATACACCTTTATCGATATATATCGATAGCAAAAGACAACCGAATAGTACATCCTGTTTAGTTACCAAGTTTTATTTATTTTCTGATTATATTTATAGTCTACTTTCATGATGTAGTTCAAGTTCTCTAGTTGATTACTCTAAACACAGATTGCATACATCCACACAACTAATTGTTTCTGACCCCAAGTTTATATACAAAAGTTGTTCCATTTAACGTATATTACGAGCCATAGAGTATTAACTTAGTTTCATTCAACTAGTTATAGCTACACCGGCAATAAATCCAGCAACAAAATCACTTCTTTCACAAGATATTACGTCAGATAAGAGGACACAGAACCCTTCATTCTACTGGAGTAGGTACACAGGTGTAATTTGGTGCTGCAAAATTTACACCTTCTCTGGAGGTGTAGAATGTGCAATGTAATAATATGCAAATCATATTAGTATGTGTCTGCAGAATAGTTAGTCCAATGTACGATTAAGGTTGTTTAAATTATTAAAAATAACAGTGAAAGTGCACTGGTGAACAGTAATGGCAGTGATGTGGACCACTCCTGTGTGGTCTGACACGGCAACTGTCATCACGCCATCGGCCCACAGTCGCTGCACTAGTGCGGCCCGCAGAACACGCACGTCATGCGTCTCGATGCGTGTCCACATCATTCACCTAGGAAACGGTCATGACCCGATACCGAGTGATCTGAGTGCCTGTGGTATCCCTAGACAGATCTATGTAATTAGGATAGGAATCTAGTGTTAGAATGTGTATTAAATAATATTAGGATTTATCGCCCACGGGCAAATTTTCGTGAAATTCGCCCTTAGGGGATTGCGAAGTAATCGCAGAAAAAATGTGCGTCACGTGCATATTTAATGAGGTGTAGCGTAGCAAGGTTAGGGTATTTGAAGTGTTCTATATAATTTTCCGAGTGCAATTNGCTTTTTGTCTTTTGTGATTACAGTTTCTTTCTAATGTGCTTAACGTGTTGTTATTTCTACAAACCTTCAATACAATTATGTGTCTAATCAAGCAAATTAGTGACGTGGGAAATAATTAGTCATTAATTCAACCTGACCATTCCGGTCANCAATTATGTGTCTAATCAAGCAAATTAGTGACGTGGGAAATAATTAGTCATTAATTCAACCTGACCATTCCGGTCATAGAATGCCCAAAAACTTAACAGGCCTAAATTTCCCACATACTCTGCAAGACACCACATTAATTGGGCGATCAATTTAATGCTATTTAATAAACATTCTAACACTTGATTCCTATCCTAATTACACAGATCTATCTAGGCACACGACAGGCACTCGGTTGGCTCGGTTTCGGGTCATGGCCCATTCCCAAGTGAACGATATGGACACGCATCCCATTCCCAAGTGAACGATATGGACACGCATCCCATTCCCAAGTGAACGATGTGGACACGCGTCGGGACGAACTACGTGCGTGTTCCGCGGGCCGTACTGGTTCAGCGACTGTGGGCAAATGACGTGATGGCAGTGGACGTGCCAGACCACGTAAGAGTGATCCACGTCAAACGCATACCACATAGCTGTACCTAATTTTAATGGGTTAGGCCCTTATTGAACAGTTCTGGTCACCAGCAGACCATAGTGCCGGGTACACACAAACTTATCACATATCAGCGTAAGAGCATGTGTATAAAAGAAGTAATTAAACGTCTTGAATAACCACGAGTGTTATATTTACTTTACCCTATTAAAGCAGTACCAAGTGTAAGTAAGGCGTGCGAGGTGGCCTACAACCTCGCTAGCATAAATAGTGAAACAACTTGGTATGTGCAATTATTGGTAAGTTCAGTATTCATAAGCACCACAGATCGACAGTGGTCTCCATTGACCCACTGGCCGTCGGTCGCACGACCCTCTAACTCATGCTTACTGAGTTATAACAATGGGCAATTTCACCAGTTTTCGGGTGGGCATTGCTTCTACAGTCATACGACTTCGAGGTTTGAGACGTTCCCGGAGCCGAAAACCAGGTAGCTGACGAAATGTCATGGATGCCTAGCGAAACAGTAGCGGTGGACGAAAACTTGAGTGGGATGACCTACTGCCCCTTATAGCAACCACCCGCCGAACACCTGGCGAGGGCGTAGCTAGCTGCCGCAACATCGGGTCACCATGTGCCAGCCACACAATAACAGTGCGTAAACACCCAAGGACGCACGTAAACAGGTGTTATGTCATGCGCATGCCAGCCAGTTCTCAGGTCATCAAGGAGCACAACACACAAGGAGTGTGCAAGCTCATTTTCGCTAGCCAGGAGCCACGTGGGACATACACAGATATATACGTGAGTGCGTGACATGTAATCACATCAAGTGCCGCCATACAGATGGAGCGACACAACAGCCACGAGTGCGAAACGAACTATTTGAGGCAATATCACCAGATTTGATGAGCTCTTGCCCCCCCCCCCCC
>NQII01000944.1:299280-417217 GCA_002778355.1 Clitarchus hookeri
AGGTGGCCCACAACCTCGGCAACGTGTGTATGACGGAGTGTTTACCAGAGTCCCTAGGCTGTCGGCCGAACGACCCTACATCTCATCAGCTCACCGCAGAGCTGTGGCGCCGGGCACACACATATTACTTCACAACTCTGGAAACACCGCAGATCAAGTTGGCTTTATCGTCGTAGCCAAGCTTGGTCACGTCATGCTGTATTTATTTTCCATTTGCTACCGAGATGTGCCATAAATGACAAAATGGCTAAATCACAATGCATCAACATAACTGAAACAAAGATGTTGTACATTGTATCCGGACCACCCTTTCTCATATTTCGACGACACTTTCAGGGAAAAGGCTTTTGTATTATAAATGCAAAATTTACTTTCCCATTCAACAAATGTGTTTGAAATGCAGCAGTGTGTAAATATTGTTACACCATCTAGGGCACTGGCAGAATACCGAACTGGCGGTGTGTGAAGTNCATTGTATCCGGACCACCCTTTCTCATATTTCGACGACACTTTCAGGGAAAAGGCTTTTGTATTATAAATGCAAATATATACTTTCCCATTCAACAAATGTGTGTGAAATGCAGCAGTGTGTAAATATTGTTACACCATCTAGGGCACTGGCAGAATACCGAACTGGCGGTGTGTGAAGTNTGAAATGCAGCAGTGTGTAAATATTGTTACACCATCTAGGGCACTGGCAGAATACCGAACTGGCGGTGTGTGAAGTAATGAGCGGCACACATTTAGTTAACAAATATGATTAACATCAGAGCCAGTCACATTGGACAAAACTGTCATTTTGCCGGGCAATGAAGCTTCCTACATCAATAAGAGCGTCGAGACTTTTGTCAGATTTTTGTTCCACATTACGATGGCCAGTTTAAATTATGTTTTTAATGTTTCTACACAAATTATTCTATGTAAATAATTGAATTATATACATGATCATAATTTTGCAACAAGCTATTCTGATAATTATTTCATTAATAAATGTGCTGAATTGCCTTGATAGTTTAAAACAATGTGTGTGTNGCAACAAGCTATTCTGATAATTATTTCATTAATAAATGTGCTGAATTGCCTTGATAGTTTAAAACAATGTGTGTGTGCCGGGCCTAACTGCTGAACTGTCGAAACACCGTGGTCCAAATGTACGGACCTCGTAAAAGCGGAGTGAAGGAAAGTAAATAACATTGTGGCTTTGTTGTAAACACGAGAAAATGCAGGATATGAACAAGCTAAGCTAGTGTTGGTAGTTCCAGTACAAATTCTGCATTTCAATGCATTCAAGAACATAAATGAGTGAAACCCACAATAAAAAAAAAATGAGAAAGCATTGCATTTACATTACCTTTGTAGAATAGCTGTACCAAAATGGTAGGTACAGTTGCCATAAAAATGAGATTATGTGGGACTGTGAGTTGTATACCAATTCGTGTGGATTAAATATTGTGATGCATGTACATATCTATGTTTATTTAATATTTTACGGTGCAAATCCATGTTTTGAACTAACAATTATTTAATTTACAGTCGTGCTTGAGGTTATGTTATATAAATTACCATATGAGGTCCCTACAAAATTTAGGTACAACTTGCAAATATAAATCAATTATGTATCTTCTTAGCAATATTATTTTAAGGTGTATGACCTCGAATTTTTTTAAAAACTTTATTTAAAATTATTTAATCAGACCCAAGTAACATGACAGCCAACCTATACTTCCTGAGACAATAATAATAATATGCAGTTTAATTGCTCACTGTGAACTGTCTTTACATAAACTCATTCAACTACAATGAAAGGAAGTACTGTTCACACACAAGACCAAAATAATATTGCGAAAACAAAGTAGTGCTCAATTTTACTGAAGAAGTTCTAATAAGTACAAAACATTGGCAAGATTGGTAAGCAATGATCAGCAAAAGAAGCGATCAACCCAGCTATAGTGCATGTCTTAGGACTGGAGACCAAGAAATAAAGGGATGATTATTTGAGAACAAGTTAAAGCCCAAATCACATGTGCATTTGAGTTTCTGCCTCTATTGAACCATAGTTCAGTGGCAAGCCCCAGGCAACTTTCAAACAATAACGAATCTGCAAGAAAATCAAGGAGCATATCCCATATTACATGGTCTGGTTTTAAACTGGAGCAACAGCCAATAAAATGAGACTCGAATACACAACAGATTGTGGATTGAAGCTTGCTGCAGAATGAATATTCAAGTTTCTGAGTCTCCAGCTATGATTCAGTCTCAACAAAACACAGATAGCAACAACTGGGATTAACAACATACAGTAAACTCTCTTCCAAGATCTTTCATGGTTCACAGGAAAAGGGCTGTTATTTCGAAGTGGTTATTACTGAAAGTACTTTTTCAATTATATTAGTTTCATGGTTCCCCAAAAAAGGGTTGTTATTTTGAGAGGGTCGTTATTTCAGGGATCTTAGAAACGACAGTTGATCATAGTTGTCAAGATTATGCGTTAGCTAGAAATATATTTGTCAAAAACATCTGAGCAATGAGACTAGACACCTCCAACAGAGACCAACAGCATCTGGGATGCTCAATAAGTTCAACAGCAGTCAACACTTATGGTCTGAGGAATTGTAAGCTGTGGGATCCCTCCTGCAGCCCACCCATAATCTGCAGTTGAGGTTATGTGTGTTCATCTCTAGGGTCTTGGTTTTTTACTTCCCTGTCCAGTTACAGTGACGCTCCTCAGTAGGTGCAGTACGGTGTTAATTTGACAACAAATAAGAACCAAACATTTTACAACACCATTTTCACCACATTCTTATTATCATCCATCACACGCATGCTCCAAGTCGACCCACACATCAGGTACCAAACAAAACATGGTGGACAGAACACAGAGATGTAATTTGAAAATTGAATGAGCTATCAGATCAGAAGAGTACAGTGATTAAACATGCAAAAAAATACAGCTATAAAATATAAAAAAATGGACTGAACACCAAGAACGAAAACACTACAAAACTCTGGGCAGTCACTACGAACTGCAAATGGAGGTTGGGGATCTATAGTGATGCACATAGATACTATGATACAGCACTCGAGCGGGCACCAGTTCATTAGCCCATGATGTGTACGCTCAACCCTCTGCTGTGCATCCAATACAATAACATTAATATAATATTTCGAACTGCAGAAATAACATTGTTTAAAATGTTTTCTCGTTCACTTACATTCTGTATAAACAAACATCACCTTGATGGGAACGATATGTGCACATAATACTAGAGGCATCCCACTCACTATTTGCCCCAGTATGTTCTGCATAACACGGTACATACACTGACGCGCCGAAAGTCATGGGCCAGCAGTATGCAAACGTAATAGCCGGTGGTGCCACTGTACCGTTACGTCTTGGAAGTGCCCAGACCTGTATCGGTTGTGCTCTCACACTGCGCGAGTGAATGTGTGCAGACCTTTATGGATCTTGCCTACCCCCCACCAAGACGAGATATTCCAGCAGGATAACACACCGAGCCATCGACCCAAGTTGACCAGAACTGGTTCGAGAAGCATTCTGGAGTGTTTCTAAGACTGCTGTGGCCACCTCGTTCGCCCGATATGAACACCAAAGAGCATTTATGGGATGTAGTGGGTAGGTCCATTTGCATCCAAGATCCTGCACCGACAAACAGCACGGAGCTGTGGGTGGCTATCCAAATGACATTAGCCAACATTTCTCCACAGGTGTTTTGTCCACTTGTGGAATCAATGCCACAGTGAGTTGCTGCACTTTGCCGGGCTAGAGAAGGGCCTACACTATACTAGACCCATATTCCATGACTTTTGGCATAACATGCAAAATACTGATCCAGTAGAGATAAAATTATGTCGGCCCACACAAGGCTCTATGGGACAAATAATTACGTTAAATAAATACTCAAAAACGGTAACTGCTAAAATGCAGATATACCTGAATGCAGCAATCCATGTTATCGAAGGCTCGCGCCAGCTGTTCAGAAATCAAGCTCAATTTTTGTGGCAAATGCTGTCTTCCACTGCAACAGTCCATAGCTTGTTGTATTACACCTACCTTTCAACGTGCNCTGTCTTCCACTGCAACAGTCCATAGCTTGTTGTATTACACTTACCTTTCAACGTGCCCCTCGGGAACAAATAAGAGTGGGGAAAGGTCTGACAACTTCAGTGATCACAGTCACATCAACTTTACACGATCAGGAAAAGATGACTGGATGTGCGACACATTCCCCATCTTGTTGGAAGAAGCTGTTTGTGAGCTCCTAACTTGTTTATTGTGCATCTTTGGGAGACAACGCGTCCAAAGTTTTCCAACATGAAGATGTTCCTCATGATGTGCACACTGATTAGCACTCACCCAAACATTAGTGTTTTGGAAATCGACACATGTATTGAGATAGAATTACACTTCATCCAAAAACTAAATTTCGACCTGTCTGAATTTAAGGAAACAAAACCCTGAAACCAACGCCAGCTGATAAGTTTCAATCCCTGCATGATGGTGATGTGATATGGATGAAGACTGCTGATTTTGGCAGCTCTCATTTGCCATGCCTGTTTCCAGAATGACATATTCAATGGNTGTGATATGGATGAAGACTGCTGATTTTGGCAGCTCTCATTTGCCATGCCTGTTTCCAGAATGACATATTCAATGGTGCCAGCATTCTGTGTGTCACAGCCAGCACAAATACATAGGACACTTCTACCGTGCACACCCAGCTGTGTTTTCCCATCATGTCCAGTTTTGTCAGAAGATGCTGACTGCAGAATTTAGCTGGTTGTTAGCGAGTACCAAACTTTGCCAGTAACTGAGATTAGCAAGACTCGCCAATTCCAGTTATCCAATGTGTCTGGACCAGATAAAAACNCCAAACTTTGCCAGTAACTGAGATTAGCAAGACTCGCCAATTCCAGTTATCCAATGTGTCTGGACCAGATAAAAACATTCAGTTGTGTTCTGATATAAGTTTCGGTGGAAATAAAAAAACACAGCATACCACTTCTTTCTGTTGAGTGCACACGGTTGCTGCCAATGCCAGACTGACCTTGGCCATGAGCCAAACATCTACAGGCGAGTGACACACCTGCTATTCTGAAGCACCTGTGTCTGGTGAGACCAACAATCTTGCTGCCTTACGGCATTTTGTACTCACCCTCTCCCACTCTGCCTTCCCCGATATTTTTTTTGTACCTGTCTACTTTCCAAAGTTACACAGAATAATCTTTGGACCAATGGTGAGTGGGACCTTCTGCCATTAGCAGACTATGTAAGTCAAACAGTCCAATGCATTCTGCAAACAACATATTACAAAATACCACTACACTACATCACATCTATATATTAATACTTTTAATTACTCCATATAACAACATACATAATGATTATAATTTTGTAATTAACTTCTACTTTATACATTAATATAATAAAAAATTGGTCTTTCAGTCATTATGGATAATCGAACGCTAAATATAAAATTATATCCAAACATATCCGGGCTACATATTGGTATTACACACATCATCTGGGTTCTTACGCAAGGAGCCAAAGACTGGTGCACGTGACAACTTCCAGTGGCTGCATCATTTGACTCACAATATTGTATATAAGTAGTTCATAATCTCATAGGCTATTCACAGCAAAGTGAGCACTTTTTAAGGTCCTTCCAGCAGGCATAATAACCATAACATTATATTTGATTGTGGCCTCAGAAATTAACTTTTGAGAGATATAAAATGCATATACTGCGTTTATTAGCCACATGGCAATTTTTTATATTAATACATTAACAACTGGCAAAAGGATACAAATAAGCTGAAAGGAATGTTTAAGCACTGCATTAAAAAGTGCTCACTTTACCGTGAACAGCCTATATTACCATGTATGCAATTTAGCAAATCAAATATGCATAGACAGACAATCATTATTTACAGTTTTCTTATTCCCATTTACACAGTACAAAATTGTAAATAAATATAAATATATATGAAAATTTTTCAGTCAAGGATGTTAATATGAAACCACTACATACATAATGTTGATACGAGCATATTTACATAAGTTTAAAAAATCACAAGTAATAATGCAAACATGAGAAAACAATAATGTAACACAACCTCACCACCAGATAAATCTCAACTAAAGCACTCTTGACGAGCAACATCACCAATGTAATCCAGCGCACTACCAAACCCATGTATAACATTTCAATTGAACAACACTGCTCATCACATACAAGCCAGCAGAGTCCTTCGCCATTCAGCAGACACAGCTGTTCGTGACCACTGTAATGTCGACAGTCAGCAAGACAAGCTTGCAAAACTTTGCCTGCTGTCAGAGTTACACAGGTTATACCTCACCCTAAACCAAATAAAGTCACTCTCTCTTCACAATAATGATACGCCGATAACCAATAAAATACAAATATCTCCTCTACAATTAAATACGACAAACATATTTCTAAATAGACTAGAACAATGCTAATTACATAAATTCACAATGCACATAATTAAAAATGTAAATACCCCANCATATTTCTAAATAGACTAGAACAATGCTAATTACATAAATTCACAATGCACATAATTAAAAATGTAAATACCCCCAACATACATTCTAATCTATTAACGGTACTAATGCACAACTTTTTTTAACAGTCTCCTTAATGTTATACTTTTCATATCCTGCACCACAATGCGCAAGAGATTGTTCAAAGTTTAAAATCGTAACCTTGATTTGCTTACTTTCTGGAAGATTAAAAGTACGTAACACATGCCTGCCCTCCTGTCCAGTCCAGTTTCCATCTGTCCCCACAGTGTGGTTAGGCGACCCTTACCAGGGCAGCGATTGCGATTGCTGTCCCCACAGCCACAACCTTCCCCCGAGCAGCGAACACAAGGAAGGACCTGACTGCAGAGAACATCACCTCCAGTNACAACCTTCCCCCGAGCAGCGAACACAAGGAAGGACCTGACTGCAGAGAACATCACCTCCAGTGTGTGTAACAGATTCCAGCAGGCCTCCCCCGGGGGGTAAGTGTACACGAGGAGTTTTAAGTGACCACTCACTACTTGTAACCCGTCCCAAGTTTGCTGGCTTGCTTGCAGACCACAGTCACCTTTTGTAACACTCATCTGCCCACAAACACCTGCCTTAACAACGTTGTGGTACTACTGCTGTCAGGATGACAGGCTCAGCCAGCTCGTGTCTCGACCTAACTCGACGGAAACTGCGCATCTGTCGATTGCGAACTGACTGCCGGTTTTGAAATGCTTCTATCAAAGGTGTGAAATATCCATTTTCGAAAATCAAAACACTAACTGTAATTTTGAATGGTTAAGTGTAGTTAATGGTTATGAAAATATTTTACGTGTTACCTCAAATAAGATGTGTGTGGCACAACCAACCAACTTTAGCCAGTGGGTTTTNGTTATGAAAATATTTTACGTGTTACCTCAAATAAGATGTGTGTGGCACAACCAACCAACTTTAGCCAGTGGGTTTTTGTTTTCAAGGCATCCTCATCATGCAAAACCTTAAAATGTTAAAAGCACAATGTGAAAAAACTGTACTACATATACAGTCACAAGCTAGATGCAAAAGTAAATTTTAATATTATATGCCTATGCTTAGACAACAGAAAGCAAAAATAATTTACAACTGTGTAAAACGGCCATGGCAAACGCTAAATTTCTAACTGTCAACCATCTACCCCTCGAGTCAGGAGACAAATGGACTTGCAGGAGTATTTTTCTTACGACCAGCGGATGGTGACCTTGTAACTAGTGTCAAGGTCTCCGAGTTTTGTCTGGCACTTANGGAGTATTTTTCTTACGACCAGCGGATGGTGACCTTGTAACTAGTGTCAAGGTCTCCGAGTTTTGTCTGGCACTTACATTGAACAGATGTTATTGTAGGCAAAAGAGAAAACACCGGGAAAATACGTAACAGTTGTTACAGCAAAGTTCAAGCTCAAAAAGGTTAAATACGCTGAAGATAATGGGAAATGCGCGGCTGGAAGACATTTTTCTACTAACATGCAATTTCTTTTAGGAGTGGTGCAGGAATAAAGAAATGCTGTAAACCTAAGAATAAAAGTGTGTTTCATGGTAAAACCTGTGCACTCCCTGAAGCAGAAGAGGAACTGTTTGAATACATGAATTGGGGACACCTGTTTTTTTGCAACATGCGAAATCNCATATTTCTAAATAGACTAGAACAATGCTAATTACATAAATTCACAATGCACATAATTAAAAATGTAAATACCCCAACATACATTCTAATCTATTAACGGTACTAATGCAGAACTTTTTTTAACAGTCTCCTTAATGTTATACTTTTCATATCCTGCACCACAATGCGCAAGAGATTGTTCGAAGTTTAAAATCGTAACCTTGATTTGCTTACTTTCTGGAAGATTAAAAGTACGTAACAAATGCCTGCCCTCCTGTCCAGTCCAGTTTCCATCTGTCCCCACGGTGTGGTTAGGCGACCCTTACCAGGGCAGCGATTGCGATTGCTGTCCCCACAGCCACAACCTTCCCCCGAGCAGCGAACACAAGGAAGGACCTGACTGCAGAGAACATCACCTCCAATGTGTGTAACAGATTCCAGCAGGCCTCCCCCGGGGGGTAAGTGTACACGAGGAGTTTTAAGTGACCACTCACTACTTGTAACCCGTCCCAAGTTTGCTGGCTTGCTTGCAGACCACAGTCACCTTTTGTAACACTCATCTGCCCACAAACACCTGCCTTAACAACGTTGTGGTACTACTGCTGTCAGGATGACAGGCTCAGCCAGCTCGTGTCTCGACGGAAACTGCGCATCTGTCGATTGCGAACTGACTGCCGGTTTTGAAATGCTTCTATCAAAGGTGTGAAATATCCATTTTCGAAAATCAAAACACTAACTGTAATTTTGAATGGTTAAGTGTAGTTAATTGTTATGAAAATATTTTACGTGTTACCTCAAATAAGATGTGTGTGGCACAACCAACCAACTTTAGCCAGTGGGTTTTTGTTTTCAAGGCATCCTCATCATGCAAAACCTTAAAATGTTAAAAGCACAATGTGAAAAAACTGTACTACATATACAGTCACAAGCTAGATGCAAAAGTAAATTTTAATATTATATGCCTATGCTTAGACAACAGAAAGCAAAAATAATTTACAACTGTGTAAAACGGCCATGGCAAACGCTAAATTTCTAACTGTCAACCATCTACCCCTCGAGTCAGGAGACAAATGGACTTGCAGGAGTATTTTTCTTACGACCAGCGGATGGTGACCTTGTAACTAGTGTCAAGGTCTCCGAGTTTTGTCTGGCACTTGCATTGAACAGATGTTACTGTAGGCAAAAGAGAAAACACCGGGAAAATACGTAACAGTTGTTACAGCAAAGTTTAAGCTCAAAAAGGTTAAATACGCTGAAGATAATGGGAAATGCGCGGCTGGAAGACATTTTTCTACTAACATGCAATTTCTTTTAGGAGTGGTGCAGGAATAAAGAAATGCTGTAAACCTAAGAATAAAAGTGTGTTTCATGGCACTCCCTGAAGCAGAAGAGGAACTGTTTGAATACATGAATTGGGGACACCTGTTTTTTTGCAACATGCGAAATCACAAAATTTGCTTTAGTTATTTAAAATGGTGAAAAAATGGAACATTTGGAGGGAGGGGGAAGAGATGTGTGTGTGTGCAAGATTGACATTGAAGCAAAACGACTCAGTTGGTTTGAGCTATCAATTGTGATAGTTCTTACTGAATCAATTTTTAAAACGTTTGCATAATCAAATGATATTTGACAGTGTAGAATGAGACGTTAAAACATCCTTAAATGGCATTTGTTTAGGTTATTGGAAAAAGTGTTGATGCATTAAATTGGATGTTACTTACAAAGGGAAAATTTTTACATGTTTCATAACGTTAACATTGTAGTGTGCAGGTATTACAATACAATATAAAGAGAATGTGTGTACCTTAAACATACAAACCCAAACAGCAACACATATAAACAAGAAAACAAAAATTTAAGAGGATGAATACGTTATTTTAACCAAACAGGACTTATGGTGGGGAAACTTACTGATCTCTCGCATTGATGGGAAGTAGACCCTAGTTCTGGCGAACACAAATATCCTGGGATGGCTAAGAAATCAAATTTATAAATAGTGATATGATTTATTTAATAATGTATGTACTTTTGTGATCAATATGATTCCATTCTTACTAGGCCTATAAGCAGTCCTTAATAAAAACTGACCACAATTATTAAAAAATTGCAAATATTATGGCATAGTAAAATTGCACCAAAACTAAAACAAAAATCATATAACTGCCTTCTCCATGTTTTATTCAAACACTACTACAGTTAGATTAGCAACTGCGGACAGCAGTTTCACTCAGTTTGTTCCTGGTTAACTGAGCACTACTGACACTAACATTACTAAAATTCTATTTGTAACTGCAAATAGAGTAACACCCTTTCAACAAGTCTTCCTTGTTAATAAGCTCTTCACAGACTTCATAACAGAGCTTCACTGTATATAAGTGTAAACACTGACTGAAGTACTCTAATAAACAAAACAAACAATTAGGACAAATACTTCAATTTCTTATCTCTGTACTTATAGTGTGATGTTAAAATTGGTGGAAACTAATTCCATTTTTATCAAGTTTTATACACAAAGAAGCAAGAAGTGGCGAAACAACTACATACTGCATTCACCCGAAAATAAAGACGACCTTGAATGTAAGATGACCCTGAATGTAAGACGACCATGAACGTAAAACAACCACTATATTACAAAATCATGTTTCAAGAAAAATTATTTTGCCTGGAATCACAAGAAAATAATAAGTTCAATTACTTTTAATTTTTTTGCTTAAATCACTGCATAAAATTTATACTAAATGACAGAGATTGATACTATAAAATATTTCAGTATTTAATTTTTTTAAGATATGAAAAAAATACTGTATATGGTATATTATTTTAACTCTTCTTTCGGAAAATATTTTCAGTTTACTGTTTCCAAAATTCTGTTTTGTTTACAGTGTTAGAAAAAAACATGACCATAGACTAAAATAACAATATGAACGTAGATACTAAACACTTGAAAGAAATATGTACAGATCGTACCATCCTTATGGAACCAAAACCATACATAATTTACTGCAGGTCGTTAGTAGTTTGGAACATGGCCGTGGTATGAAAATGTAAAAAGTGCACACTATTTTCATACCATGTTATCTATGAGTTTCATGTTTTGAATTCCAAATGACTGGCATTATTTTCATAGCAGCAGTAGGTTAATTAATGCTATAAATTAATTATATTTAGCTTTATCATCAACTGTGTGTGTATATATTTATATGAAAAATATATGCATTTACATGTGATGTGATTGGCAGTCGAATGGGTACGTAAACATTGCGTGATTTGTAGGTTGAAACAGTTTGCTGTAGATTGTAAGGCAACCCCCATTTTTTTAAATACTGTTTAATGTGAAAACTATCATCTTATTTTCGGGTGAATACGGTATGTATGCTTCTCAAAATGTCACAGCATCACTTGATCAATTCAGTATTACAACCCAAAAGGGTGGCTTTTTATTTGTTGATGAAGCAAATGTTTGACAATTTCAGGTACAGACTCTTAAACCAAAAATAAGATATTAATTTAAATACTACATAAAACATTTCTAAATCGGGGATCAGTAAAGTGCTATATTTTAAACATCTTTTTTTCTTTGTTTTCTTAATGCACTTTCTGCCCCCCAGAGTGGCTAATATTCAATGTAACATGCTGACCTGACAAAGTGTTGTACATGTAAGTTGCGATGGTGATATTAATTTTAAGAAAGGTAAGAAACTTCACAGAATTCTGGTTAAGTGTATTGTACTTTAGTAGAAATATCGCTGCAATTCAGTGAGCTTCAACACAAAAGTTTATTATTTGAATTACTCATTCCAGTGGCAGGTTTTATAAAATATCACCACCTCAATACAATGCGTTATTCACTTAATGCCATGAACCTGATTGATACCACATATGGAGCTTCCCTAGGTGTTTACAAAATTAATTTATTTTATTAATTTTTGTTGCGTATTTCATTTCATTTTAGCTAACATGAGAAAGAAAATATTACTACGTTTGGCCACCCTTAATATTTTTGGCATGGCAAATGCTACTGGATGTATATTGGAAATTTAATTATGGTTTTAATATTAGCAGTTGTAGTCAAAATACACTACTATTGGTTACATACTGATTTTATTAACTTCTGTTTAAATTATGTCATTTGTGAAGGTGTTTTGTTTTATGAGGAAATAAAGAAAAACATTAAATGGTAATAGTTGGTAGTTAGCTTTCAAAAGTGCTCAATTTACTGTAACACCAAGTCCATCATTTAGTAAGTACGTTAACTCACACAAACAGTTTGGTATCTCCTATAACACAGTGAATAAAAGAAATACACAATTTATGTAGATTAAACCTACAAAAGCAAATAACGAGGCATATTTGTAATTTTTAGGGTAAGATTTTCTAGAGTTATTTTAAGAAAAATTTAATTTTAAAAAATATCAAATTTAGTTGTTATCAGTTTTATTACAGAAAAGAGATAAACTAAAACTTTATTGCTTACGTTGTGCATTAATAAACCCAAAATTTTATGGTGTTATTTTACTGCAAACTACATTACCAAAAATTGTGGATTGTGGTTTAGCATTTAAAATTTTCTGTGTGTATTAATAGAGTTTAATGTTTTTATATCATAAGTACTCTATTATTAGGTTAAAGATGATACATCCTTACAAGCATATTCACATAAAATATTTCTTTTTCATTCAACTACAAAAATCTACAAAGCAAGTCTAAGACAAAAAAAAATCACATTTTAAAGTTTGAATTTTTTTTCTAGCAAGTGATGTTCCAAAAGAATGTGGATTTTTTTTTTATTGTCTTCTAACAACAATGACTTGAAAATGATATTTAAGAGAAAGACATTCTGGTGGTGAATTAAAACAAATTTTATATTTGCTTTTACAATTTGACTTTTCTCATAAAATTATTATGAAGTGTCTAATACTTGTTATTATTCACTTAACCTGGAGTAACAAATGAAAATAATTTTATTCTCTTCCCGTTTTCTACTATTTTCGGGAAAACATAAAATTAAAAATTTACGTAATTTTCACTACCACCTGGCTTAAAAATTTTGAGCACAGATTGTTAATCAAGGCTTTGCAGATAAAATAGTGTATCTTGGCTTGATTTTTGTTTATTTAACGGTTAAACTCAAATTTTGGTGTTAAGCATTGTATTAACTTGTATTTTGGTATTAAATCCTGTCTCTAGTATTATGACAATAAGTACCACGACAATATATATACCGATATGAATCACTGACTTAAATATCATGCCGTCAGTTTTAACCTGTCGTTACTCATCAAACATACTCAGAATTCCGCGTGAATTCTATTTTGCTTTCAGATAATGCTCAAAACTTTTTCTTGTGTGTTAGTACATCAGAACTACTTTATTTGTCAATGATCAACTAATTTAACTAGTAATTGACCAAATACACCACGTTATCTGCAAACATGAAGCACAATAATGGACAAAAGATCAGTCAATGCTTAAACTTTGAGACAAATTGTCTAATTGGAAATTCATACTTATGATGTGAAATAATGAGAATCGTGCTCAAACATTTATTAACCATTTTAATATATAATAAAAGCAACAAAATTTTATTGTTGTATGGTTTGGCAGAACAGAAATACAGCAACAAAATTACAGCCTAAATATAAAAAACATCATTAACGCTTACCAGAATTCACAGACATCATTAAACGATTAAATTAAAGTGTAGTTATTAATACAGACAATCACAATGGTTAATTTTATTCAATAAATACAACAAGCTAAAAGTTGAAGACTGTAAAAATCTGGCACGTCACATGGCAATGTTAACAAGTAGTTTCTGTAAGGATACAGGATGAACCAAAAGAAGAAAACTAGCCAGGCCTTTCAGCAGTGCTCAAATTGTGAACCAATTTCCAAATTTCGGTACATTACCCTCATTGCATGAATTTTCATGTGAACTAACTTCAAAATAATGTGTTAACAAAATAAAAATAATTTATTTTCCCACCCATCAAGAGCAATTTGACCAGACATGCCATCATCTCTGCCATCATCTTTCAAATCTTCTTGCCTAACAACTATGAATTTAATTTTCATTAAAATATATAAGACTTTGTTAAGTTTTCATATCTCGCAACAGACATGGAAAATATTTACACCAGGCATAAAAAACATGCTTATATCTGACTAGAAATTTAATATTTAGTATAAGATTATACTCATCTGTAAACATATATATATATACAAACGTGAACATGTGTGTATGTTTTTTCAAGTTTTTTTTTGTGTTGTGCATTTGACTAGCTGTTTTAACGTTGTTTGGTACATATTTCCTCTATCTTCACTGGCTGCACGGAAATGTTAAGGGAAGTTGGGTACCGGAAATGCGGAAGTTGCATATGCAAGAACTCGGGCAAGTGTCTTAAGACCAGTTAAGAGTGGTCAATCATGCATGGCAACATGCTGTGTGGGATCCCAAGAAGCTCCATGGACCATAATATGAAAAATTAACATTCTCCTGTTTGTAAGAGCAATTGTATCAATTGAGTCCGAGTCTACCTTTAGCATAAGTAAATCAAGTGAATTGGGCTTTCCTGCTCTGGTTGTTTTAACCTTGGAGTTCTCGTTAAACCATGCATAAATCAAACTGGTACAGCTGTGGGTGTGATCACATAATTATTTACCAGGGACATTTCCATCGTCTGTAAAAGGTCCACATGATCTAACATCAAAACCAGACAATACAGAGTGTCTTTACGAAAGACAACATACCAAATATGGTGAACATGTTGATGTTATATTTAGCAACAAAATAATTACTAACTAAATAGGCCGAGGAGAAAAAATTTGTGTTCTTATGTGTGGAACTTCAGGATGTTTGACACCTGGCTCCAACATCTATCACTACACAGACCATGCATAAGTGTCACCAAATATGGCAACTCGTGTGCAAATTTGTATGCTTACTTCCCGAGAGCTCTTGCCTTGACTGGCTTTTGGACTTCGCTGTGCATAGGCTGCTGGAGGGTGTTTGCGGAATGTTACCAAACAAGCAGAAAGAATATAGCCGCCAGGGAAGTTATTTTCATTACCTAAATCAACTTCTGCAAGTTTCAAAATCCAGAAGGTAAAATTGTACTTCGTGACCCTGGAAACGTGACACATACCCTGTGAATGTTGATTACCTTCTTTCCCATACCTCTTCAAACAAACAGAGAAAAGCCCACGGAGGTGCTGCTGACAATTATTTTTCACAATTCTTAAGAAAATAAGAGGACACCGGGAGTGAAAGAATGCAGTAAAATCTGGAAGAAGCATATTGTTTGACAATCACTGGACAGTCTTAAAACACCTGCTTCAATTTGCGGGAAGAGACTAAAAAAATAAAGGAAGAAGATAAAAAAAAAATCCAGAAATGTAAACTAGAATATGGCAATGACGAAAATGCTAATGTTATAGTACTTCCCAATTCTCTGGATTATGAAAGTATTTCAGATCTGATTATTTAAACAGAGGTTTAATTGAATGAAGATCAAAAATAGGACAAAGCCACTGATCTTATTGAAAATGGAGGGACAGGAGTTTTCAATCAATGAAAGAATTTCTGATTGTGCCTCCAAACCAAATCGTTGCAGAATAACGTTTGCTAGTTTCCAATATGAGGAAGAAATATTTTAGGAAAAGTGTACAGGCTGAAATTTCTTCAGAGGGGAACTCAACTGAAACTTTTTCCAAGTCCTGTAAGCAACTTAATAGACTGGGAATTTCTACATACGAGTGGGACGATGTGACTGGATACACAAACACCTCACATGTAATTAGCACACTGTGACTACATAGAATGCTTTGAGTGACAGAAGGTGGCATAAATGTAATATACACAAGATTTTCAATAAAATCATATAAAATTTTTTCCACTTTCATAATTACATAATTTGTCTCCTCTGTATTTCATTTTTATTTTGTTACTATAAAAATATTGTGATGCTGCAAAATATCCAATCATTACAATAACTACAATTAAACTGAATAAAATACACCACTATTACCTTACTTACTTTGTTAAAATTGCAGTAAAAATAGCTTTGTTTAAGACTGAATAAGAGTGAGCAAGTGATATCAACAACTTCATTTTTAAAAACCCACTTTTGTCAAGTAATGTCCAATATTCAAATAATTTTTAAAGTGACAAAAAGGATTATCGTTAACAGTCTGACAACACAACTATACAAATACTCTCATTAATATCGTACTCATAATAATAGTGTGATGAAAATGTTGTACCAATCAAATTATAGTTATAAAAAACTAAAATACTAAATATATTTACATTCGGACAATAAAAAAATTAATACTGTACAAAAAAAAATAACGTAAAATTTTACTAATTCATATAAAGACGTTTTAGCGGACCGGTAGGCTACTATGAAAGCACGTTGTAGATGAGATACGAGGACTTATTCACTACTTTTTGAAGATGTCCTTTTGCTGTTTCTTGAGTCTGTTCTTGAACCAGCCTTCTATGCTTGCCACATTCACATCCAGCTTCGTGGCCAGATCACTAATGCGCTCCTGATTCAAGTTGTTGTCCTCCACGAAAGCCTTCTCCAGCTCTTCGTACTGCTTCTTGGAGAGACGCTGTCTTCTGCCGTGCACCCGGAACACGCAGATCTGCGACCAGTTCCTCTTACGCAGGTTTATTGTGCAACCTGCAACATGCCCCACACACGCCTTGCATCATCTCGTGCGACACGACAAAATACTCTCGGAGATACATATACATGACTATGGCACACTGCTTTCCACTACAGGACGCCCCTAGTAAGTAAGAGAAATCGTCCACATACATCGTACACGTGTAAAAGGGGCCTGAATGTTTAGTTGAATGCACAACAGTTACAGCTGTCATCCCAACTGCAAGACGTGATAATAGTGATGTTGGATGGGCATGGTTATTGGTTTGGCTCTACAAGTCTGGCAAGTTTCAGATCCCGTGCACAACCGTGGGTGATGTACGTAGTGGTGAAATGGAAATGTGATGTAGTTACTGCATATCAAACCAGACATGTGGAGGTGTTGCAAATGACAGGTGAACATTACTTACAGGGAGGTACTGCTCACACTGCGGCATCTACGCTAGAAGCGGTGGAGTCATAGCATTGTCCTGTTTTTCAAATGGTATTAATCCACTTGGTTTAGTATCGGGATCCGTGAATGTCCAGACTTGTGAAGCAATTTTGAACTAGTGCTACCCACACCATGGAAATAATTTGGAATAGACTCATTTCATGCTTGGCGTGACAATGTACGCATCCATAAAACAAAGACTTCAACAGAGTGGTTTCATGACATGGGAATGAATTCAAATTACCGAACCCGAATTCCTAACCTCAACCTTAATGAAAACATTTGGGAGGATTTTGAAACACTGCTTGAAAACCAGAATAAACCACTCACAAAATTATTTATCATGCCAAAGGAAAAATTCGACTCAACTCCTGCGAAAAAATCTGCTGCAAACTGATGGAATATCTTCATCAAACAGCTGTAATAATGGCAAAATGTGGATCTTACTAGCAAAACACGTGATGGTGGTTGGAGTATTTTACTAAGGGTGTCCTGTGATTTCATATAGTGTGTAAGTTTAGATGCTGCAATGTGCATTCCAAAATAAATCTGGTACTAGCTATCTCTATACAAAGAGAAACCTCTATGCACAACAAAAAGGGAGGAGGGATGGACTGTGATCTCATATTGCAATATGAATGTCACAGTTAGAATAAATTCACACCGCATATTAACCCCAAAATAGAAATCCGGAAGTCTTCAAAAACCTTTTAACTGAAACCCAGACAGGGTTAGTGCAAGCCAGTAAGAAATAGGTTTCATGCCAATGAACTATAAACAAACATATACTGGACTGAAAGTTAACCCCCGCAATTTTCACAACCACGAAAAAACAGAATTTTCAATACCACATCACAGAACGTAAAACATGCACGCACAGTTCAATAAATCAAGCCGTAAGATAAAAATTAACACATTTTTTTTACTTACATTAAAGATAAGCTAAAAAAAAATACTCTTCAGCCACCCACTGAAAAGAATTAAAATCTTTTTTGAAGAAAAATACTTGTCTATATTTTTTCATGGTGCATAATACAAGAAACCTGCACGTCATGAATACTGCCCCTTCCACGGTAACAGCCAAACCCAGTTTGAAGGTTGCGCTACTTCACACAGAAATAACGACGAACAACAGAACTAGCTGTGACGGGTCCGACACTCGAGACATTCACACTCTGGTTAAAAGAAGCAGACAAGAAATGGCATTTCATCTATTGAATGCAGTTCGTACAACAGTTTTTAAAAGTGCCAAATAGAAAGCGAAGATAGTAAAATCTGAGGGAAGCAGACAGTAATCCACCCATAAATAAAGGATGTAAAAAAAAAGCTTTCAATAACAGAAATGTTAAAAAGCAAAATTTTTAATACTGATACCCGAATGCCAGTGCAGATAACAGTACTACCTGTAGGTATCATAGCCCCCTAGAGCAGCTATGAAATGCAATCTTCCCCTGCTCTCACGAATTGCACTTTGATGAAATATGCAAACATTCCCAATGTAAATACAGGTACGTTTTTTTTTTTCATTTGAGTGTACACAGTAAAGCAACGAATGAGACTGAAATGACACTTCATTTCTTAGTATTTCAGTAACTTCGATGTGATGAAATATCCAGTGACAGAGTTAACTTGCACTGAGCAAATAACTGAAAATATATTTTGGAAGGGTAACAAGTGTCAGGATTTTACCAGTTACGACTTTCAAATTTGTACGTCTACATTCAAGGTTTTGAGAAACAGAGAAAAAGTAGTTAAAAACATTCAAGGACAATGCACATGTTACGTAATCAGATTTTTTTGTGAATTTTAATGTGATTTTATCTTCTAAAAGGGATATTAAAGTATTGGTATTTTGGTGATTTTGGTGAATTATCTTAACTTAACAGCGAAAGTGTAATGTGTTCATAAGTATGCGTACCAGTCTTGCCAGCATCCGCCTTCAGCATGGCACACGAGTCTATCCCCTGCAGCCTGTCCAAAGTCATGCGGATACTCTTCAACTTCGACTCGACCGACTTCTGTTGCAGATCATACGTATCCACCATGTCCTCCCCTTCTAGCTCCTTTGTGGCGACGTCTTCTGACACAGCCATGTTGTTGCTGTGATCATCCATTGGCTCCTGTTTCATAAATATTCTACTTGAAAAATTTCCATCTGCATATTCCTTGTAATAATCACCATCCTTAAATATTTGTGTATAATCTTGTGTTTCCTCATCGTAGAACTGGTCAACATCATCATCAGGAATCAAGATGACGAACTCTGGTCCTATTTGCATACAAAAAAATTGTTCAACATTCTCACAATTAACACATAATCACATGACAATATGAAAGAGAAAGAGAGAAGTCAAGTGTAACAGAGAACAAAACAGCTTACACATGCAAAAAACAAGTCTGTTAATGGTAACAGAGCTGTACTGTTTGTTTATAGGATCTGAAATTTTAATTGTTACTGAGTTAGGTATTAATGTTTTATGCATTTTCAACTACTAACTTTGAACCTATTATGGAAGCATCAACTCTTATATGTGCTTTGATAACTACAATATAACTGTATATTAAAAAATTAACTTGTTCCATTGTTTTCAAAATGATCCCCAAAGAAATTTCCCCTTTCAAATTTGAATAACTTGATTTAAATAAAAATGAAATTTATTTTTAAGCAAAGAGATGTTAAATTTTAGAGATATTTTTTTTGGTTTACAACTGGTGTAGTTCAGTTATGTTTGAACTTTGAACTCTCCCCAAAGTTTCACTCAACAGTTAATTAATATGCTAAAATCAACAAAACAAGGTCTACATCATTAAGTTACAAAATAACACAATCATCTAGTACCATACATTTCACTTCTACAATGCATGCTGCCTGTTCGCCAACATTGCAAACTATACAGGAATTTCTGAATATGTTCTAACACTTCAATTCCTCCCAAAGACTTGCAAAATACAAGTAGTGTTTTTATGAGAGGTTGTACTTTACGTATACCCCACATTTATTTTACTTTTCCACTGGACCAGAGTTTGACACACCCTGGTTGGCTCTGCCACTAATAAACACTTCACAATTATGTGCGGTCTAGTCGCAACTTAACTCCAGCCAATGAACAAATGATGCAGACTGAAGCATACACAAGACTGCAATGCCTAGTCTGCTGCGTGGTAATAATGCAAAACTAGCACGCTTCTAGCTACAAATAATTACTATTAAAACATACAAAACTTACACATAACATTACCAGGATATTATAACAAACTGTTACCTTTCAATCTGCAGTTATAACGCACAGTCCTACAGTCTGGTGTCGTGCAAGTTACGTATAAACGCATTTGCCTTTACAAGTATACAACAGAAACACCTGGCAAACCAACATTATTTGCACACAAAACACGACTCAAATGTTCAGAATTACGACAAAAAAAAATTTAGTTCACTGTAATGGACTACGCTAGATGATTTTGTTACTGCACAGGGTGGGATTAGAGGATGCGATACCTTGCACACTAAAGATACGGTGCGAGTCATTAGTACTTGGGCTGCACCCACATTGCTGCAATTTCACACATTTAGCTTCGTTGGACAGTGTGTTCGCAACAAATACAGGCCTACAGAGCTCTGGTCAACACTCGAATATACTGTGATGTGTTACACAAGTACCCCAGCACCTTGTCCTCCTCGGAGCGGCTAAGTCACCAAGAAGTAAAATAGTTGTGAAAGTCATGATTATGGCAGAGCATTCCCCATTACACCACCACTTTATTCTTTACACTACAACCGAGGACCCCCTGGGCCGGAGACTGATCATGACCCACTTAAAGGCTCATCGTGTGGGGACGTGTGCAATATGCGAGCTTTCATGGATTTCTGTTCAAATGTTGTTATACAAACTGTGGTAAGAAATTGTCAAAACTTTAAACAAGTCACATAAATTTGTTTTAAAATAACTAAGAACCTATTCTTATGCAATTTCCCTTTCCACGTGCTTTCCATTCGGATTTGCGACTGACAACATGCAGACAATGTATTTGTCTTGTCGGTTTCCTTACTTAACTTATTTTTGGTTGTTTTAAAGTCAAAATGTACTGTGAGAATGATTTATAAAAAGAACAACTGCTATACATGCATTGAAAAGACTGTTAACATTCACTAAATATCTGTACTGCTTTGTTGGAAGACTTGTGATATTACATAATTTTAACAGATGTAGCAGGAAAAAAATTTATTGTATAGACCATGATGTTTATATACACCATTCCACAAGAATGAATCTGAAGATGATCTGGCCCCGTAAACAGAGCATAATAAGACTGTGCAAAAAAATCAGCCCAATCCAAATAAAACAGCCCTACCATTCCTCGCTGCATATTTCATCTTTGCAGTCATGGTGTTAGCATATGCTTGACTCCCACTACCATAACCCATTTTGAAACACGTCTTTAGATATAGTTACACAGTTCACAGTTTCTCCAGCACTTTTAAAATCAAACTATCAAAAAATTCCTTATGCGTAATTGCACACCAATGAAAACTGGAATACCGTTGACATAAAATTAAGGGCAACACCCTGGTAGGCTGCCAAACTATAAGTACAGCTCCAGGAAATAACTTCTCATTCAAAAACTGTCGCAAATCCATAAAAGATGTCATCTGGGAATAGCATTTAAAAAACATTACAAATCCAACGAGAGGTTTTAGTTTTCGATTTCTGCTTGTAATGTGTATTTTTGAAAGTGAAACTGGCTGAAACAGGCATTTCCATAATAATTTTTTAGGTATGAAAACACATGTGCAGGATATTTAAAGTTGTCGAGGGACATGCAGCACACTTTACCTTTTATTGCACCATTAAATGATAGTGTCCCCGCTGAGAATCTCAAGAAGTGAGCTGCCAACGCAATGACTGCACGCCAGTTCAGTGCCATGCACATAGAGGCAACGAGGCAGATGAGCATACGTGGGCTGCCTACAGCCGCCCTGAGTGTTTAAGCCTTGAACATGCAAAATACCTCCAACTAGGTGGAACCCTTATAACTAAATGTGCTCAAGCGTGTTAAAAAAGGATATGCTTATGTCACGTTACTGAGGTACTCAGTTAATTGGAGAGTGGAGGGGTTTGGGCTGCTCTTAACATTGAGGTCTCGAAAGCGGCTGAGGCTGAAGCGATGCACGTATGGAGCAGCATCGAAATGCAAGGGTGAGGGAAACAAGAGATCCCAATGAAACCCGCAGACCAGCAGCATCGATTCTCGCGTGCAAAAATCAGGGAGCGACCCTGCCAGGAATCGAACCCAGTGAGCCTTGGTGGGAGGCGAGTAGTCTGACCACTACACCACTGCTGCTCCACTCATATTAACTAAATCAGTTGTGTTCTACAATTAATTACGGTGTTGAACCAACTGATTAGTCTTGCTAAAATTTTTGACTGCTTCACAATATGTACAGGATACTTCTGATCTTATGCAGTAGTCTGGGTAATTTGTACTACAAACACAGAGCATTTTTTCTATCTTCTGAGTGGGTCTGAATACACACTTCTTTCATAGCTTAGCTATTGTCATTATAAGTCATTCATTACTCTCATTAAAACTGTAATACTTAAATCAGTTAAATTGGTTTTTATTTTGTAGACTTTAAAGTATATGTGGTTGCAACAGTAACATATTTGCATTTCTAACAGTTTCACAGTGTTACTTGGTTGGTGAGATACTAGTCTTTGTCACTTTCCAGGTAAAGTGTCACTAAAGTAATGAAACTAAACTTGTACCGTAACTCACTTAGATCTGGTATCAGCATGTTATTATAATCATGTGTGTAATACTTTGTGCGAGATGGTGTTTTAAGTTGTTCAGTAATGTTTAAATACACCAGCCTGCAGCCAACCCTGATGCAGACATAGTGTGTGTACTTGGATGACTCCACCCAATACATAATTTTTTTTTTTTTTTTTCCACTTATGTGTTTACATTATTTATATATGCAGTACAAAGTTTTACAGTGTGCAATAATCATGATGTTGGGAGCCCCCTTAGCAGCACACGTGATGTTACAACAATTTCCTCTTTCTTGGCCTGACCAACTGCACAGCTTGCACACACAGTAGCGTACTCAACATGGCTGGCAGTTCTAACCAAGTTGTTGAGTTCCCAACAGGCTGGAGTGTGAAACCACTCCATAGTTTCAAACTTTATTCCAGCTGTGTTTGGTGCAGTATGAATAGCAATCCCCCCACAATTTTCCCAGGAGTTGCAGTTGCAATACATTTCTCTACAGACCACAGACACACTGTGGGGTTATGTACCAACAAAATAAAAACACATACAAGTTCATAATGTTTTAGTCATATGTCCTATCAATAGAAAGAAAATGCTGTCAACGGCATTAGACACGTTTAGCAGCAGTCGAATAATCACGTAAACTGAAAGCAAAGGATCTGTCGACAGCTGATATTGTAGTATTCTGGTCACGGTAGCGCTGGGTCACAAGGATGAGTGTGTCACACCGCATGGTTGGCATGGTTAAAGGCATGGAACCTGGTACAAACATGTGCAGTTCACAATCTACTTACAAACTTCTGTTGCATAACAGAGTAATTTTTCTGCAACTCAGGATATTTTCTTCAACAAGTAGGAAAATACAGTCTGTTTTGAGAGAAGCTGAGATATCCAACTCGCATATTAACTCAGAACAGGTTAGTTGCAATACTATTAATCTACTTATCCGACCCAAGAAGCTAAAGTATCAACCCGCACAGTACACGCCGAGCAGCAGAGAGAGTACAAGGAAGTTATTTAAATAGCAACCTGTAGTCTAGGGTTTGCTTGTGCATTGTACTACAATAAACCACATTCACTTCATACTTATTGTAGGTCATCTCGCCCATGTCATAAAAGCAGTTTCTCAGCAAATAGCTCGAGTTCATTATAGTGAAGGTTCATTTTGTACAAACATATTTCAACTTGCTTGCCAGAACTGAAGTCAAATAGGATAATGCACAGTGCTGTTGGTAGGTATGTTTCCCCGGAACACCTCCCTTGACCGTACAGGGATGTCTTGCCAGACAAACTAGATCCGTGGCATAACACCAACCGACCAAAAATATTTTAATAAACAATACACACACAGCCGTTTTTCACATTTTTATTATTACACAGAATATAATGAGACTCACACCATTCACTTCAAGCCAGAACACAAAATTTCATAATTAGCGCTACTAAAGATTTGTCAAATCAACACAGTGTCTTGGATAGGTCTTCTACACACTTTGCAATATTTTAATTCTGATATTTACAAGCTTTGTTCCTGATCAAATTGGGTTTAAAAAGTAATTTTACTCATTTAAATTGTAACACATGTCATGCTTAGCGAGAGGGAGATTTTGTTTCAATGTTGGTTATACGAGATAAAACTTTTACACACACACATCAGTAAAATAGCTCATACATATCCATTGCCTTAAAATTTGCTTTACAATGTTTAAGAACAGTTTACATTTTTCACTAAAATGTTACGCATAAATAGTTACAGCATGTTTTCGTCTGCAGTTTACATAAAAACTTGTTAATCTATGCAGTTAACAGAATTACATATAATTTGTGAAGGATGAAATACACTGGTTTGCTCTGACAAATTCATAAAAACACTTCACTAGAGTTTTTCATAGTATTACAATGTCTGCATCCTTTGAAGACGTTGGCAATGTAACATTACATAGCCGGCAGTTTTCGTAACATTCGCAGGAAAACAATATCACACTGGGAGTACTAACTTAACACGTAAAAGCACACACAAAATATTGCAATGAAACAACATCTAATCTAAGAACAAAATGTACTCATGTTTTGCTACAGAACATTTTCCCACACAAATAACATTACAGGAGCAGGTACATTGCCACAACACTGATGGCAAGCTCTCTGCTCAGCTTTTAATTGCATAAGTGTACCGTGTACCCTGAAAATAAGCATATGCATGCACACAAGTGTATCTATGCATGTGCACGCGCACACACACACACACACATATATATATGTGAAGAACTGTACAAAGACACAGTGTTCTAGAAGACCTACGAACACACTCAAAGTCCACTCACTCGCACAATATCCAAGGTCTGATCCTCAACACACAGCCATACAACAGACCAAGAAACTGCTCCAAACATATAATTGTGGTGACAATATCTACTGCATACGTAACATTTAGTGTGCAACATAAATACTGACATGAAATTGAACTTTTATATACTACTGGTAACTATTCAAACCTCACCACATTTCACTAGGAGAGACAAATCATAAATAAAAAATGTAGCACGAATGCAAATTCCAAATACAATAACTAGGAAAGTCATGTTACAGAATGCTGTTCATTTTTTTTTTTTTTTATATTNCGAATGCAAATTCCAAATACAATAACTAGGAAAGTCATGTTACAGAATGCTGTTCATTTTTTTTTTTTTTTATATATTTCACAGCTAACACACACTTAGAAAGTCACCAAATCAAAATGACAATCTAAATGTCTCTTAAAACATAGACACATTATGCAAACACACAAGTTAAATAGTTATGCATTAACATCAGACGCTGCAAGATGCGTAACACTAGACGCAGCTGACAATACCTGAGGGAGTCTAGCTTTGGTGAATATTCTTATTATATTAAAAACTATTGTTANCGAATGCAAATTCCAAATACAATAACTAGGAAAGTCATGTTACAGAATGCTGTTCATTTTTTTTTTTTTTTATATTTCACAGCTAACACACACTTAGAAAGTCACCAAATCAAAATGACAATCTAAATGTCTCTTAAAACATAGACACATTATGCAAACACACAAGTTAAATAGTTATGCATTAACATCAGACGCTGCAAGATGCGTGACACTAGACGCAGCTGACAATACCTGAGGGAGTCTAGCTTTGGTGAATATTCTTATTATATTAAAAACTATTGTTANACACTAGACGCAGCTGACAATACCTGAGGGAGTCTAGCTTTGGTGAATATTCTTATTATATTAAAAACTATTGTTAAGAGAGCTTGGAAAATCTTTCAGATGTACCATATGCATCAGGTTTACATTTAAAAATTAGCAATGTGTTCTGTTCCCTGCAAGAGACTCAATACTGTGCATTTCTCCATATACAGTAGAACCCTACTGTTAAGACCCTTCATGGTTTCCAGGAATAAGGTTGTTAGTGAGCGGGATAGTCTTATTACAGGGTTTGGAAAATTTGACAGACCCACCCCGACCTCTATACATCAAAATGGGGGTGGTAATTTTTAGATATGCACTGCTTGTAGTACAGTGTTAGACAAAACAAACGCAATGCGCAGCAACTTATTTTTAACTGATTTCCCACAAATTTCTAACTTATTTTTTTTACAGAATTTTTCGCTTTTCCTCAAAAATGGGTTTTTAAAGAGAGATGGTCTTAATGAAAAAAGGGCTGCAACAGTGAGGTTCTACTGTACATATAATTTAAACGAGGGACAGAACAGATCTGTGTAAGAGAACATGCATGCAGATCAGTATGTTATACATGCTATTTTAAGAAACTGTTACCCTGAAGAACTTCCGATGTACGAGATTATCTTGATATATAAACTGTTTTGTTAAATGCATGCAAAAATTATTTACAGACCAGGATACCATGTACAGGTATTCTTTCACGGGTGCAATTTTGGTTCAATAACACCAGGCTCTCAAAAGCGAAGCAAAAACATTGTCTGCATTTTAAAGTAAAATTCCTGGCTACAGAACAAAGACTTAAATAAAATATTAAATTTAGTAGGGTAACCATGTATGTTATGTATTAAAAAGTAAAGAGTTAATGGTTCAGCACATATATACAGTACACAAACTTTTTTGCACTAGTGTTTCATTAGACTTACTGACTATATAAGAATAAGCCTAGCTTTTAGGGAAGCCTTACTAGATGGCATCACTTTTTTTGAGGTCAATGATTTCAGATGGTCTAACATCAAGACTAGCATTTCTCACCATGTGTTCCTGTAATTCTTACCATGCATTCCTGGCAACACAACTGCNGGTCTAACATCAAGACTAGCATTTCTCACCATGTGTTCCTGTAATTCTTACCATGCATTCCTGGCAACACAACTGCTCACAGAACAAAAAAAAAAATTTTTAACACTTGGCAATTAACTATAATTAGACTTCAGTTTCCAATTACAGCTGATCTGCTTAATAGCATTCTTGGCATAAGCAATCAAAAAAATTAACTATTATAATTAACTGTTAAAAAAGTGTGTAATTTTTAACTTATTACTTAATTTTAAAATGAATTACCTTTTAACTTTTAATCCTTAAAATATNAAAAAAGTGTGTAATTTTTAACTTATTACTTAATTTTAAAATGAATTACCTTTTAACTTTTAATCCTTAAAATATGTGGTTAACGATTAAAACTAACATTACTAAACTCTGCAATTGTCTGGAGGCCAAATATGACAACAAAAGATATGCAAATGCCATTAATATCTTGACAAACTTCTTAAAACACGCAACGTATTTGACGGCGGACGAGTTGAACACCACGATATGCAGATTGATGCACCGACGTTATCTGTTACCTACGTGTACTGAAATGCAGATTATCATTAGTCACGCACAATGCGATCGCGAGGTAAGCGTGGTGCCACCGTCAGGACCTATCGATACAATCTCTCGCTACGCAAACAGCACAATTGATGGTCCTTGTGCGAAGAGCGCAGTTTGATTGTCNACCTATCGATACAATCTCTCGCTACGCAAACAGCACAATTGATGGTCCTTGTGCGAAGAGCGCAGTTTGATTGTCCTTGTGCGAAGAGCGCAGTTTGATTGTTTTTGTAGTAACTGCACTGGTCTGGTTTCGTGCTAACTTGTGTTATAAGAGTTTAGTTTAGAAGTTTTATTTCAAATGGTTTTGTAAAATATTGTTAATTCATCATTTCGATAAGTAGGCCTGTCTGAGTAAGCAACCAGCAACAAAGTTGTGGTAATTGAATTTTTCTGGAACTGTAAATTGTAATTTTTTTTGGTGTGTTTTGAAGAAACATTAACAAAAAACTTTTCTGAGGCTATTTTAACTGTAAAAATTTTTTTGTGGTACTTTAAATTTTAACTTAAACTTTAATCAGTTAATTTGCATGGATTTTAACTTTTAAATATAATGAGTTAATTTTTTCTGACTTTAACTTTAATCGGTTAGATCATTTTGTTAACTTTCCGAAGTATGAAACAGTTACCCTTCCTCNAACAGCTACCCTTCCTCAAATAACTGTAACCGACATGTCTAGCCCTACGATATGTCTAGAAACTTGATTGAAAATCATAGAATTTCCTCCAGACTTCCTGCGGTTTGTCGTACCCGCCGAAGGAAGGGACTACTGCCTTATGCTGCACTATGTAAATCGTGCAGGAAATGTAACACGCACTACATAGCAGGCAAGTTGTGTTTAATATCACCGGTGCAGTGTACATCTAACAGCTGGATATTAAAAAAATGAACAAGAATCTGGTAGATTTTAGGAGACAAAGAGGGGAGCAAGGGCGTGAGCGCCAATGGGAAATATCGGCATTATGCTAAAACCTCCAGAATTATTCTATGTTCAAAATTATTAGTAACGAGTTGACATTGAACCTCGTGCTTCAGCCACTAAAGACAGTTGTGGGGCGCTTTGTGTGTGTGCAGTAGTGTACAGAAGATTATGTGCAAAGTGTGTCAATGTCACATATGTAACTTACTAAGGGTTTTGTGCATTCATTTTATCATTATATATAATGTGTATTCATCCTCGGTATTGTCGTTATTTCATCAAGAACGTGTTAGTTGCCACAACATTTAATTTATCATACTTGTTTCCTGCAACAAGATTAACATTAACATATAACAACATTGTTCTTATAAAGAGATTTAAACGGCATTTAAAATATGTAGACCCAAAAAGCATGCCTTGTTCTGGAATGTAATAAATCGCAGTACATACTGATTTGGCAGAAAATTCCCACTTAATTTGGGGTGCATACTCAAGAGCACCCAAAATTTTGTGAAAGAATTCAACTGCATTCTATATATATATATAAACACTTGCACAACCTTTCAAAAACATCCTTGCAAACAGCTTTACGCCACAAGACTCTACATGACCAGTGCATAAACAAAGATTGTCGTGAGAAGCACAGCTGCTACAATCCCCGACTTGACGCTGCGACCAGGTGTAGAGGTGGCATCGGACAATGGTATACGTTTGTCCCAGTATTAATACAGCACCTCCACAATGCACGTGAAGTGTAAAATACACTGCCCGAAATGCCTGTCCACAAAACAGGTGCATCGCACGCACTTACTGCAGCACGTGCATCCCGTACAGACTAAGGTGGGCGTGTCCACGGCACGCGTGGTTCCGCTGGGTGCTCGCTCCCCTTTCCTCTCTACACAGACACACACAGCCTACCTGCAACTAGACTGCAATACACTCGCCACTGTGTTGCCGAAACTGATATTCGAACGCCACATAGCCCACATTCGACAGTTCAATACAAACGTTATTCTGCTTTAACTTCACCATCATTTACCACGACGTTAACCAATTTGACTGACCCACCAACACAGATTGGCACACGAGATGATGGCGGGCCTGGGCATCTTCCACGCTACTCGAGTAATACAGCAGCTCAGAAGCACGAGGTACTTTCCTGGCACTATGCAGACTGCAGACGTGCATGGGATCACACGTAACGGCCAGTCGTGTAAGCATAAAAATAACAACAACCTATATGCACTTATGGAGTGCAACTACAAGAATACCACAATGGGCACATACGTACACATGTCGTATAGTCTCAACATGAAGTTCAATACGACTGCAGCAGACCTGCATCAACACATTTATTCTACAGTGAAGTTCCCTTACTGTGCTGCTCACTATTTACACATAAAGTCACACAAAATATGGGAAAGGCTGCAATGTTACAGAAAATATAATCAATGTGAAATAAACAGAGGCACAAGTACTCGTGAGTTGGTACGTAATAACACATTTACATATGCACCTATGTAAACACATGCCCAAGCAAATGCATGCACACAAACACACACACACACAAATTAATACACACACACAAATCTAGTCAATTTTTCACATGCAGCAGCTGTGTTTAATGGTAAATAACTACCTAATGAATAAGTTAATAATTGCGGCCGAAGATGCATGCTAGCATACACAGTAAAACATGTGTGTGTGTGTNTAATAACACATTTACATATGCACCTATGTAAACACATGCCCAAGCAAATGCATGCACACAAACACACACACACACACACAAATTAATACACACACACAAATCTAGTCAATTTTTCACATGCAGCAGCTGTGTTTAATGGTAAATAACTACCTAATGAATAAGTTAATAATTGCGGCCGAAGATGCATGCTAGCATACACAGTAAAACATGTGTGTGTGTATATGAATATATACTTTATGTTCTGCAAATATCAACCTGAGAGTGCTTGTAGCCCTGTTTGCATCACCTGAAGACAATACCTTGAAATACTGAACTTTTATCTTACATATTTGAGGTTTAGCTAACATTCTAATAATTCTGACGGGCACACAAAGTTATCTACACCTAATGCTAATGTAGTTTATTCTCAAACATGGCATCATTTTTCAACCAACAAGAGCATTGTTATAAGTACACAAACATACATCAGGGGCGGCGGAAGGTGTTCGTCATTAAGGGGTCAAAGGTCAAGATTTATAATAATAAAAAAAAATACAAAAACCTTTGTGCATAGTTTGCAAATGTTCAAATGAAAACTAACACTAGCAAATATCACAATCTCACACAAAATTCTTACGTGTTTAATATTAAGGCTTACTCTAAACTTTTTTAATTTTAAAGTGATAACTGATACTGTGTGAAAACAATCATCATATCACAGAAATTCTATAAATACTGAACCATTCAATTGAAAGCATTAAAATTTTAAAGAAATCATATTTTAAAATTAAAATCAAATTTGCATTTATGTATTAATTCCCGACTAAAGTCATAGTTTTAGTGAATTAAACACAGGTTACATGTAGATGTGGCCAGAAACAAATTTTCTTGATTCTTTTGAAGAAATGAATTTGCTGGCAATATCCAAGTTGGAAACGTTTTTTGCCAGATCTCAATTTACAACCAATACAGCCAGGTGATTAAAATGTCCTCGAGTCATCGTCGAACGAAGTCATGTTTTCAGACAAGCAAGAAAACATAACAAAAATAAACAGAGAGTAAAACACTGATGGATGGCGTAGAGACACAATGCAGTGTTGCCAGCTGCTGCACACTGTGGGTTTATTATTCCTTCCGAGGATCTGATCCTTACAGCAGATTATTAAGGGGTCATTGACCCCTCTGACCTGCTGGTTCCACCGCCGCCCATGACAAATATTCGTGAAGATTAGTCAATTAAGAAACTATTTACAACAAATGCTAAATTAAACATCTATTTTAACCATGATGCTAATGCCAATACCTTAGTTTTATTTACAAGATCTGAAATTCCAGGATATACGGAGCATGCATCTGAAATATGACTCCTAAGACTAAAATTGTAGTATATCCCTTACATACAAGATGAATCATGATTTGATAGAACATACAGTAGAACTCATTTTTCACACCTCTTGATTTTACACTTTCCTTTATTTTACACTGATTTTCTTTGGTCCCACACAATGCAAATATAGCATAAATTTTCCTGTTTTTCACTTTCCTGCATTTTGCAACTTTTTTTTGTCGTTGAGTGTAAAAAAAAGGGTTTCACTGTATGTATAATTTCACAGCAAATGTAGACAGTATTACTGTACTACCATGTATCCAAGTCCTACGCACTTTTCAAGAGCGGAAACATTTCTAAACTCATCACCTGCACCAAGTGCTCGTAGACAAGACAATACACGCATTCTTTTTCCACTTGATCACAACTACTACGCACATCATACAAGGAAAATTTGTGTGATGATATCTAATATTTATGTACAAAAATGTCAAAACATTCCCTGTTACAAACACTACCAATTCCTGTTAAAAAGTATAATTTATACAGAATGGAAATTGTAAAACCAACCTAATTATTCTAATCACTGTATGTAATTTAAACATTTGACGAGGAAGACACCAGCTGATAGCAGCAGACTTGCAATATGAAAGTGACTCACACACCTCTCTTAATATTTACGAGAATGCTGAGTAATGTTGTTATAACTCTAGATTCATCACCTGAACATTATTCCCCAAAAGGGGTGACTATTATGAACTTAAGAGGTTATGCCAAAGACAGCTAACATTTGCATAATAGGTATCAGCTCCTCAATGTCATGACACTTTGTCATCAGGCACCCAGCACACAGAGTACCACTCCACTAGCAGTACTCCAATTTACATACATCTCACCCCACGCTGCCAAAAGAAGAAACCTCTTCCTTTACATTGACTGTTGGTGCAGCATCCATTTGTGGTACTGCTCCAAGAATGCACTGCTTTTTAGCTCGTATTTTTTTCCTCGTGCTGGTGAACCAATTTTTTATAATTTTCTCATTTACTTTCAGTCTTTTAGCTAACATCTTTTTGTATTTTGTTGAAGGCGATGGATTTTTTAAAAATTCACACTCTAGAAGCTTTATGTTTTCTTCAGATAACTGTGTTCTGCCATTTTTCTTTCTTGAGCGAGTATTCTCTGCTAGCCGCTGAATATTTGAATCTGTAAAACAAAACAAATGCTACAGTAGGTTCTACCGAAATCGTGCATCAAACATAAAATGGCCATATTTTTTCCAGATTACAAGGACAATGTGATATGTACGTGATAATTAACACTAAGCAAAACTCACATAGCTTCAATTAATACTGCTACATGTTACAAACGATACTGTATATCTCCCAACATGCGATACAAAGGAAAATGTCGATGAAGAGAACAAACAACTGTTTGTGACGGGCCTAACCTGTACGTTATAAAAGAATTTAAGCGGATGACATATCACCGCTCACCACTGGGTACACCCGCCTTGCGGCAGCTGTGGTGTTGGTAACGTAATCCCTCACGGCACGGCACCACCAATCAAACGAATCTGCTATTTGAGCCACCCGCTGTATCTCCTGCGAGAGTGAGACAAAGAGCAAGGTGGTCGTGTGCGCTCCAGGCATCAGGACTTCACAAGACACTGTCTTACTGCTGGCATACATGTTCATTTGCGCCGGGTCCTTTTCATTCCGCCACGCCACCCTTGAGAATACGAAAGACAAAGGACAGACGAGCCGTGGATCAGTCCTGATGACTCTTCAGTCGGTCTGGGATCGGTCATTCATCAGCATGCAGTTGATTTTGCAAGCCTTGCAAAGTTTGTATCACTCCACGCAGGTCACGGTTCACAGCAAGGTGGCCAGGTAGGGCGTGTTGAACAAAGTGTCCGGTGGTAATATGACGCCCGCATGATTGACGGTATTTAATTTACCTGAGATTGTGAAGGGCACTACCGGTCATGGACGTTCAGCTGAGGGAATATACAAAGGACCACAGTGGCTCCCAGTATATTCTGGGCACTGTTTAGTGCACCAAGCATCCTATGCGGCAGTGAAATTGTTCCAGTGGAGCAGAAGAGAGTGAAACGTCAAGCCCTAGCCAGGCTCCTTCCCGACGAGGAGTGGGGACGCGTCCTACTTGAGCAGGGACTGCAGGAGCCATATCAAATTGGGACACAGGAGGGGCCGACCCGCAAGAACAATAAATCTGAGGAAGACAACACATCTTTCTGTGCGATCAGGTTTTTTTTTTTAAGTGTGAATAGATAATAATAGTGCACTGTGTGTTTAATCAATGACAAGTATCTGAGCTATGGAGGACATCCTTAAATGTAACCACAGTTAAAGAGTACAAGATGCTTGTTTTGAGTCATTTGGTGCCCATGATGCACATGGTCGAAAGAAAATAATAAAAAAAGCAACATGCCAGTCAGGTGGAGTCCTGTTTACATAAAAAATGTCACAACCTTCTTCAGTTAGGAAAATAACCACTTGTGCAGCACATTCATTAATGTTGCTCTAATCACTCATAATTGCATTAAAAGGAAAGGCCATAAGCATTTGTCTCAAAAATGGCACAGAAAATACCAACCTTCAAAGAGCTACGTTCATGTTTGGATGTTGCGTTTGGGTTTTCCACCTCCAGTTTAAAATGATAGAAGTTTAGTTGCATTTTCTGTCTGCTGATTTTAAAGCATGCAAGCCTTAATTGCTTCACAATCGTGAGTAATCAAAATACATGCCAAGTAAAACATACAAGNTGCTCTAATCACTCATAATTGCATTAAAAGGAAAGGCCATAAGCATTTGTCTCAAAAATGGCACAGAAAATACCAAACTCAAAGAGCTACGTTCATGTTTGGATGTTGCGTTTGGGTTTTCCACCTCCAGTTTAAAATGATAGAAGTTTAGTTGCATTTTCTGTCTGCTGATTTTAAAGCATGCAAGCCTTAATTGCTTCACAATCGTGAGTAATCAAAATACATGCCAAGTAAAACATACAAGGCATTCTCCGTTCACAACAAACAAACTTTATTGACTTAAGCGGTAGGGCCTAAATGTAAAAAATACTACCATTATTACTCGAACAACTCAATCCTGCTGTGATTTTATACAAAAATCCTGTTTTCTTGAAATGACACCCATATGTAAATCAATCTGCAGATCAATTAAATATCATTATAGAATACATGTTGGACTGTTATTACCTATTCATACTTATAGAAATGGATTGCACCAAAAGTATTTTACTGTCTGGTTCATGTTTCCCTTTACACTGCATGCTGGGAGAGTCACTGCACCAACGGTGGCATCCAGTTGTAATGTTTGAAATTTTACGAGTTTGATTTCAAGTTAATAATTACTTATCACTTTGGTCTTGTAACCACAAAAAACACTGCTGTCTGAAATCACACAAATCACTTTTTAAAATGCTATATTAAAATACTTACAGCAACAAACAATACACAAACAACAATTCCTGCCCAATGCCTTTCAAAGTTACTAGGCTGGACTCAAACCAGCAACCTCTGGCTTCCCAGGATGCTGTTTGTTATAAAACAGCCAGGAAAAGATTTTTGGGAAAGTGTACTCACACATGGTTTAACAAAGACATTAACAACATAAAATGACTCAAAACATGAGAAATGATGCAATATGGACTGAAACAATTCTTTACTTAATCCAATAGACCATTTTATTTAAGTTTCAAACTTTTTAATGCAATGGAGCCAAAAAAGTCTGTGAACTTTGTAATTTACTATTACTTTATAGCATGATACTATACGTCAGTATATTTATTTTGCCATATTTATATGTTCCTAATAAGGGCTCATGCTCCCCTCCCCCCTGTGAACTTGATGCCTCTCCGAGTAAACACTGCCAGAGCTGTAATGCACAACCAGAATCAACAGACATCTGGCTAATGTGAGCAAGTCATCCTACTTTCCCAGCATCCAACCCAACGACATCCGGCTGGGTAACACTTCCAAGAAGCAAACAAGCAAGGATTCAGTCCACAAGGATAATAGAGTGGCTTCTCCTGCATTAAACAAGCGGGACTTACGTCCAATTTGTAGCAAAGCACACGGTGCCTAAGAGTGCGTCCAATGCAACTTGCAAAGTGGACAACCCCCCTTTTCACAGCGTGCAGCAGACAGGCCCATATGCATCTACTCTGCACCACCGCCCCGGAGTGGAAGAGAGCTGAGAAGGCAACCCTTGACATCAGAAGGGAAGTGACATGGGTGTACTCATCCAGAGAAGTGCACCGAACCTGACCCGCTAGCAAAGAGTGGCCAACATTTGGATACCTGCACCAGCGCCATTCACCACCGCCAGCAATCCCTGCATTTTCTGAGAGGCTCTTCAGCAAAATACCAGCCGGTGTACCCAGCAGCCTTCCAGAGATGCTTTCATCCAGCCTTGGTCCTATCTGGACACCAGCCAGTGTGAAACCATTTGTTGCCTACCCTAACCTGTCACTCATCTGAGTCAAGCTAATTACTATCACTTAATGCCCAAAACGATAGTTTGTTTTGTTTAGTGTGTTTTGTTACGTATTTATAAATTTCAGCCTTATAATATATTTTGTTGGCTCAGTTTATTTAGCTGCCCCAGGCATCCCCACCCACAGTAGTAAAAAGACAGGGACTCTGTGAAAATACACCATGTGTGGTCCATTTTAACTCTCTCTCTCGAGAATGAAGTCGGTAGAAAATTTACTTCAGTACTTCTCATACTGGTCTTCTGTTCTTCAGACAGGGGGATAGTGCTTTCAAATACTTTCTGTACTATCTTGCACCGACGGCTTCTCCAGCTTGCTGCTCCATTAGAGACGGACCCTTACTCAGTCATGGTCTGAATTTAACCTCATTTGTTCTTTGCATCCTAATATTGCTTAATAATAAAATAACATAACTTTTTTTCTAAACCTTGCATCATTTAAACGAATATTAACCCATTGCCACAAAGCCACACACAGCCTTCTTCTGACATACCACACCACAGGGGAACCCCCTACTAGAAACACTCTACACCTAAAGGGAAGGCTATCCAACCAGACTTCTGCATTACTGTTTGCCCAGCTTTCATCAGCTCAAGGCAGTGGAAAATTTTCTGAGTCGATTACCTCTTCTTAGCCTACACTCTAGTCCAAACCAGGGAACTGTAATCCTCTAGGTGAATTTAGCTTCTGTCTTTGAATAATGGCAGTTGATGCCTTATGCTCCCTGACATGGGAGATGCTGTGAAGCCCGTAAGGCTGAGGCAGTAATCCAGCAGTTACTTGTCTACCATACTAGGCACGGATACTGTCAGTGCTGTGAGCTGAGGGACCAAGCACAGCAAGCCCAATGCCAAGCTGCAGTACAACTGACAGTCGTGCCAAGGACTCTTTAGTTCGGTAATAAATAACCCCCCGCACCTGACATATTTGAGCAGGGCCTAACCCGCCAGTAGAGGGGCGTACCATCTTAAGTAGAAACCAATGGGATGACTCCCATCTAACCGATGATCAACGGAGAAGAGAAGTGGCTCCACCTCCAGTCGACAAACCCAGACAGAATAAATGACACAGGTTGCCCAACCCAAATCAACATAAGAACCTTGGCCGAGACATATTCAGAGGAGTCGGCCAACTGCACCGTCCAGTACAATATACCTCAAATTGTCGCCCAATCCCAGTGTATCAGTGATGTAGTCCATAGCAGCTACATTCCTACCCAACTGAGACAACCAGAGAATACAATTATCCAACCAGACCTTACGGCTGCTGGCTACACTGTACCACTGAATGTTCCCACTAGCCCAAAGTGACTCCGCAACGGATTCGCCAAGAAAGGCTTGTTCCTACCAACAGAGATAGTTCCACCAAGGAGGTTGTGCGTCAACCTGCACTGTTGGAATACACGCATTAATTACAAACCACTCACACACACTCAACAATGGAGTTGTGTATACTTCTATCAAAAAGTATACTTCGAAATTAATTAAAATTTTTCCACACATGTAACACAACAACATATCATGATGATAGGAATGATTCTAAACTTTCTGAACAGAAATGTGTTGAAGTTGAAGTAGACTATTTTTTCCAAGTATAATATTCTGTTAACCTATGTGTGTACAACGAGCATGCCTCACAGTTCAAGCAATTGGCAGGTGGGAGGTGATGAATCTAAAGCTGTCTTTGGTGCCACACTGAACAATAAGCTGGAAAGTGTTGGCATTTGGTAGTCTAGTAACCAGCCAAAAGCTGAGCATGAGGTGAAGTCATTCAGTGAGACAATTAAAAAGAATCTATCATGGTTTTCCATGTAGCTTAGCATCCTCCTCCAAGAGAAAGCCTGCACTGGCTACTATTTCATATGTCATTAGCAAGTGTGTGTGTGTGTGTGTGTGTGTGCACATTGGCGTGTGTGTGGAAACAAGTGTGGAGAAAGATGGAACCATTTGGCAGGAAAGAAAAGTGAGCGAGAAGACAAGGGAAGAGAATGCCAGCCACAAGTTACCAGGGAGGTGAGAGGGAGGTGCACACCGATTGGCCATTGTACACAGCCAATACGAGTGAGGCTCTTCCCCCCCTCCCTCAGATAAAATATGAAGAGGGTTGTGTGACCATCTGTAGGGGCCAACCCAGCTGTGTGAAACAAGGACATGCAGGCTAATGACAGTGACAAGAGGTGAGGTGGAAGACAAACGGTAAACGAGCAGCAATTGGGGGCCCAGTAGATGTACCACATGCAACTGGGCTCTCGGAAACACTGGCAACACACACAAATGTGAGCAACAAAACACCACTCTTCCCTTCCTGAATAACCTTGCAGTGCTAACAAGGGTAGAGGGGACCACAACACAGTCGCAACCGAGTCGGACCCCCTCGACCTAGCCTATCAGAAGTCAGTGCTGTAACCAATGGTTAACAAGGGTAGAGGGGACCACAACACAGTCGCAACCGAGTCGGACCCCCTCGACCTAGCCTATCAGAAGTCAGTGCTGTAACCAATGGTTAACAAGGGTAGAGGGGACCACAACACAGTCGCAACCGAGTCGGACCCCCTCGACCTAGCCTATCAGAAGTCAGTGCTGTAACCAATGGTTAACAAGGGTAGAGGGGACCACAACACAGTCGCAACCGAGTCGGACCCCCTCGACCTAGCCTATCAGAAGTCAGTGCTGTAACCAATGGTTAACAAGGGTAGAGGGGACCACAACACAGTCGCAACCGAGTCGGACCCCCTCGACCTAGCCTATCAGAAGTCAGTGCTGTAACCAATGGTTAACAAGGGTAGAGGGGACCACAACACAGTCGCAACCGAGTCGGACCCCCTCGACCTAGCCTATCAGAAGTCAGTGCTGTAACCAATGGTTAACAAGGGTAGAGGGGACCACAACACAGTCGCAACCGAGTCGGACCCCCTCGACCTAGCCTATCAGAAGTCAGTGCTGTAACCAATGGTGCACCAAATCATGGTCACGCTTGGGCAATAGGCGTGCCTAAGAGGTGGTCCGGGTATGCAAAGGACCACCCGTTAGGAAACATTAGGAAAGTGTTAAAACACACTAATTTTCTTCCCTGTAGCTAACAATTCCGTAACATGTGATAAAGAGAGTAATGATTACAATATTTTTTGTTTCATTTATAGGTTTCATCGCGCCGCAGATGTATCTATGCTATCTTCGGCCAAACTCATTGTTCAATTAAAGTGTTGACTCCTGGCTCCTTGGAATGGGCCCAACTATTTCTAAAATTGTGGCCAATTCTGGCCAGACCTATGAATCTGGGATAGGCTTTCCTCCACATCTCTGTGAGGGCCTATTTATTCCCTGTGCTTGAGGATCCCTGATGCAGCACACACACAACTACACCGCAAATTGACAGTCAACAAACATTTAGTAAACTTCTTAACAGTAAAAACCTGCTTAAGACTTATGTAAAAAAAAAGACCAATTAAATACAAATTACCTCCCAAAATCACACAAAGTGAAAGCTACAAAAACGGCAACTACAAGCAGATTAGTGCTACCAAAAATGTTAATCACACATCAGCACTCTCATTTAAGAGTGTGTGGGACATAACATAAACACAATAGAGGTTAATCACATTTCACAATTTTACTGAAGACAATACAGAAAAACTAAGTAAGGGTAAAACTAGCAAATAGTTTTTACTAACTTTGTAGCAAAATAATTTGTTTCTGTTTAAGTAGTGGAGTTAATTTTTTCCCCCAAAGCCGCCTTAAGGCACAACTAAAGTACTCAAGGCAGGAGGGTAAGCAAAACCAACCAGAAAACGTAACTAAAAAAAGGTGTTACAACTATACAGAAACTGACACAAGCATAGAAGAAACAAAGCTAATATACATGAAATATGGAGGACAAATTGCACTAAAAAAATAAAATCAGAACAAACATATTGGAAAACTAAAGGAGGAAAAAAATGCCAAACTAATACATATTGACCAAACCCCAGCTGCCTAAGCACTAGCAGAAGTAGTAAAAGGAGTGTTGGAAGAGAAATGTACTGAACTGAAATAATTACAATCACACAAATGAAAAATAGTTAAACATTTCAGGAAACAACCAAATCACTCTCATGCTATTACACATATGCAATATTATGTGTGTGTGTGTATAAATAAATTCTTGCCTATGTAATTGCATGTTTTTTAAAAAAAGTTTAAATCAATAACCAATTATACAACATTTCATGATCAAATCCTAGTTTGTGATTTTTAATACATAATGCAATTTAGCAATTAAAAACTTGAGCTATTTTCCTTCACATACATTGTTGCTGAATACAATAAAAATGACATTACATCCATCAACTGAGAACACATCCAAATGTATTTGGTGTAAATTATTATTATTTTATTTTTTTTGGAAATTAAAGAAAGTTGTAGATGTTATCTTATTTTGAATTCTCAAAACTAGTCTAGAAATATTTTCTTGATGTGCGTGAAAACAGATTGTAATGAGTAAGTATTATTAATTTTCGGGACACGTATTTAATTTTCTTTCGCTTTGCCAAGCTTCGTAATATTTTTATCTGGTTTCAAAATTAAAGCAGTGGTAGTTTGTTTACCGTGATAGTTTGTTTATCGGGCATACGTTTGCAGTTTCATTTCGAACGTCGTAGTTTTCAGTTTTCAGTAAGCATCAGCATTATATTAGAAACTTTCAGACTGCGTCGACAAGTTTTGTACGAGAAGTTTGTTTATCTTTATCTTGACGGCGCAGTTATGCAGGCTACGCAGTGTGGAGAGTGTGCGTGGCAGCCCACGCCAGGCCCTTATCTGAGGAGAGGGGGGGTGATAGGTAGCACAAATTCACATGTGCCTGTCGCCGTCCAGCAATTGATATCGAGCAGTCATCTAAAGTCAGTCGTCTGAAGTCAGTCACCATCCAGTGCTCGTGGCAGTCAATACTCAGTAGTCGCCGAGGCCGTGTTGGGCGTGGCGCTTTACCCCCACACCAGCAACTTTATTCTTCTCTTTATTTCTACGCCGGTGTGGGAGGTCGCTGCATTTGTTTTTTTCTTCGGGCAACTTTTATGAAATAGTTAATCAACAACAACTGTGGCGCTGCTCTCTAGTTTATCTGTGAATCTGTGAAACCTGTTCGTACTAGGCATACGTGAACACTATGTGAACTGTTGCATCTTGGTTAATAAATTAAAGTAAAGAACACATAAACCGGAACTTGACTTTATTTAACATTTAATTTATGTCCTTTTTAAAGAGTCTTGTTTTACTCCCTCTTGAGCTAGCCGAGTGGCAATTTCCAGACGTCAATACCTTGACGTGCGGCATAACAAATATGGCGGCCTAACTGTGTGGCTGCAATATTATAAAGCCGGCTATAAAGAGCAGTGTGCCGCATTACAAGATATTCAGTAAATAATATTCAATGGTCTGACTTCATAAGCTAGTTACTTTTAACTATACAGGTACACCTTTCCTTAAACCTGTATGAAGAATTTGTGTGTTTAGGGAATGTTCAACTAAGTAATACAAAACTGCTTCAGTTGGGCATATTATATGCATAAGCCTTTAGGTAAATTTTTAGTTTGCAGGGACTACCGAAATTATGTGCATCATCATATTTTGCCAGCTAATGACCTTTACAACATGTCATTAAAAACCTGTCAATAAATTACCATTCCCATATTTTAAATAACTCATGCTTTGCCTTAGAAGCAATAAACCATTTCAATAATTCTGTACACACATCTATTTCCTCATATTATTGTTACATGCAGCCAATGAGCATCCTTTCCGCCCCCCGTCAGGCGAGCAGGATGCAGTGCTCAAGGGCATCACCAGTAACCAGAGAAGAGCAAGGCAGATTTACAGACGAGCTGCCTCAGATTATTGATGTGTGCCACTGCCGTGATAAGCCCATTGGGACTCATGCCATCTCCCGTTCTTGAGAGGATTGACTGTCTGGGGTTATCTTTGCAATAATGTTCTAGTAATTGCCCTCATCTCCCTCGGCACGACTCGGGGTACAAGGAACCTCCTGGATCAGGCTTGCTGATGTATATCAGCCAAGGCGTGCCTCCAAGTCGAGCGTCTGAAGCTTTATATGGCCTTATGTACCAGGTGTGCGGAACCAGTGAAGCAGCGACGACAGTAACCGGCAAGAGTGAAACCTGCGAACATCAGTACAGTGGCACGTACGACTGACCGACGGGACAGTGGAACTGGATGTGTGAGTGAAAGCTATATGGATATATGGAGTTATGGCAATAGACAGTTTGATTGAATATGTGCAAACAATAAGTGCAGATTAAGTGACTGTAACTAGTCTTAAGTCAGTGAACTGAAGTACCCCACACTGGTGTCGGCCTTGGAACTGCATTTTGATGACCGATGCCTGTGACATGCCCACCATGCTCAACTGCGAAGTCACACCCAGTGATCAGGGCAGCAACTGCAGGAGCTATGGTAAGATATTGAGGTTGTGTCCCACTTATCTCTGGAGGTGAAGTTAGCAAGACAAGTTTCAGCACCCTAGCATCCAGTATAGGCAGCGACATTGAGCAAAGACAACAACATCACCACGAAGACACTAAAGGAGATGCAAATAACCACGAGGGACACCGCTTCCAGGGTCCATACCCAAACGGCCCGAGTGTTAGTTATATGAACAGTTGGGGCATCTGAGAGCCTACTGCCCACAGCAGCAGCAGCAGGGAAGTAGAGAGTGAAACGCAGGTGAGAGTACAACATATTCAATAAACTTGTAAACACCGAACTGGGTGGGGAGGGCAAAGGTCAGTGACTGCTGGACAGAAAGCCCCAATGTTCTTACAAGTACATTCGGTGAAACAGGATTTGGATGCTGTATTGGTGAAGGGAGGCCTGAATGATATTCCTTGTCAAATGATAGTCGACACTGGGGTGACCATAACAGTAGTGAGACCAGACATCCTCGGGCCTTCCCCTTAGCAATAGGCTAATGAGAGTATGGAACATTGCTATTTGACTACAGTAACAGGTGAGACCACGCCAGTTAAGGAAGAAGAGAAGGGTGAACTTAAAGCTTGGCAACCTTATTCTAGAGCACAATATTTACATAGTGGAAACTGTGGATGAAATGTCTTTTGGGGGTTGATGTACTATGTAGGCTGGAGTGCTGTAACTTGGTGTGCTCCAGGTACACAGTACCGAGATGGTGTCAAGATTGCTTGACCACATGGCCTGAGGTCATTCCCCTTCCAAATCAAGAAGTAACTTGCACAGCATGTCTTCTTGAGGTTTGAGGTGCCAACTACACACAGATCAAGGGAGAAATTTTGCAGCTGCAGTGTTCCAAGATGTAGTAGTAAAGATTTTGGCGACTACAGCCTTACACCTTCAGTACGATAAAATTGGTTGACAGGCTTAACCATACTCTTGGGCAGTACCTGTTGATCTTCATGAGACAAACAAAAGGATTGGGGATTCAAAGGTGCCATTGTTTTTCCTTGCCCTCCACTCGGCAGTTCATAAGCCTACAAGGGTAACACCACCAGGAACGCTGTTTAGGAGAAAGCTACACCTCCCAAGTGACCTGCTGTTTAGTTGGCCAATAGAAGAGGAAGCTGTCACCCCAGAGTACTGCCCAAAGCTACAGAAGTGTTGGGAAGGCCCCTACAGGATTCTGAAGCAGATCAATGATGTGGTTGTTCGTATTTGTCATTAAGACTCTCAGTGAAGCCTAAGGTTGTCCACGTCAACTGACTGGAACTCTATGAAGGTCCGGATGTTGTAGAGTCTGTTCGGAATAAACAGACTTGAAGAGGGGTAGTGTTACATGTGGCCGCTTTACATCCTCACCCTTGCCCTGCCCCCCCTTGGACGTGCATCACCAGTAACTGGAGAAGAGCAAAGCAGATTTAAAAGCAAGTCACTGCGGATTATTGACATGTGCCACTGCAGTGACAAGCCTATTGGACTCATGTCACGTCGAGAGAACTGAATATCTGAGGTTATAGTAGCAAAAATGTTCTGCTCATCGCACTCGCCTCCCTCAGCACGACTCGGGGTGCGAGAAACCTTCTGAACCAGGGTAGTTGATCCAAATAAGCCATGGCGTGCCTCAGAGTCGAGTCTGGAGCCTTGTACAGCCTTGAGCACTAGATGTGCGGAGCCAGTGAAGTGGTGAGCAGTGATGATAGTAACCAACGAGTGAAACCAGCTGAACTGTAGAACTGGATGCATGAGAAACAGACATTTGGAATGATGGCAATACACAGTTAGTTAAATGTGTAAATAATAAGCGTGGATGAAGTGAATGCAGCAAGTATAAAGATGGTGATAAGGACTTTAATTAGTATTGAGATTGACATTAAACATTGTACTCACTGAGAATAATATGTATATATTAATAATAGAGATAAGTGATTTAATGTTGTAAATTACATCTGTGTGTATTTTATTGCATCATGAATAAATTATTAAATTAAATTTAGCTCTTTTATTTTTATTACGAAATATTAATAATAGAGATAGGTGATTTAATGTCATAAATAACATCTATGTGTATTTTACTGCATCATAATTAAATTAAGAAATTTAAATTTAGCTCTTTTATTTTTATTACGACTTCCATCTCCCAGAACTTGGATACGCCTCTGGTGATCTGTAACAATATATTTAATATAATTTATAATATAATTAATACAAAACATAACTTATATATATTTGGTTGCCTTCATTCACAAAATTGAAATAAATGTACTGACAAAAATTATTTTGGTGTTGGCGAGAGAAAATGTTTGGCCTTGTATTTGCATACATGAAAGGCCAAACATTTTCTGACATTGCAATTATCACAATGTGTACTTAAAACAACAGCACTGTTACTTCAAATTGAAATCAAGTAACAGATTGTGGAACCAGCCAATGAAGATGATAGTACCAAACAACAAAATGTAGCATTAAGCTGCCTTTCAGAATATATGGTACAGATGCAATGCGCACAACCCACTACAGCAGAGCGTCATTAACTTGAAGAAAGACATCCAACATTGGTTCACGAGTCATGAGTCAATCGTACACCTACACTGACTATTACTTTATTGAGGAGTCACAACAACAAAATTATATACAAGGTATCGTCATCGCCTTCCAATTACTTTATGTTTCAAAACTCTAATATAAACCCAGCACAGGTTCAGAGGTTAACACTGGGCTACTAGATAAAAAAATTGGTGTCTCCCAGTGTAATGCAGATGTTACTAATGCTAATTCATGCATTTCATACATCACGAATTGCCCAATAACAATTGCTAACCCAGAGTTCATTTCCGATACAAAAAAACTATTCTTCGCTGTAAAATGTACAACAATGTGAAAATTGAAAATGAAGATATGTTACACATTTATTGTTCAAATCTGTCCCCAATTATATTCACAATTATACACTGAAGAGCCAAAAAAAAAACTGATATAGGCATGCACANAGATATGTTACACATTTATTGTTCAAATCTGTCCCCAATTATATTCACAATTATACACTGAAGAGCCAAAAAAAAACTGATATAGGCATGCACATGCAAATAACAGAGGTATGGAACCAATCAAGAGTAACGCGATGAGGTCAGCAGCTAGATTGGTTACTGCTGCTACAATGGCAGGTTATCAAGATTTAAGTGAAGTTTGAACGTGGTGTTATAGTCGGCGCACGAGAGATGGGACATAGCATCTCCGAGGTAGCGATAACATTTGGATGTTCGCGTATGACCATTTCACGAGTGTACCGTGAATATCTGGTATCCGGTAAAACTTCAAATCTTCGACATCGCTGCGGCCGGAAAAAGGTCGTGGATAAATGACGACTGACGAGAATCATTAAACGTGACAAGACGTGCAACCCTTTCTCAAATTGGCGCAGATTGGATTTGTGGACTGCCCTGCAGGATTCGTGGTGTGAATTGCCTCCTGCATACCTTCAGACATTAGTCGAGTCATGCCATGTCATATTGCGGCACTTCTGCATGCTCGGGGGGGCGCTACACGATATTAGACAGGTGTAGCAGTTTTTTGGGCTCTTCAGTGTAGTCAACAGATTTTCAATTACAGTAAAATTTCAATAACTCAGAATGAATTGAGAATTGTGATTTGTGATGAGTTGTGATTTGTCTGCCATACTGAGGTGAATTTATAGGTTGCGCTCAAAGTAACGACAATCACTATTATTTACAAATTTATACGTTTATATTTTACGGTACATGTATATTGAATATGGCAACAAAACGAACACACAATTCAGTTTAATTAGAGTACATACTATAAAACTAATGAAGCTTCGTCTCCTCATAGATACAAGGTAAACATCCTACTGAGCAGCTTGAGCCCACCATCATGTCAGGCCGCTTCCAGGTTAGAGACTAGGTGAAGGTCATCTGCCAGCTGTGCCATGGATGTAGTGCATACCGTCATTGTGCACAGCACACGCAGAAAGCATACTGTACCACCATGCTACTCACTGCAAACTACACTGTCTCGAAATTAAATTGCATTTATTTGCCTTCCAACAATGCACCTTTAACATGTTTGCTGCTAAATCTTAGAGCTGAAATTGAACAGGATGAGTATAAAAGAATGTCCCAACTTTGAAGGTCTATAATATCAAAACCAAACAACCTACAACCTTCATTGACCAATCTAATGAACCGTGGAACCGTGAAGTTTGTTTACCATATCATCATAAATGTTCAATGTGACCACCACGAGCGGCCCGAACGACATATACGCGATAATCAAACTCATTCCACACTCTTGTCAGCATGTCCGGTGTTACGGTTTGGATGGCATCCGTAATTCTCGTTTTGAGGTTGTCAATGTTAGCCGGCAATTGTGGACGAAATACTTGATCCTTTATGTAGTCCCATAGAAAAAATTGCACGGGGTAAGATCCGGGCTTCTTCGGGGCCAGTGATGAAGAGCCTGGTCACCAGCTGCTCCTCGACCAATCCAACGTTGCGGCAACGTCTCGTTCAGGTATCCGCGAACAGCTAGGTGCCAATGGGGTGGCGCACCATAAAGGAAACATCAGATCGTCCCCTTCACAGTCACGTGTCGAATGCGAGCTCGCTACCCCCTCACCACCTCAAACCGAGAGTTACGAACACCATCTAAACAGTAACACCGGACATGCTGACAAGAGCGTGGAATGAGTTTGATTATCGCGTAGATGTCGTTCGGGCTGCTCATGGTGGTCACATTGAACATTTATGAATGTATGGTAAACTAACTTCACGGTTCCGCGGTTGAGAGATTACTGAATGTTTAAAAAGTTAGATGCCTTGACTAGCTTATGGTTCTGTCAAAAAGTCTAAGACAATATTAATAAACAAAAATGGAAAGAATTGTTATAAGACAAAATCTTATAATTCAGTTAATTTTTGGTTGTATTGAGAGCAAGCACTTAAATCACTTCATTGTGCACAGACGTTTTGTGATCATTCACAGTGCGGCCATAACAGAAAGTCCAACATTCATCAGCACAGCTGTGGACACGAGCAAGCAAGTCAAACAGTATTAAATAAGATTGGATGCAGTGGTGGGAGAAATAAGAGTCCCTCAGAAAACTCACTGGTCATTCGCAATGTTCCGACATGTTTCTCACGTATGAAAATCCAGAATGGGCACAACAGAAATCAAACTCGGACAAAGTCGCTGAGGTCATAAAGAATAGCCTTTCTTACTTTGTTTAAAATAAAGTTATGCTCAATGTTACTATAACAGACTCTTTTGCCAACATGTGTAAAAGTGATTTGTGAAAATTAGTATGGTCCACACCGGCAAGCACCCGCAACCGCTAAATCTTTCAATTTCATTCTTTTTCGGCATATACTTAATTCTAATAATATAATAAATTCTTTCCTTTTTCTTGCGATGCAAGTTTTAATGACGTAAATAATCAATAAACCACTGAGGCGCTGCTACTTTTTCTGTTTGTCTACGAGACCTGTTTGTAATCAGCATACCTGAAGATTGTATGTGAACTGTTTCAATTGATTAATAAATAAAAATATAGAACAAATAAACCGGAACTTGACTTTATTTGTTTGGCTGGAACACTGGAACTGTTAGTAACTTTGTGCTGTGCTGTTTGTAGATCCCGAGTCTTCAGGTGCGGTTAATCAAGCCCCATGTTGGGCGCCATATTTGTAATATTCCACGTCAAGGTATGACGAATGGAAATTACAACTCGGTTAGCTCAGTTGGTAGCAGCAAGAAACTTAAAAATCATCAGTGAAGCCATCAAAACAAGTAACGTCGTCATATGTTTAGTTTATGTCAAGGTTAGGTATAGTTTAATTTTTATAAGTAAGGTTGAAAGTAATGTCAGAGAATTTCATTAGAAATCGTAGCCAGTCCGACACAGAATTATATGTAGGATCGGTAAACAACCAATTGGTAATAGAAATGGCGCATTACTCAGACATTGAGGTAGGCCTAAATGAAGAAATAGCCGATAGCAATTTAATAAGAGATATAGTAGATATGGGAAATGCTCCAGAATCTTGACAGGAAACGAAAAGTCAGTCAGAAATTTACAAGATCCTGTTGTCCTTACAGAAAGGACAACAGGGGCTTAAACAAGACAACATGCGACTAGCTAAAAAAGAGTGATGAAATCATTGAAAGATTGGAAAGAAGGCTATAAAACTGGGGGGTTGAATCGGAAAAGAAAANCTAAAAAAGAGTGATGAAATCATTGAAAGATTGGAAAGAAGGCTATAAAACTGGGGGGTTGAATCGGAAAAGAAAATGTTAGAAAAGGTTTCAACCTTAACAGCCCCAAGTAATGAAAATAAAAACAGCAATGACGTAAACAATGAAGTTAATATTGGCTGTGACAATGAAAATAGATGAGTTTGACGCTATTCACCTCCCTGTGATATGATATACAGGAAGGGTCATAGGGTACAAGTTACCTTTACCAGGCACAGACTATAGGTGCCTTGAATGTTGAATAGGGGTAGTAAACAATAACTGTAGTCACTCNAGTTACCTTTACCAGGCACAGACTATAGGTGCCTTGAATGTTGAATAGGGGTAGTAAACAATAACTGTAGTCACTCAGTGTTTCTATTTACTACTTGGTTATATTGTCTCAAAAGAAATATACATATAACTCCGAGATGGTACCTCGCAAGTTGGGAGCCTTAAGGTCAGATTACAGTACTTGTGCTAACATTTCCGACGCCGTGGGGAACGCTAGGCATCGGAGCATGTCCCTGAGCGACGACACTGGCACTTAGCTATATTGGTAGTTCTGGGTATTCTGGCGGTAGGTTGAGGTCTGGTAAATTGAGCGGCCTTTCACAGGCCCTCTGTTGTTCTTTTTGGCGTGGTGGATACAGCTAGCGTCCTCCTTTCGTGGCTGACCCTCCGGCTTCGATGACAGCTCTTCTTCGGTGACTTCACGATATGACCGATCCTCTCACCTCTCGGCGTAACGACTGATCCGCGACGTGGAGCTCCTGGCGAGCTCCTACCCGACGCCTAATGCCTTCCGGCGCGGGGTATTACTGGTACCGACTGGTGCCCTCTTTGTCCTGCAAGTTGGCTTTTAACCTCCCTCGTCGCCCCGCAAGATTCTTGCATGTGCTTGACTCGTTGGTGGAGGCGGAGAAGGGAGGTGACCTGCACCCCTATGGCCAAACACTGTCAGCTCTTCTTACTCGTATAACTAGAGGTGTGTTGGAGCCACTCTAGCTTACCTCGGCATTTCCTTGGCACGTGTGTCCATGTTCTCTCAAGTTCAACTAGGGGAGGGGGGGCGGACCCACGGCCAACTACCAAACACTGTCAGCTCTTTTCTTGTGTATCTCACCTTCAGGGTGGGTCTGCGATATTCTAGCCAGTGCCCTCCTTGGCGCGTGTCTTAATTCCCTTGTGGGCGAATTGCTAGCTTACCCCGGCATGACCTCGGCACATGTCAATTGCCTATCCGCCCTCGAGCCGACCTGGCCTAGTGGCACNGGGGGGGGGGGCGTAAGATGGCGTGAAGGAAGGAAGGTGTGACAGCGGCGCTTCTAAATACTAACCATGTGGCACGCGTCAATTCCCCCCGGTCGTTGCGACGCTGACACACCCACACCAAGGCATTGGCTTGGTTGCGCCTCTGTCATGCTTCCCTTCTGCGAGTTTCTATGCAAGGCCGTCCTTCGCTCCCGGTGCTTATCTTGCAGGCCCGCCACACGTCAGCTGTGACCTACTGTGCCCTGCCTCTCTTCCTTCCTTTCGTCCCCTACTCCATTCTTCCGTCAGCTGCTCAGAGTTGCGGACCTCTGCTAGTTACATGCGTGCCGGCTTGGCTAAGGGAATTTTTAATGGGGTCTTTACCTTAGGCTCTGCGGTAACACACTTTGCTGAAGGCATAGTTATTACAAGGTAAATTTTTTTTTCAAACATCGCAGGCCGTACAAACCTTTATAATAGAAGTCAAAACTTCTAAGTCTACTGGGCGGTTAAAAAAACTTAATTTACTTAGTCCACGGTGTTAGGGGGTTGGCACAGAAGCTGACAGACTGTCATAGGGCATACTTCTGCCGTGGATAGCACGTTACTGGACAAGTTTTTTTGTAACCTCATTTTAGACTAAATATTTGAACTCGCGAAAACAACACGGGTAACACACATCTCGGACTCCCTTACATTAATTACAAACATTACATGGTTACATAGTTACACTACATGCCCTAATGATCCATCCAGATCACAGTAATTTTTATCTTATTTTGTCTTCTATTCTGCTGCGCTGGTAATTCGGGGGCTTTCTTGACAGTGGCAGACAAGTTAGGTGGCAGATGACCGGTAATTGGCAAGGCTGCCTGGCAGCATTTACGTGTAGTGACATGGTTTACTGTTACAACGGCGCGTAGGCCGTTAAAGTAGAAAAAAAACACTCTTATCTACTAGGCTGGGAACTCTGTTCCCGAGTTCAAACTTATCTCCTGCCCTCTCTGCCACTTCTACGAGCGGTCTTACGGTGGGCGGAAATAAACACATACTTTACTGGTGAATATAAACACACTATACCCCGGCTGATGGCCTATATTCCTAACTTACACATGGTACAGGGGTACAAATGCACCCTACACTTCGGCTGACGGCCTCGAGGCACTGAGATGTTCGGCCCTTGTCGCACTCACGTTCGGCACCAGGTCGGGTTAGGCCCTGGTTTTCTCAGNTCTGGGACGTCCGGCCCTTTGTAGTCGCACTTATGTTTTCGCGTCAGGTCGGGCACCCCTTCCTGGTGCTCTCAGTGGGCAACATGAGGTAAACAAACTTACCTCATGCCGCACAGGGTCTGTTTTCGTCGGATTAGGAGCGCTTCACTCCACACTGTGACCCTGACAGCGTGCGGAGAGGGGGGGGTCCTTCGTCCTCCTCTCGTTCTGGTACCATCTCCGGACTGCTGTGGGCTCTTGTCCTCGGTCGGCTGCAGTCCCCTGGTACATCCTCGCTTCCTCAATATTTGCTGGGTTCTGTTCTCTGTTGGTGGTGTATTTCCCCTTTGGTCACCCGTCTTCTTCGCTCGCTCATTCTAGCCTGTCCTCTTTCGTTCACTTCCTCTCTCCCGCTCGCCTGTTCCCTTTTGCTTGCTACTTCTCCTTCGCTCGCTTCTTCCTCCCATTCCTGCATATTTTTGGCACAGTAAGCGGGTCTAACTGGCTCTCCGGGCACCTGTTATCGGCCTCTGACTGAGATAGTGCGCGGCTCTCGGGGGGCTGTGTTGCTTATCGCTTTTGCCCGCTATATCCACGTCATTGTCCACCATCCGATGGACTAGTGACCTAATTCTCCTACTTTCTCTTCCTCGTTTGGTGCCATCTCGTCCTCTCGCCCGCTTCTCACTAATTTCTGCACCTACTATCTCGCTCTCTCTTTCGTCTGCATTCCCGCTCCCTTCCGATCCTCGCTAATCTCCCTTCGCTTCTTCGTTCCTCCTCTTTGTTCGCACATGCTCTCCCGTCTATCTCATCCTCTCGCCCGCTATCGCCATGCCATTCTCCACCTTCCAGTGGACTAGTGACCTACTGCTTAGTTAATCTCCCTTCGCTTTTACGCCCTCTTATCTTCTCGTACTTTTAATTCCTAGTCTGCTTGCCTTGCTAATGTTGAGCGCCATGGGATTTTAGACTCCCCGAAGTTGTTTTTATCCTGACTAGCTAGGTAAGTCGGTAAGGGCGAGACCCCTTCTCTCGGGTATAGTCTGGTTGTTTCGTTGTCTGCCTACACAGAATTCACTTCACCCCACGTTGGGTGCCAAAATAACTTGACGCTATTCGCCTCCCTGTGATATGATATACAGGGAGGGTCATAGGGAACGAGTTCCTTTACCAGGCACAGACCATAGGTGCCTTGAATGTTGAATAGGGGTAGCAAATATTGAATGTTGAATAGGGGTAGTAAACAATAACTGTAGTCACTCTGTGTTTCTATTTACTACTTAGTTATATTGTCTCAAAAGAAATATACATATACAACTCCGAGATGGTACCTTGCGAGTTGGGAGCCTTAAGGGCAGATTACAGTACTCGTGCTAACGTTTCTGACGCCGTGGGGAACGCTAGGCATCGGAGCATGTCCCTGAGCGACGACACTGGTACTTAGCTATTTGGTAGTTCTGGGTGTTCCGGCGGTAGGTTGAGGTCTGGTAAGTTGGGCGGCCTTTCACAGGCCCTCGGTTGTTGTTGTTGGCGTGGTGGATACAGCTGGCGTCCTTCTTCTGCGGGTGACCCTCCGGCTTCGATGACGGCTCTTCTTCGGCGACTTCACGATACGACTGATCCTCTCTCCTCTCTCCTCTCGGCATGACAACTGATCCGACTGATCCATAACGTGGAGCTCCTGGCAAGCTCCAACCCGACGCCCGTCGCCTTCCGGTGTGGGGTATAACTGGTTCCGACTGATCCGCTCCTTGTCCCGCAAGTTGGCTTTTAACCTCTCTCGCCGCCCCTCTAGATCCTCACTCGTGCTTCACTCGGTGGAGGGGAAGGGGGGTGACCTGCGCCCCTACGGCCAAACACTGTCAGCTCTTCTTACTCGTCTAACTAGAGGTGTGTTGGCACCACTCTAGCTTACCCCGGCATTTCCTTGGCACGTGTGTCCATGTTCTCTCACGTTTTGCTAAGGGAGGGGGGCGGCCAACTGCCAAGCCCTGTCAGCCCTTTACTTGTGTATCTTACCTCTGCATGTGTCCTTGTTCTCATGTGTTCCTCGGTGCATCGGTGATTTGCTGTTTTAACTCGGCATAACCTTGGCACATGTTAATTGCTTGTCCGCCCTCTCGGGCCAACCTGGCCTAGCAGCATGTGTCCCGCGACACGTGTCTACTGAGGGTTAGCGGGGTGTAAGATCAAGGGTCAGGGGGGTCAGCGGCTCTTTTAACAATGTGGCACACATCAACATCAAAGCTTAATTTTTTTCAATTTACACGATCTTACAAAATGGGGGACCAATAACAATATATNGCTCTAGTGGGGGGTAAGATGGCTAGAAGGAGGGGTGTGACAGCGGCGCTTCTAAATACTAACCATGCGGCACGCATCAAGTTTAATACTGTGGGTAAAAAGGCAAAAGGTATTATTGGTTGTGATGATGAAAGTAAGAAATTTAGTACAGAGGGTAGAAATGCAGAAGGTATTATTTTAAGAGAAAATCAATTGCTGAGGCAGGTTGATAATGTTGAGAAGAGTGTACCTAACGGTTGTGAAGTCAGTAAGTCAAGGAGAAATGTAATAAAGGAAGGTAGACTTTAGGTTTGGGGGGTAAAACCAAATGTTAATAGTGAAGTAAAGCTGCCATTGGGATCAGCTGTTAAGTTGCAACAGGCAAGGTTTGCTGAAAGCACAGTAAAAGGTTATTGTGAGAGTGTGGGGTATCCTAGAGTGAAACACTATGATGTGTTCAGGAAAAGTTTAGTAAGGAAAAAGCAAAGATTGAAAAAAAGGGTTAGAAAAGTAGTGAGGAAGAGGAAAAGAAAAAAGAGGGGTAGTTTTAAAACCATAGGGAAAAGGAAGAGAGTGAAGTACAGTATGAGAAAAGTATTAAGGAAAAAGGGAAGGAAATGGAAACACAAGGAGAGAACAAAAAGGAAAAGGAAGAAAAAATATAATAAAGGCAGACAGACTGCAATTTAGATAATAAGATAGATAGATAAATAATTTGTTAATATCTTTCTTGTATTGTTTATTAATAGTACTTTGATTATACAGTAATAATGTAAGAGAGGTTAGTTAATGTTTTTATTTTTGAAGAAATATTAATTTATATGAAGGATCATACAATTGAGTAAAGTAGGTCACAAAGTGTACAGGATACATGAGGTAAACCCTTCTCAGGCAACAGAAAATAATGTATTATATCCTTGTTCTTAGAAAATATATCAGAATACTGAGCAGTACACGGTTATTTTACACATACTCTTTGTAAAACATTTAAGAAAATTTAGTGTTAATGCCGGAGGTAGTGTGTGGTTTTTTTCTATTTAGTTGGCAGTGAAAAATTCTACAGTATTTATGAATGTTATGTACACACTTTGTAATTTATTTCCGAATTTGACTATGGCTGCCCAATCTCACATCTAGCCTCGCTGCTGATGTTCAGAAGAAACTGTTTTAAAATGTGCTCAGAGGATTGACATATTGAAGTTATCATGGTAGAGGACTTTTTAATCTGAAGTTTCAGGGTCCGACTTCATAAACATTGTAAGGAAGGCTTACATCATTCTGTCCACATTTTGAGACACACTTAACAGATCATTTGTATACAAATCTTATGAGGCCTACTATCCTATGAAGAAAATTGCAAACACTTGCAGGATGGTTTGTTTGCAAATTATCTTGCTTTAACTCTTAACTTATTACATTTCAAACATCTCTGTTTTCTAGCATAGCCATGACAGTTGTATTGTAAAATATTCATGATAAATAAGGTAATATTGTAAAGAACATTTAACTGTATTAGCAGTAGTATGAGTTGATAATGAATCTAAGGAAACCGTTCTAAAGTAAACAGTAGTGTTGAGAAAATGGTTTTACAATGTTTTGTTTTTAAATTGTTCATGTAACTAAATAGGATTTATTTAAGCAGAGTACAGAACAGGAAGAGCACGGAATATTAACAAGTCTTGTGTTTTCCATTTGAAAAATGTTATTTGTTAAAAGTTAACTTGAAATTACACTGTGTTAATGTAAAGATAAATATAATTATTGTTATTTTGAAAATAAGAGTTGACAAATTTGAATAATATTAATTAAGGATGCAGTGCATGTTGTCTAAAGATTCAAAGGTTGAGGTGCTGTACAGTATTGAGCCTTAAGCACATATACAAGTAGTAGTGAAATGTTGCTGCAGTTTATGGTGTCCTGGCATCAATGGCACAAAGAGTACATTTTTTGGAATGGGACAGGTTTGAGGCCCCTTTTTTTTGTCAGCACTGGCCTAATGAAAAGCAGTCACAGTGGCTTTTATAATTTTGTCAGCACTGGCCTAATAAATAAGGCAGTCGCAGTGGCTTTAATTTTTTTTGGGGGCAGACCTGGGTCCCCTTTTGTAAGTGTGCGTGCTGATCCCAGCAAGGAATCAGAGGAACGAGCAGCCTACACGGAATCATCAATGGCATTGGTTGTGAATACACCCTCAACCACCAATTAGAACAACAAGTAAATAATTGCAATTGAAAAAAGTGAAATGTATGATTTTCTTGCAGCATCCCAGCATCTTGTCGCTCTTCTTTAACAGGTGAAGTGAATAATTTTTGTTATGAATTTAAATACCACACTGTTGCCAAGAAGCAGAGTAGCTGCATTACATTACCCCAAATACTGCATAAGAACTATTTCTTACTAGGCATTACCAAAGCAAATATTTTCTCACTTTTTATTCATATTAATGATAAATGAAATATTATAATTTATAGATAAAATATATATACAAGTTCAATTTTACCAAAAATAAGGTACTTTTTTGTGTTAACACAAGTAAAAAAAATGCTTGTGATACACGGCACATTTAGGGAACAACCAAACACGTCATACATTGGGTGACTTTTAAAAGGTTTGATACAATAAGTGTGAAGAAACTGCAAATTCACTATATAATTTATTTCTGTACTTTGTCTGACGGATTCTACATTTTCACTTTACCAGTATTAACAAAGGCACAATAGACACCAAGTTGTTGTTAAGTCAGGACAAACTGGCAGGAAGAGACAGATGATTCGGAGACAGTGTTGAAACACGGTGCAACTGCTTGTGTTGTATCCGATGACATATGACACAATGAATGCGTATGTTGTACAGGAAACTGGCAGGAAGAGACAGATGATTCGGAGACAGTGTTGAAACACGGTGCAACTGCTTGTGTTGTATCCGATGACATATGACACAATGAATGCGTATGTTGTACAGGAAACTGGCAGGAAGAGACAGATGATTCGGAGACAGTGTTGAAACACGGTGCAACTGCTTGTGTTGTATCCGATGACATATGACACAATGAATGCGTATGTTGTACAGGAAACGAAATTATAAACAATCTTGAAGGCAATGCCGTATAACATACTTAACTTTACGCAATAGCTTTGAAGCAGTCGCTCTATACTGATACATTAAATTCAGCCAGAACGCTACATGTTACTGTTTATTCGAGACAACAGTGGTTTACAAGCAGTTGGTTGGGTGAGTGGTCGGAACACTAGGGGAAAACGTACAAAATTAATTCCCAGGCCTGCTATGTGTCGAAGGTTGGACAAACAATTCCAGAGCAAAGTAATAACTATGCTGGTTTCAAGAGTAGTTGATCAGGTAAATCTACATATTTTGATTTAACATTTGTAAATGAATTCTTAGAATAGTAACAAACCATAAATACTACAAGGAAAGTCCTATAATACTTATTGATATATCTCAAATGCAAATTCATTCAAAATTTCTGTTCCACATTTGACTTAGCCTTCCACAAAGAAATCTAGGTAGCATATTTTGTTTAAAACGTGAACTGATAATTTGATAGAAGCAGGCTGTTTTTAAACATAGAAAGGAAACTGTTATTTATTATTATTATACAGTTTTAATGTATTTATGATATATATAGTCTATTCACGGTAAAGTAAGCACTTTTGAAAGCCATCTCATTTGGAATAATATTCAATAAATATATTTAATTTTTGCCTTAGACATTAACTTCTGAGTACGGTGGAATATACACACTATGTTTATTACTTACATGGCAATATCTATTTAAAAAGGTGGTTAATAGAGAAAAAAATGGCTGAAAGGTAAAAGTAGCTAGGGCCTCAAAAGTGCTTACTTTACCGTGAACAGCCTATTACTACTATTCTGTTAAAATTAAAATAATTTTTAAGCCAAACCAATACAGTATAACAAAATACTTGGTATATTACATGCTTTGCTGAAATATATTGAATTCAATATCCAACAGCTCTCGTCATTTAAGTAAGCACAATAGTTTAAAAGCTTCTGCAGAGAAACTTTTTGAGCACACAACACTCTACTTGCAAGGTTTAAAATTTTATCCATTTGCTCTCCATTCACACACTTTAAATCTTTTCTGAGATTTGACACAATCTGGAAAAACTATTCATGTTTTTACATTTTCTCTGCACTGAATTACAACCATAAATACAACACAGTACAGTAATACCCCGCTTTACGCGACCCCGTTATGCGAGGTTTCACTATAACGCGAATTTCAAATTTTNCAACACAGTACAGTAATACCCCGCTTTACGCGACCCCGTTATGCGAGGTTTCACTATAACGCGAATTTCAAATTTTGCGCTCAAATGCCTCTCATTACGCGAAAGAGTGCGTATAAACATAATGTAGTCATCAACTTCTCTATGGTCGCGGGAATCCCCGCTTCCTCTGAACATTCTGTTTGAAGAATTGGGAATTCCCCGTCCTTCGACTTTGTTCTATGGGGATTCCCTCGTTCGTTTCGTTTGTTCCGTCATGTTTAGTTCGGCTGGCAGTCGTGTTTTAACATTTATTGGAGATATGTCATAATTTAACGCTACGTCAAAAATGCCGCCTGTAAAGAAAAAAGAGCGTAAAAGCGTAACTTTGGAATTGAAGATGAAAGTGTTAAGAAGAATGGAAAATGGAGGCAAAGCAACAATTGTTGGGAGAGATTTTGGACTATCAGAATCGACTGTGAGAACGATTTTTAAAAATCGGGCAAAAATTAAAGTCTCCAGCGAAAGTTCAACACCTGTAAGTGCAACAAAACTTTCTCGTTCGAGATCCTCTATCTTAGAAAGAATGGAGAAGTTACTGTCAGTCTGGATCGAAGATTTGAATAAGAAGAACACACCACTAAGTCAAGACCTCATATGCACAAAAGCAAAATCTTTATATGAGATGCTGAAAACAGAAGAAGGAGAAGGGAGTTCCACTCCGACTTTTGCTGCCAGCAGAGGCTGGTTCCATCGGTTCAAGCAGCGTTCTAATCTTCACAATATCCACATAACAGGCGAGGCGGCCAGCGCGGACATTCAAGCTGCAGCTGAGTTTCCAGACAAGTTTCAAGAGTTCGTTGGACGAGAGAAAATTCCTGCTTGTCTCATCTTCAATGTTGATGAGACCGGACTTTACTGGAAAAAAATGCCATCTCGAACATTCATTTCTAAGGAAGAACGTCAAGCCAGTGGTTTCAAAGCTGCGAAAGATCGACTAACACTTCTGCTGGGTGGTAATGCCACTGGTGATTTCAAACTGAAACCTTTACTAGTGTACCATTCAGAAACACCCCGTGCAATGCGAGGCACAGACAAGACAAGTCTACCAGTTGTGTGGCGATCAAACAGAAAGGCGTGGGTTACACGGGAAATTTTTCAAGAATGGTATTCTAATAGTTTTTGCCCATCAGTCAAATCCTACTGTGACAGAAATGGGCTTGAACCTAAAGTTATATTACTCTTAGACAATGCCCCAGGACATCCAACCTCACTTGATACGCCCAGAGACTTAAAAGTGTACGTGAAGTTCCTTCCACCAAACACTACGTCAATATTACAACCTATGGACCAGGGAGCAATAGCAAACTTCAAAGCTTATTACCATCGCCGCACTTTTAGCCAACTAATTCATGAAACTGACGGGGAAGGAAGACAGTCTATGCGAGAGTGGTGGAAGTCATACAACATTATGAAGGCTATTCACAACATAGAAGAGGCTTGGAAGGAAGTTAAAAAGAGTTGTATGAACGGGGTGTGGCGTAATCTTTGGCCAGATGTAGTGGAAGCACCTAGAAGAATTGTCCAGATGCAGAGACAAGTGCTTGAAGACATTGCTGCAATGATTGAGGGGTCTGAACTTGAAGATGTCGCAGTAGAAGATCTCGTAGAACTTGTAGCAACGCACGACGATCCTCTCAGCAATGAAGATCTGATCGAGTTACAGAATAATCCTATCTACGATGAGGAAGAACAAGTAGAAGAGAAAGTTTTATCTTCAGGGGGAATACAAAATGCTCTTTCAAAAATTTATTCAGGTTTGGACATATTGCAGAGTATAGACAATAATGATGACCGTGTCTTAACCGTGTGTCAAACTATTAAAAACAGTGCTGGGTGTTATGAATGTATTTTACAAGAACGTAAAAAAAACGCTACCCAAAAGACAATAAATGTATTTTTCCGTAAAAAATAATTAATAGTATGTATGTATTGCATAAAGTGTTCTTAGAATTAAAGTGATTGATTAAAATGATTCGTATTTTTTTGTATTAAATTTTGACTATGTTTAATCATAAACCTCGATATACGCGAATTTCAGTTAACGCGATTTTTTCCGGAACGTATCCCTCGCGTAAAGCGGGGTATTACTGTACTGGTTTCGCATTTTGAGATCAATTTATTTGTCAAAAGGAACATAAAACCTGAAATGACCCAGATGGTGGTGAATGAAACATGATACAGTAGAACCTCGCTAATCCGTCCTTTATGGGGCCGGCGGCATGGCCGGATCACTGAAAAGGACGGATTATCGGGGGAGCACAACAAAGTTGGATTATAGGCGGAAAATAATTTATTTTACATACATTAAATTATGAATATACATGTGTACTGTATAAAATAAAATATTTATTTACACATTAGTTTCAATTAAAATTCACAAAAATAAAAATAATAATTATGGCAACACAAATAATAATACGTATTTACAGGTCTTAAAAATTATGTACTTACATATGTACATACATACATGTATATGAAATTAAAACAATTCATTAACGACGAAATAAATCAGTAACGCTCGTCTGTTTAGATGACGACAATCTAGATTTTGCCGCGATCTCTCTCCATTTCCTCACCCAAAATATATCCATTGGTGTGGAAGACGCATTCTGCTCGATGTACTGAAGTGCCGTGTCGAAAGCCTTCTTTGCGTCTGCATGTGATACATGGCCAGGCAGAGCTTCACTATCATAGTCATCTTCATCCTTCTCGCTGTCGCCTGTAGTTTGTGTTATGGCAGAGATGTTTTGGTCGTCATCCAAGTCCTCTTCCTTACAATCAGAGTCTACATTGTTTATCCACGCACATACGTCAGTGGATTGAATTTCTGGGTGTAATATTTGAATTTGTTCCACAATTGCTGGAGTGTCATCGTTGTCGTTTTGATGATCCTGCATCTCCATTGTCGGCAAAAGTTTCCGCCNGATTGAATTTCTGGGTGTAATATTTGAATTTGTTCCACAATTGCTGGAGTGTCATCGTCGTCGTTTTGATGATCCTGCATCTCCATTGTCGGCAAAAGTTTCCGGCAAGATTTTTTGAGCGTTGAACTTTCTAATTCTGCCCAAGCATCAGTAATCGTATAAATGACATCTTTAATATTTANCAAGATTTTTTGAGCGTTGAACTTTCTAATTCTGCCCAAGCATCAGTAATCGTATAAATGACATCTTTAATATTTATTGTTTTCATAGCTTCAAACTCTAACGACGGAAGAAGCCAGAAGAGTAATATTGATCCAATATATTTTCAGCGATATCGTCTCTTTAGCCACTCAAACACACCTTGATCCGTAGGTTGAATCAGAGAAGTAACGTTAGCAGGAATAAATACAGCTTTAATTTCTCCCTTTACCAGTTCATTTTCAGACGGATGAGATGATGCATTATCCAGCAATAATATAGCACGTGGAGGAAGATTTTTAGCTTTTAAATTTTTTTCGACTTGAGGAACAAACTGTTCAAAAAACCAAATTTTGAAAAGGAAGCAGTTCATCCAAGCGGATTTTTGATTTTGATAGTAAGCCAGTAGTGAGGACATATTCATATTTTTTAAAGGACTTGGTTTTTTAGATTTCCCTATTATAAACAGGGCAATTTATGACATCCGCTAGCATTGCTACATGCAGCAATAGTCAGCCTGTCCTTAGCAAGTTTCATGCCTTTTACAGCTTCTCCCTGTGCAGCCAGCGTTCTTGTTGGTAGCATCTTATAATTTAACCCTGTCTCATCAATGTTATACACTTGATCAGGAGTTAAATTATTTTCCTGGACCAAAGACGCAAACTTAGAAACGAATCCAGTTGAAGCTGTCTCATCAGCAGACGGTTTCTCGCCTGAAATGATTACATTTCTGATGCCATGGCGTTTCTTCCAGCGGTCTAGCCAGCCTTCACTAGCTGTAAACTTGTCTTCTCCCAATTTTTTATTTAAGGTAACGGCCTTTCCTTTTAAAATTGGGCCAGATAATGGAGTTCCTTTTCTTCTTTCTTGCTCAAACCATAACCACAAAGCATTATCTAAAAATTCAGATTTCGTTTTTTTTTTTAAGTTTTCCGAACTTCCAGACTTTTTTCATTCATAATCAACATTGTAGATTTGTAGATCTTTTTTATTTTTTCTCCAGGCTTTCACTGTAGACACACCCACTCCCACTTCACTTGCAACTTTCTGTAGAGATTCTCCTTTGTCTAATCTTGCAAGCACTTCTAATTTCTCCTCCAAAGACAGTGTGATATGTTTACGGTTCTGTTTTGCCATAATGAACGTTTATAAAAGCTTGAAGTTAGCTGGACACACTAAAACGTTAAAATAAAAGAGCTCGAAAATGCACTAGTGAAAACTCAAAGGTCTACTGAGCCTCTTGTTTACGCTAGTGACTGAAAATCGGGTAGGGCGCAGGCGCGTGAGCCGGCCACCACCCCGTGGCTGTCCTCAGTCAGATGGCACTCCTGACTAGCGGGATTAACAGGAGAGACGGACTAGTGGGGTACGGGTTAGCGGGGTTCTACTGTACTAGCAAATAATCAGTGTTGCACACTGAAAGACTACATGCTAGCATGCGGGTGAGACCAATTCCTTGAAATTCAAAAGCAGTCAAGGTGTGGGGTAACATTGTCACAAATTACAAATCACATATTTACAGTATGCAACTGTTACAATAGTCAATGAAATCAACACATGGCTACGTAAAGGGAGGATCAGGGAACCAAAATCAATTATCAGTGTCATGTTTTGATTAATACTTTCCTAGCAATGTTCACAAAACCTAAAAAACCATCACAAGACACGCCTGCTCACGGTAATACAACAAAATTTAGCGAGGCAACAAAAAATTTGACACTTTCGTAATACTTTTTTTGACTGTCGAGAGTACTCCTGCATCATGCATTCTCACTGAAACCTGTACTGCTGAGACATCAAAGAGGGCAAGGTGGCATGTTGCAGTAGCTACAGAACTGCCATCTAGAGTCTGTCCGAGTTTCTAGGATCCCAGCTTTCTGATCACCACCCAACGCGCATGCAAACCTCCTCTCTCTTAGTTTTACAGCTGAAAAATGTACTATTAGTGTATTTGTGATTTCTTCACACTATTTGAATCGAATCTTTGAAAAATCAGCCAGTGTATTGCGTGTTTGGTTGTTTCCTCAATATGTTGTGTATCGCAAGAGATTTATAATAGTGTTAACATCAAAGTACCATACGTAACACAACTGCTGGTTGCTCGCCTCCCTAGGTACCTGTGCACGGACTGCCGGCGCGGCCTAACTGGCGGCTGCTGATATTCGTGATGGCCCCGGCTGTGTACAAATGGTTGCAAAAATATTCAGCGGACATTAGCAAATGCGCAACTGATTATATGGAGACTGAGGTTTTTAGCACGGCATCAGGCTACAGCAGTTTGCACGTGCGGGCACCTCTCCTCTCGCTGGATGCACCCCACTTCTCGTAAATTCACCCACCAGCAGTTGTACTAACAGCACCTTATTTTTGGTTAAATTGATCTTTTACTTATACCCTATATATAAATCATAATTGTTACAAACAAAAACAGAGAGAAAATAGGTGTGTTGGCAGTGCCTAGTAAGAAATAGTTTTTATGCAAATTATTATTACACTTAGTGCGCACAAACGTGGTGCACAGTTCCTTTGGTGTAATTTTCTAGACTTTGTTAAGCTTTATTTGCATGAGGCGGAAGAATATTCTGGAAGTAAACCTTTAGTATGACTTGAGAAAAGTTGGAAATAACAGTGAATCGACTATACCTGTTTTGCCAACAATAAACTGCCAGGCTGGGAGGTTTGGTCTGTGCTCAACAGCGAGGATCTTAAGTGCTAGCGAGGATGAAGTAAGGTGAAGATGGAGCAGTGGCGGAATGTAAATGGCGAGGTGTAGTGGAGAATTTTGGGCGGCTCCTAACATTGCTGTCTTGAGAGCTGATACGGTTGAAGCGAGGTGAGTACTGAGCAGCACTGGCATTCAAGGGCGGGGAAAACGGGAGTTCCCCGAGAAAACCTGCCGACCAACGGCATGATTCCCATGTGCAAAAATCTGGGAGCGACCCCGTCGGGATTGAACCCAGTTCGCCTTGGCGGGAGGCAAGGTACATCTCCGCAGATCTGGTGGAATGTAAGGGCTCTTATAAATAATTCAGTGTGAACATTTAGTTTGACCTCGACTGATTACATTCACAGGAACATGACACACAATGCTGGAAAGTAAAAGTTCCCAGCAAACTTAGTAAAATCGACATGTTCGATGCACAGAATCTACCAAATTTTTCTGAGTTAAATTTTATTAAAAAATACGAGGCCAATACTTCCATAAATAAATTACTTAGTGCATTACATAAATTGTATTGGGGTTTGAACACATTGTAAAACAAAATTTTTCTGTGATAACGTACTAGGAGCCCAACTCGTTCAGTTTCTTCTGTCTTCCAATATTTATTATGCAGTATGTTTTGCTTACCCTTTCTTCACCACATACCTGATTCACACACATCAGTCCCTTACATCTTTATTTACCAAACACCAGATTCAGACACACATCACTCCCTTTAATCCTCTGTTAATTTTCCAAATATGCCAATACAGAAAACTTAATGAACATGTTCTCAAATATTATTTTCTGCTGCCAGGCATTTCTTAATTTGAGGCTGATGGAAGGAATTGTGTTAACCCATGGGCAGATGCTTGTGCCAGGCAACGATAGTTCTGCTTGTCTTATACACTTTTGCAAATGAGTACTGATCTAAACCATGAACACCCTGTTAAATGGTAGCGAAGGTGCATCCTTATGATCTGCTAGACATCTATCTAGAGCTCACGCAAGGGCAAGACTCTAGAACATGGGCGGGGTGTAAGAACTGACTGCAAAGTCATCACCTTAATTTTCTGATTCACACAAACTAGCACTAAAAATATTGGTTTGCAAGACTATTTTAATGCCATACACACAAATGTTAAGAGAGACAGTTAAATATTTCAGTTTTAAATAGTAATCTTGAAATTTATTATTAACATATACTTGTAATAAGTTTATTCAGCATATTATAAGATCACTTTATAATAATGCAGAAAGGAAGGTTTACACATCTACACTTTTTGACCGTTACGACATGAGACACCCGACCGTAATTACATTATGTCTCAGTTACATTGTAACGGTTGTTAAAGTGTCCTTATTAGTCCATTAAAGAAACATCCTTCAATTTACGAGGTAACCTACAAACACTTGTATGCATAATACCCGGACTGTATTTTTAATTTGTACTTTAATTTTTCTGAGGTAAATGGTGTATCTAGAACCATTATAAAAAAATAAACAGAATAAGACATTACAAAGAAAAAATGAAAATAACCTATTACTAAAATATGATTACAAAATTTTGAATACTTTGAAAGAAAAACCTGCACTATCACAAACAATGGACTGAGTGTCCATGATTCATTCACTTGCAAGCAGTGGCAGTGTTAAATCCAGTTCTGAACAGAAAAACTGTCATCATACGAGTCGCTCAAGTTATTGGAATCTCAGCCGTAAACATATCCAAGATGATGCATCTTCCACACTTCTGGATCGGAGTTATGTGAAATGTCTAGGCGCCAGTTGATTCCTGCCAACTAATACGATGGAGAATGCGAGATCTCAGGAGTTCATGGACCATTCTATTGGTGTGGCTGGCGGACATGGGCGACAAACTGAGCACATGGTCACGCCTTCACATACAGTGCTGTTGGGGCCACACCGTACATCCGTAATTAGCGGTACTTAACTGATTAGCAACAAAATTACATGAACACAGCTACCCTTCACGGGATTTATTAGGTCGTAACCATCTTGTAGTACATTAGAAAATAGCGACAATCAAAATTATGCCATCACCCTAGCACAAAAATAGCACTGAAACTGTCAGTCAAGAAATGTGCTCCTGGGAAATAATATGTTTTGTGTCTCACACCAGTGTCGCTGACAGGCATATGTCTGGATACAGATTCCCTGGAGTTGGCCGGTCCCACACGCCTACGCACGGAACTGTCCAGGAACACTGCAGGACGGCCCGAAAAACTAGCACTGCAAGTCCACGGTGGGTGAGAGCAAACGTGGGAGCTAAATGAAAATGGTTCCAGGGACTTTTAAACTATAAAACAAAAACTATGAAGGCCAGATCACACACAAAGTTGAAGGCTCCCATGGGATGCATGTCCATCCCTCACCACCACTGCTTAAAGACTTGCATCATGAAGGCCAGAAGGTGACCCTTTACTGGCACCACCCAATCATTAAACAGTACTGTAAAACCCTTACATGAAAAAATATAACATAACCACTTCTACACTTCCATAAATTACCCCAGCCCAAAATCTGAAACCCCTTTCCATTTACCAATATAGCAATTACAAATCTATATTAAATACTAAGGCTTGCTTGGGGGTCTGAGTGTTTGTGACATCAGAGCTTCAAAGGAATTAGAGATTATGTGACGACACGCAGCACACGTGTGCACCTGGCTGCTGCTGATCTCGGCGACATCACATTTACTGTATGTTTAGGTGTTAACCACTTCCCACGTTACTACTGGCCTCTTGAACTGCCCGCTCACCCCCTTTCACACTCGCTACATTCATCCTACGGGTGCCGCCGGGTGGTCGTCAGGTTGGGAGAAGAGGTGTGACGACAGAACCATGTGAAAAACTGTTACTATTTGTCAACTCATCACTTAGCAAACATTTATAAAATGTGATATTGATCACATCTTGTATCCCATCAACATTAGTTATTAGACATACCTCGATTATATATGAAGTACTAACTAAAAATATTTTCAATGTCACCACAAACAAGAAGTGGTCTTTCCATTAATATTTTCCAGTAACTGTTGCACGTTTTCCATTTAAACACAATTTCCTTCATTCTCCACCTTAAGAGTATGAACCCCACAAGAAAGTCAATTTTTTTTTCTCTCTACGCAATTCTTAGTTTAGAGAATGTTAGTATTTGTTTTCACACTAAACAAAAAACCTCCAATAACTTCTCTGATTACTTTTCTATCATACAAGTTGCAATTCACATTTCCTTTGGTATTTTCCTGGTGTTGATGGTGAACTGTTACCATAAGTCAGCAGCTTTCTTAAAAACTCTGGTATTACTTCTTGCAGAAATTCCCATATAATCTGACACATTTAAACAGGGTTGTGATAACAGAAATTTTAACTGGTCATCCCTTTTTTTTTTCAAAACATTTGTGTATCACATGTCTAATTAGCTTATCTGCTTAATTGTGTACGTACGTACTTTCCTTTCTTCAGAGACCCATTAAACATGCTCAACAAGAAACTGAATCCAACTTGCAACTGACTCACATTGATACACTACTATGGGAGTGCATGATATACCACAGTCAGAAAGGATGGCTGTTTCAATTTGAGAAACAGTCACATACCAGGCACTGCCAATCCACATACCATGAACAGAAATTTCCAAAATTGATTTTCTGTCAATGCGTCAGATGAATCATCAATAACTGCCTTAATGGTTTGTATATGTTTTCCATCAACCCAATGGATGGCATTATTCTATTGGCAATACACCATCAGATATGATGTGCAAGGGGACAGTTATGGTATTTGTTCCGTCCTCAGTGTCTCTTCTCCCGATGGCAGTTTCTTTTCAATTCAAGAATTCACCGGGTCTCATCAGCTAAGTGTCATCTATTGACGTTAATATATATGTTATTGAAAATCATTTCAATGTTGAACATAAATATGTTAATTTCTTAAATGTCGCTTGGCATGCACAAAAGAAACATAATTTCACATTATATGTATCCAAAGTAACATGTTATTAAATTTTAAGTGATTCAAATTATGTTCGGGGTACCCCTTTAAATAATTTTAGGCTGCGAGCAGTCCATTTACTTCAAAGTTGTTTTAACTAAGTTTAATTAAAAAATCATGGTGTAATTGCAAGTCAATCATCACATTTTCTTTTNTACTTCAAAGTTGTTTTAACTAAGTTTAATTAAAAAATCATGGTGTAATTGCAAGTCAATCATCACATTTTCTTTTCTGATGAAAAGACTAAGTTATCTGTTACAAAAGACTTTGCAAAGACTTTCTGTTGAGCAACTGACATTGCTGGTTTTAATCAGGAATTCTCAGGTATCTATTTAGTTGTCAGTTATTCTTATTCTCAATAATTATTTACTAAGACTTTCATTCAGTTGTTACAATTTTTACATAAAAAAAGGAATGAATAAGTTAAAAAAGAGAGTTAGTAATGCACTACCACCAATCTGGTATTATTTACTTCATGTTAAACAAGTTGAGCATAATTAATTTAATACCTACAGATTCATGCACATTTATTTGTAGTTTGTGTGTAGAGTACCCCTGACTTTAATTAAGTTTCGTTATTTCTTGAGCCACTAATTTTTGTTATTTTCATAGCTTTTTGTGTGATGTTGTGCCAAGGGCTCGCAGTATTTCTCAGTTTAATAAAATAATTAGTATTTTACAATATGCATTGTACATGGGCACACGTCTCTGACAACAAACTGGCAGGCTGAAGCAGCCCAGCAACATGGCCTCCACAATCCCCAGACCTCACACTGGCTGTCCTTTTTCCTCTGGGCAAATATAAAGTCATGTTTACGAAATACGTGCAGCTGGAGACGGAACTTGTAACGAGAACCGTCACAGCAGATGCAGACGTAGAGCAGTCACGCATTTTCCTACACGTCTGGCAGATTATGAGGTGCACTTTGTGTGACGGAGTCAACAGCTACCACTTCCAACAACTTCCGTGACAGTGCCTACTAGCAAATGTACCAGTATTCTGCAAGCATATCATGGCCAGCCATGCAAGGTGCCTCTGTGCGTGTTTGTATGTGCGCATGTTCATGTGAACATATGTACCACGGTGTCCTAGGAATGTAGGAAATTATAACTTTGCTGGATACCACCAACAGCACAATATTTTCAGCAATATGTACACTAAGCAAATGTAATTGTTTTGAAGCATTGAACCTGTATTATACACTTTTTGATGACAGAATACTTGGAAATATGGCACATCTGTATGGCAAGGTTCCCGGTAGTAAAAATCTAAAGCCCAAAACATAGTTTCAGAAAGTTTGAGTATCATTGTCAAATAGTAAAGGCTGTTCATGACAAAGTGAGCACTTTTGAATTCAACCTTTGAAAAATATCACTGCTCCTACCTGCATATATATTAACGGACGCACTCCGGTAAATGGCGAGGTACCAAAAAAACCGGCAGTATGAATATTAAAGTGGGTCACTTTAGCATGGCGAAGATGTTTGTGCAGCCAGTAGGGAGAACGAGCTGCAAGTATTTCTGGTAATTTATGGCCGACAATTAGCTGTCCAAAGGAAAGGAAGGAGCAATGTGAGATTGTGTAGTTAACATATTTTCTGGGTCTCGGCTGAGTAGTGCGTTTTTGCGGCGAGCCTGTGACTTTTTCCAAATTATTTTGCATCCCGGCTGGTAAATATTTCCACTCCTGTGCCTTTCTTTTCTATGTTTTACAACTTCCTTGGGCTTAGAAGATATCTGGAAATGGAAACGGGTGGTACACCATCCCTTTCTGTGAATGTGTGTGACAGTTAAATTCTGTATTTACTGTGTACCACTTGTGCATTTTTTTCTCAGAAACGAGAAAAGTATAGGTCCTGGTCGCCCGTTAGCGGCAAGAATATAATAGGCATACTGTATAATTATGTACGTGATATGAATAGCAATACCATACGCCATGAAATGGACCGTGTCACATTTGACCACACACACTTTTAATCTCAGAATGTACGTATTGACCTTGATATTCCGCTGTGTTATCATTCGCCTGCTTGCTTTTTCTTTCTTCTTTCTCACGCCACACACAGGCCATGCAGCAGCCAGATGGCTAAAAACGCATCGCAACAGGCAGACACTCTGTCTGTATCATCGCTATCTTTAAAATTCACTTTAAGCACCTATCACTAGTCAATAAATTGTGGCATTTCGAGTGCTGTAATATGGTGTGTAGCCTTGCCACTGAAATACCTGCTCCTAGTCTATCTCCTGAGGGGAAATCCATTTCACACAACAAACATGCACAATCTTTAACTTAAATTCAGGATTGGCTATAATAAGTTGCACATGGTATTTTCCCTAAAAATGTACTTTGTTACACATGAGCAACACTATGCTCAATGACCACGTAACCACGCTGTTGCACGATTCTAATAATAGCTTCCTTCCCCCGCCTTTCTAATAAACATATTTATCTTGCTGGCTGGTGTACAGTAACAACGAATTTCACGTCCTACAAGCGGCAAGTAGGTATGTTGATAAAAACCATTTACAGTATAGAACAAAATCCTGTACGTACCTCTTCGTGATTTCAAAAAGCAATGCAAGAAAACACTTAAAAAATAAATTTCACTTTCAAAAATTTTTTTAAGATTTAAGTGTAGTAAGTACGATTGAGTTGAAAATGAACGTCCCCTGTAAAAAGTAAAAAACCGATTTTAAAAAAAGTTCTTTGCGGAAAATTTTTACAGTATTTCAACACTTATATGCAGAACATTTTATATTCGTTTTTCACATGAAAATATGGGGTGCGGCCTGGACACAAAACTTTTTGGGAGGAAAAAATGGATAAAGTGTAAAAACGTTTCTGACAAAAAAAAATGACACCTAAGGTCTTACATCATCAGGGAATAGCCCAGGGTGTTCAATTAAATTATTTATATGTGCTATCATTGCACTGAACAGCTGCTAACAATTGTGCAATTGAGTTGCCGGCATATTGCGCAATTGAGTTGCCGGCATATTGCGCAATTGAGTTGCCGGCATATTGCGCAATTGAGTTGCCGGCAAACGTCCTAGTAGCAAGCATGTGTTGAAACAGTTATTCTTCCAGTTCTGGGTATTTATACGGTTTGCCTTGCAAAGCATATTTGTTTTTACGCAATTTTTCCAATGCATTTTTTCTCCGTGCACCAATGCAGTATATTTTTATTGTCAATGTCAAACGGTGGACCAGTTGCGCTTTTTCCAGGTTCATATGTATATTCTACAACTTTGAACTTGTATTTTGCATTATAACTTGCTCGTTCCTTTCCCAGAATCCCTCACGTTTGTTTACCTGAGAGAAACTGAATTAATTGAAGCGATCTATGCAGGCACAGCTCTATATAAACAGCCTAGCACGGTCGCACGCCAAATGTCAGTTGTTAGTGAACAAACTTAGGCTTTAAAAAAGCTTCTGTAGGTCTGTACACAAGATTTATGTTTTTTCCAGTTTTAGAGGCTCAAAATCATGGTGCAGTCTGTACACGCTCGCGGCCTATACAAGCAAAAATACAGTACATATTAAGGGTTGTTTGATTTATTTTTGTACGCTATTTTTTCATGATAAGTTCCTGCTCACTGTAAAGCAGCAAAGTCATGTTAAAACACCCCAAGACTGAAACACTTGCACACTTTAATGCCTCAAGTTTGTAATAAACAAAATAAAAACAACAGAATGGATCACTAATGACAACATCCAGGAGTAAAAATTATACGGAAATGCAGCATTTCACAGGAATGTGCTTTGTAGAACATACGAAGTTGCTGCAATAAACAGAAACATAGATATGGGGGCAGGGCGCATTCGCGAGTTAAGCACACACTCACAGAGACCACATCATGCACAGGAAATGTTACGTGCGTCACAAATTATGGTCACAGCTATAGTGGATCTGCCACACAGCTGTTTACATATGCGCATATCTCGCCGCTGAGCAACACTTTTCAAGCCGTACAAGCGGTAAGTGGATACATCAGTAAAAAAAAATAATTATGGCTTCAGATTTTGTCAGTTAAATACAAAGTACACTGATTAGAGGTACGATAAATCGAGGCATTACTGAACTTGAGTATCTTTCAAGTGACAAACAACTATTCCGTGTTCTCGTTTTTGGACACACGCGTCTTCAGACCAAAAATGGGTTTTAATTTGTAAATTTGGAGCATTTTCAAATACAGTTAACACTAATTTACAAGCCGTCAAGGTTCCTGGGCACGTACTACTTGTTAAATTGCTAAGCTTGTCAAATCACTTTTAACCTACATTTTGACAGATTTTTACCCAAAAATTACATAAAAAATTTTTTATGTTAAGTTTCATATTTAAAGGATAGACAAAAATCATACTTCTTTTTAAAGTGAACTATCAATTTATTTCAAACTGCCAATGTCTTCCAAATGAAATGGACCTTAATAAAGCATTCAAGACCTCCCTTGATGCCAAAAGAATAACATGAATTTCTGCATTTCTGTTAGCCGGGGCAAGAGCCACAAGCAATGTAGAAAGATGGTTCTGTTTTGTAACTAGTAAGCACATCAAATATGAGCCAAAATTGAAGTTATGGATTCTGTATTATTTTTATATAACTACAAATTCTGACTACTTTTAGTAACAGCAAATTAAANAAAATTGAAGTTATGGATTCTGTATTATTTTTATATAACTACAAATTCTGACTACTTTTAGTAACAGCAAATTAAAATAAAAAGCTATGTTCACAAAACCAGAAAAAAAAATTGTTAAAATTTATTTTATTATCTGTGGTACAGTAACATTTCCAATGGTTATTGTAATGAGATATTGGCACACACAAATAAAAGCCAGCCATGGAACACAAACACTCAAACATAGTCTCACTGTTGCCAACATTTGTTGTAATTTGCAATTTGACTGTTGAGTTATCATTAACTTTAATTCTGTGCAGGGTAATTTAGAAACTTCAATTGGGTTTCAAAGGTACCAAAAGAAATAGTATGCTTCATGTTTAAAGTGGAGTGGAGTATTGAGATTTGGGCGGCTCTTAACATAGAGGTCTTTCAATGTAAATACTGCATAACTTTTCATCCATAAGTTTTACACCAAAATTAATCCCATTTAATCTTTTAATAGAACACATGTGTTTTTCAGAGAAGGCGGAGTCGAGTGGTGAACTTCAACGGAAGTGCCATGTCGAGATAGTGGGATTGTCCAGTGCAGCCCATANGGCGGAGTCGAGTGGTGAACTTCAACGGAAGTGCCATGTCGAGATAGTGGGATTGTCCAGTGCAGCCCATAGCCGTGAAGGACGGGTGGGGGCCCGCACACGGGGTCCCTCGCCGGGACGTGGTAGGGTAGTAAGCAGTTAGTTACTACCCTATGCCGAGAATGGTAGCGAGTGGTGAGCTTCAACGAGAAGCGCCATGTCAAGAGGAAGCCAGCTGCGTGCAACAAGCCAACCACATAGGGCCTTCGACAGGGCCATCCAGTTCACCAGACCTCATCAACTGCCGGAACGTATCCGGGCCATCCAACTCACCAGACCTCAACTGCCAGAACAACTACCACGCAACAGGTGCAGATAAGTAACCCCGTCATCACTCAGGGACCTGTCCTTACACCTAATGCCCCCACAGCGTCGGAAACGTAGCCAGAACATTGTAACAAGCCCTTAAGGCCTTGAACTCGCAAGGGGCATTAATGTATGAGTAAATCCTCGGCAGTAAGCATGTATAAAGTCCCGCAAAAGTGCCGGGAATGTAGGAGTAAATTCCCGATAAATAAACCTGTTCAAAACTAAGAAGTAGTGATGAAGTTATTGTGTGATATACCTTCAATCAAATCCAAGGCACCCTATAGTCTGTGCCACTGAACATTAACAGTAGACCCTACGAACCATTTGTACACTACATATGGGGAGTAGCGTCATGAGTTAATGTGCATGTGATTTTCCAATGTGTGTGTGTGTGCACGGACACTGCTGTAACTTAGGAAGTCCGAATATAAACAAAATTTGGAATAGATACGGCAATAGTACTCAACCATTTGAAAAATTAATAATCTTATCGCCTATGTTATCATATTTACCAGCATAGACAAGTACTGTTCACACTGTAAAGTCAATTTCTGAGATGATTTTCTAGGGCGATCTCCACTGAGTTGAATGCCCTAAATGTGAAACAGTTTTGCAGGGCCAACATATACTGTGTCATATATTAAATAAAATTAAATGCATAAATTATGCCTGTGCACTGTTATTCATAAGCACAATGTTAGGTACTACATAGTNTGTACTACATAGTAACTTTATGTGAAGGATGAAAACAGTATTGTAGGATAATATACAGTTATAGACTCATTTATGCTTTAACATAAAAAAAACTNGGTACTACATAGTAACGTTATGTGAAGGATGAAAACAGTATTGTAGGATAATATACAGTTATAGACTCATTTATGCTTTAACATAAAAAAAACTGGGTAGGGTTACATATAATTTCATGAAACATGACCATTTGTTGCCAATGTTTAGTTTATACTTTAACCAGATATATTTATATTCAGTAAGATGTTCAAGTTCGCCTGTACGTTGTTTGGTTTCGAAAATGTCGTCCCAGAGGCGTAGCAAGCCATGGCATGGAGCTTACGCTATTGCCCGTGGACATCCGACTTTATCGCAAACTGGTGATTTAAGGTGGGTTTACAATTGGAAATGTACCCTTCATGAATTATGCAGTTCGATATGGTCCTCCATAATAAACAAAGTCTTCTGTGTTTATGATTCACAATTTAAATAATAATCATAAACTCCAACGAACTAAAACTTTTGGCAAACCTGCCCTTTTAACATGCGATTGAGACAAGTAAATCTAACCCAGCTTAACCAGGTCAACATTCACTATAGCGCTCTTCACGACACTTATATTCTGGTGGAAAATACTGTGATTATGAATTTAACTGAAGTTGAATGAAACTGAATTCTTGAGCGCACATTTCCATTTTTAATATTTTCAATGCCTGCTTCAAGCAGATACCAGACTCCAGCCAACCCTTACTGCCCTGCCATGATTTACAATTCTATCAACTGTCATTTAAGATACAAAATATAACACACTATGTATCTTGATGATCAAGGAAACTGCCAGTAGTACATACAACATTAAGAATTCTGTTGAGAGCCGGTACAGTGGATATCAAACACTCATTTCAAAAGTACTTACAGTGTCTTAAATTTTTAAGCGTATATTTAATTTTTTTTCAATCGTGAACTCAGATCAAATATCTTTCTAGCTAAATTGCAGGCATTACATGGAAATATTGATCTTACATTGGTGTTTCTAAACAAATCAAACTGGCAACATACGAGGTTTGTCAACACTGGTTACGCAGCTCCACAAGCCAGAGGTCACTGGTTGGCTGCCAGCACACTTCTACCGACAGCATTCAGGCACTGGTTGTGGCAGTCATCGAAACTACACACCAACTTCCACCTCCTGTTCTACCATGTACAAATGGAATTCCTTATGAAAAAATACAGCATATTAATGAGTGTTCTACTCACCAAGATTTATGCCCGTTTCAGTTTACTGGGTCCTCCTGTGTTTTTTGATTAACTCTCCCAAGTTTCTTCAACAGTTCCTTCAAGTCTTGCCCATCTTTCTTCTTTNGTCCTCCTGTGTTTTTTGATTAACTCTCCCAAGTTTCTTCAACAGTTCCTTCAAGTCTTGCCCATCTTTCTTCTTTACCAGTTAGGAAGCTGCTCACAGACATCGAACACAGCCAAATTTTTTTAGGTGTAACGACAACCTTGTAGCATCCAATCACGAAACCGTTTTAACAGAAGGGAATGCACATTTACTAAACCATGAATTAATACTTTCCGTGATGATACGCTCCTTTCTGAAAGACTTGCCTCGACTCACAAAGGCAGGGACTTGTATGTGTAGCGACACGGCTCGCAGAAGGAAAATGCTGCGGTGACAAGTCACGAGAGGGCATGCACTACGTCCTCTCTGATCAGCAAAAAAGAATGAGTGGTAGTCTGCAGACAGTGTGGAGCTCAAACACGTGCATGCATACACTTAAGTCAAATACAGTAGGGATTAATATCAGAAAAAGAGGAACTCGTTTGGGTGACACTGGTAAAAAACCTCCTTGCAGCTCAAGATGCTAACAGTTTGTTTACACAAAAGTTTGTATGCAGTTTAAAGGAAGACATGCTGAAAAGGGGCACAAAATGATCTGTTTTAAACCATGGAGGCAAAAGACAACAAGGTGTGGGTGGTACAATTTGTACTATGTACGGGTGCTATGACAGACACGCACAAAAAAACGCCCGATCATTTCATACATTTTCTGCAAGCTAAAGCAAGCTACGATTACTCGATAATTGAAAGTGTCAGGATTTACTATTACTGTAAGTTCCTCTTTAATTATGTAGGCTTGGTGCGAGTACTTTGATAATTAACTGTAAATGTAACATTACCCCTGAATTTACAGGAACTGGTTCTTATGTGAACAGTTCATTTTGTTAACCACAACTCACGTTAATGTTTAAGTGCAGCATTTGCTTTCAGTTACACTTGGCTGTTTAATACAGTGATTTTAATGTCTGTAATCCTTCCTGCTTCAGTCGTAATGTTGTGATTAAAATTTATTTTTAATACATTCCTTTTTTTATTTGTGTTGGCGGTGACGATGTGTCTGTACTAGCTTCATTGAATTCTAAAAAGATGCGAGCACTAACAAGTTAATTTTGAAAATATAAACAAACAGTTGGTACGTAGAGCTCTGGGGGTTAAAAGACGATAATTTTCTTGCTATTAGTTGGTTATACTGTATCCTGTTAGAGTATACAATCTGCCAGACCTTCCCACTATGATGACATCCGGCAACATTAGGAAATAGCCTATCAATTCTGTATCACTGGGATGCCAAGAACTTATGTTACCGGCTCATATTACTAAAAAGATTTATTTGCTGAAATCTGAACTACAAAGTGATACAGACGTTTTTAGGTTATATTTATCTTCTAAGAAAATCATGCCAGTGTATGAGTAGTGTTCACAAGTGTAGTGACTGGCAAGTTCTAGAATGCGATAAAAAAAAACTGTACAGAATCACTGCAATATTTCCAAACAATGACTATAAAGGAAATTGCAAACAATCTCCTATTAGTTGCTTGAATCCATGGATACATGGTATATAAGAAACATTTTCCATCTGAAAAGGTTTCATTCTTTAACATACAGTAGACTCCCTCTCGTCCGGCCTCGGATGGTTCTGCCGGCCCTTGGTATGCAGGAGTCACGCCCAGCCCAGATGGCTAGACGGACAGGTCGAGGCCTGCAATCACTTACTTGCCTCCTTATTTGACACAGTTTAGTTGAGAGGAGCTATCATTCGTGTGCGGACCTACATTGCGATACATATGTATGTAGTTTAAACGGTTAGAAAGATGAGTGCTAAACGTAAACATTAATTTGTTTCAGTGGAACAAAGACTAGATATCCTGCTACGTCTAGATAGGGGTGAATCAGTCCAAAGTATCTGTCAAGTTTTTAATTTAGGCAAGAGTACGGTTAATGACTGGTGCCGAAACAGAAAATCCATACAGTACTTCTGTACTCAAATTGAAATAGAAAAAGTGCTTTCAACGCGCTGTACTTTAAAGAAACCAAAGTACGAATTTGTAGACGACGCCTTGTGGCTATGGTTCATGCAGGAACGCAGAAGAGGCACTCAAATAAATGAGCCGATTTTGAAAGAAAAGACAACAATCCTACACTCAAAACTAGAAGAAGGGGGTACATTCTCTGCAAGTAATGGTTGGCTAATGTGTTGGAAGAAACGACTTGGAGTACATATCCTTGGCGTTTGTGGAGAAAAATTGTCGGAGGACATATCAGCTGCTAGTGGCTTTACAAAAAAAATGAATAACATAATTGACAGCGAAAATCTAACTCCAGAAAAAGTTTATAATATCAACGAAACAGGTTTAAATTTTAAACTTTTGCCGAAGAACATTTGCTACATGTAAGGGAACTTCTGCCCCTGGATTTAAAGCCAGTAAGGAGAGAATCACAGTGGCTTTGTGTTCAAATGCCTTAGCGTCCCACAAGCTGCCTCTGTTTGTTGTTGGAAAATCTGCAAAGCCCAGAGCTTTTAAGAATTTAAACATGTCTTCCCTTCCGGTGTACTACAAGGCACAAAAATCAGCTTGGATGGACACGAATCTGTTCAAGGAGTGGTTCATAAGCGAATTTGTTCCTAAAGTGAAACACCATTTGGCGAGTTTGAAGTTGCCATCTACTGCTCTTCTACTGCTCGACAATGCGCCTACCCATCCACAAGAAATTGAATATGAAGGTCCTTGTGATGTAAAACTCTTATTTTTACCACCTAACGTCACAAGNCTCTACTGCTCGACAAAGCACCTACCCATCCACAAGAAATTGAATATGAAGGTCCTTGTGATGTAAAACTCTTATTTTTACCACCTAACGTCACAAGTGTTACACAACCAATGTACCAAGGGGTCACCAAGTGTCTGAAGAGGAGGTACCGCAGAAAGCTTCTTTTGGAAATTCTCGGTAAAATGGACAACGAAAGCAACACAGNGGGGTCACCAAGTGTCTGAAGAGGAGGTACCGCAAAAAGCTTCTTTTGGAAATTCTCGGTAAAATGGACAACGAAAGCAACACAGGTCTTGTCCAAGCCTTGAAGGCCATTAACATGAAAGACGTGATCTATATGGATGGCTAAGGCATACGAAGAAATTCCGTCTACTACTTTTACAAAGTCTTGGAGAAAAGCATGGCCAAATGTAGAAGAAATCGTTGGAAAGAATAAAGAGGACAATCCAAAAGCAAATGAGCTGAATCTTCAGGTTTCTGAACCAGATGAAAACTCATCTTTGTTAAAATATTTACAATTCCTGCCTCACTCTGATGATCTCGAAGAACAAGACGTTGTGGCATGGATTGCTGGTGAAGATGAGGAGCTTCAAAATGAAATCCTAAGTGACGATGAAATCGTTCAAGCAGTCATTCGTCAAGAAGATGGAGAGGAAGAAGATGAAGAAGAAGAGAAATTACGAGGGGAAGTTGAGCCACGCTGAAGGAAGAGCTGCACTGGAATTAGCTGCAAGACACATCGAGCAGCAGACAGAGGCAACTGCCGTGGATATCATGTTCATTAAGAAATGGCGTGATTTAGCGTTTAAGAAAACACCAAACAAAAGAATTCAGAAAAAGATTACCCCTTTTTTTTTTAAGTTCTACCTATGCATCTTTGAGTTAATCCTAACCATGAAGAGGATGATACAAGGACGGCAACGGCTTGTTTTGAGTGAGTAGGTCATTAGTCAGTTAGTCCGGCCATTTTCTGGTCCGGCAGAGGGTCCGGTCCCGAGGTGGCCGAACGAAAGGGAGTCTACTGTAATTGTATTTACTTTCTACGCGATAAATACACAAACTCAAATCTCTTGTTGTCAGAATTTTTTCCAAATGCATAGTAAAATGTGTAATCCATTATGTTTTCACATTTAAGTGATATTATTTGCACAAACTGCTGAACACTGGGCAGTTAGATAATTACTCTCAAACTTAAAAAATTAGAGCATTAAGTGAAAAATCAAGTTTACCCCATATCTTAAATTTCAATGGACACCAATCCTTGGTAAATGAAACAATATGTATGTAATAGGAGTATTTACTAAAGTTTGCACACTTTTGCAGCTATTGTTTGCAGGATCTTAGCTACTGGGTTTCAGCCACATCAATGTCGCTCCAGACATTTTGCCAAACATTGCAGTTGCTATCTGTCATAAACTGGTAAAGTCGGTGTTGCGAGTAGTTACGGTGGAGCATTCTGCTATGACTGAATGTGGATTTTCTTGCTTGTGATCACTGATGTGTTCTTAAATTCTTGTGATGATTCCACTGCCAGTTGGGCCTACGCATACCTTACCACGAACAGGGGATCCTTTTAACTCCTGCTAGGTTTTCTACTAACGTCTTGTCCTTCACTGATGCTAGAGAACACTCAATTATGTTTATGGGTTTGAATATGGTGTAGATTTGGAACTTCCTAAGCCGTCACGTCAAACGGTTCGATATATTTTTTATGTATGGAATCTGTGCTTTGTTGTAAAGTTGCTGGTCGCTGTTCTGTTCTTCATAATGCTTCGTTACATTTTCTATTTCAGTTTTTGGGTAGTAATTTGCTTGAAGGGCAGTAGCCAGGTGTTTCTAACTCCTCCTTAAGGTCAGTTTCCTCACAAATAGTTTTTGCCCTGGTGACTAAAGTAGAAATTACCGCTGTCTTCTACGATGATGGGTGATGTGTACTGTGATGTAGATACCTATCTGCGTGTTGGTTTCCAGAAGATGTTTTAGTTCAGAGGTGCAAAACAGTTTTGTGTGGGGGGCCAAATACAGATCTCAAGTTTGTGCTGCAGCCAAACTATTAATTTTTATTGTTGAATGAGTTACCTCGTTCGAGATACTCGTGTCCTGGGGCAGTTGTTTACGGCACAGTACACATTTACGTCTTACGCCTTTACTGGTCCCATGCCCATGATGGGAAGAGCAATTTCTCTGTCCAAGTAATACAGTATTAGTCTGAATACAAGGCAATAATTTCTACATCAATTTAGTGAACTTCAGTTACATACCAAGAACTGAANAATTTCTACATCAATTTAGTGAACTTCAGTTACATACCAAGAACTGAACAGCGCACACAAATGGCAGCGTGCTCTTGAGCAAGGTCACCGACAGCTGCGACGCACTGGCAACTGTTTTTTTGTTCCGGCATACTGCGTTGTTTACACATCGCCACATTACTTTCAACACAAGAAATTTAGACGATTTGACAAATCTACTGCTAGTAAAATGACAAGTTAAAATATCATCTTTAATATTATTCACCAAAGATGCGTATTTGCTGCTGGTAAATTATGGTAGTTTATTTAAACCAGCGAAAATGACAGTTTGGTTGTTGCTGGAACAGTACGGAACAAGCGCAAGACAAATAAACCGTGGTTGTGGAAGAAGTTATGATGTCCAACTTTAAAAAGTGGGTCGTTAATATAACCATGTGGACAAACAATAATTGTGTTACTGCACGAAGTACGGTGGCACAGAAAACAATGTCTGATGGTGGCGTAAGGCTTATGACTAGCTGCAAAGTGCTCATTCAACATAGAAGGCATTCTNACAGAAAACAATGTCTGATGGTGGCGTAAGGCTTATGACTAGCTGCAAAGTGCTCATTCAACATAGAAGGCATTCTGCAAACCAAAAAAAGTTGACAGACGTGTAGCTTTGTTTCATCAGAGCAAAACGTGATGACGGACAGCCAATTGCACAGGAAATGATGGTGATGAAAGCCATTGAAGTGGCAGCGAATTAGGTGTTCTGAGGTCAGAATTCAAGGACAGTATTGGATGATGCAGGAGAATGATGAGAAAGCTTGGGCTGACACTGCGGTGTACAACAAGTGTTTGCCACAAACTGAAACTTATCCTTCCAAAGGTACATAATTACATTGCGGAAGGAGCATAATTACTGTATCTCCTGTCACAAATAGGGAATGCTGACCAAACAGCAGTATATTTTTACATGACAGGGTCAACAACAATGGACAATGTTGGGGTAAAGTCCAAGGGAACACCGTCTACAGGAGATGACAAACAANCATGACAGGGTCAACAACAATGGACAATGTTGGGGTAAAGTCCAAGGGAACACCGTCTACAGGAGATGACAAACAATGGATGGCAGTTGTGTTAACTGTGCTAGCAGATGGAAGGAAACTGCCTCCTTAGATCAATTTGAAAAGAAAAACAATGCCAAGGGAAAAGCCACCTAATGTCATCTTTTNATTTTTTATGTATGGAATCTGTGCTTTGTTGTAAAGTTGCTGGTCGCTGTTCTGTTCTTCATAATGCTTCGTTACTTTTTCTATTTCAGTTTTTGGGTAGTCATTTGCTTGAAGGGCAGTAGCCAGGTGTTTCTAACTCCTCCTTAAGGTCAGTTTCCTCACAAATAGTTTTTGCCCTGGTGACTAAAGTAGAAATTACCGCTGTCTTCTACGATGATGGGTGATGTGTACTGTGATGTAGATACCTATCTGCGTGTTGGTTTCCAGAAGATGTTTTAGTTCAGAGGTGCAAAACAGTTTTGTGTGGGGGGCCAAATACAGATCTCAAGTTTGTGCTGCAGCCAAACTATTAATTTTTATTGTTGAATGAGTTACCTCGTTCGAGATACTCGTGTCCTGGGGCAGTTGTTTACGGCACAGTACACATTTACGTCTTACGCCTTTACTGGTCCCATGCCCATGATGGGAAGAGCAATTTCTCTGTCCAAGTAATACAGTATTAGTCTGAATACAAGGCAATCTATTTTACATCAATTTAGTGAACTTCAGTTACATGCCAAGAACTGAACAGCGCACACAAATGGCAGCGTGCTCTTGAGCAAGGTCACCGACAGCTGCGACGCTCTGGCAACTGTTTTTTGTTCCGGCATGCTGCGTTGTTTACATATTGCCACATTACTTTCAACACAAGAAATTTTGACGATTTGACAAATCTACTGCTAGTAAAATGACAAGTTAAAATATCATATTTAATATTATTCACCAAAGATGCGTATTTGCTGCTGGTAAATTATGGTAGTTTATTTAAACCAGCGAAAATGACAGTTTGGTTGTTGCTGGAACAGAACGGAACAAGCGCAAGACAAATAAACCGTGGTTGTGGAAGAAGTTATGATGTCCAACTTTAAAAAGTGGGTCGTTAATATAACCATGTGGACCAACAATAATTGTGTTACTGCACGAAGTAGGGTGGTACAGAAAACAATGTCTGATGGTGGCGTAAGGCTTATGACTAGCTGCAAAGTGCTCATTCAACATAGAAGGCATTCTGCAAACCAAAAAAAGTTGACAAACGTGTAGCTTTGTTTCATCAGAGCAAAACGTGATGACGGACAGCCAATTGCACAGGAAATGATGGTGATGAAAGCCATTGAAGTGGCAGCGAATTAGGTGTTCTGAGGTCAGAATTCAAGGACAGTATTGGATGATGCAGGAGAATGATGAGAAAGCTTGGGCTGACACTGCGGTGTACAACAAGTGTTTGCCACAAACTGAAACTTATCCTTCCAAAGGTACATAATTACATTGCGGAAGGAGCATAATTACTGTATCTCCTGTCACAAATAGGGAATGCTGACCAAACAGCAGTATATTTTGACATGACAGGGTCAACAACAATGGACAATGTTGGGGTAAAGTCCAAGGGAACACCGTCTACAGGAGATGACAAACAACGGATGGCAGTTGTGTTAAATGTGCTAGCAGACGGAAGGAAACTGCCTCCTTAGATCAATTTGAAAAGAAAAACAATGCCAAGGGAAAAGCCACCTAATGTCATCTTTTGAGTTAAAGAGAAGGGAGGGATGGATGGAGTCTTGACTGGATTGTCCGTGTGTGGAGCAGGAAGGAGACCAGGAGCATTACTGGGCCACAGGGGCATGCTTGTTCTGGACTCATTCCATGAGCGTGTGACTCCAGAGCTGAAGGCTTCTTTGCAAAAGGAAAAGAAAGACCTGGCGATAGTACCAGGTGAGATGATATCCCAACTGCAAGTCCTGCGTGCGACAGTTAACAAGGCATTCAAAGACAAAATGAGGTCCTTGTATAATGACTAGCTTCTCAGTGACAACCATACCTCGACACCATCAGGGAAAATAAAAAAGTCATCAGTCGCACAACTCTGTTCCCGGGTTTCAGCAGCATGGCAGAGCATGTCTCACGAGAGCATTGTGAAAGGTTTTAAAAAATACNGGAAGGAAACTGCCTCCTTAGATCAATTTGAAAAGAAAAACAATGCCAAGGGAAAAGCCACCTAATGTCATCTTTTGAGTTAAAGAGAAGGGAGGGATGGATGGAGTCTTGACTGGATTGTCCGTGTGTGGAGCAGGAAGGAGACCAGGAGCATTACTGGGCCACAGGGGCATGCTTGTTCTGGACTCATTCCATGAGCGTGTGACTCCAGAGCTGAAGGCTTCTTTGCAAAAGGAAAAGAAAGACCTGGCGATAGTACCAGGTGAGATGATATCCCAACTGCAAGTCCTGCGTGCGACAGTTAACAAGGCATTCAAAGACAAAATGAGGTCCTTGTATAATGACTAGCTTCTCAGTGACAACCATACCTCGACACCATCAGGGAAAATAAAAAAGTCATCAGTCGCACAACTCTGTTCCCGGGTTTCAGCAGCATGGCAGAGCATGTCTCACGAGAGCATTGTGAAAGGTTTTAAAAAATACTGTACCTCCAATGCTCTGGACGGTACAGAAGATGATTATCTGTGGAATGATGTTAGTGAAGAGAGGAGTGAAGGAAGCTGTTCTGAAGATGACAATGATGCAGCTGCATCAGAATGAAACAAATGGGAAAACCTGTAGTGCTTTGCTTAAATATTTATTATTGTTTTATTTTAACTGTTGGAGTAGGGCACTACTAACTGTTTTTCAAATGTGTATAATTTTTAATCAGTAAACATCATAACAATCCACTAAAAAAATGTAGACCTAATATACATTCTCAATTTCTACCAAAATAGTGTTTTACATTTTTCTGCCCCCCTAAAATTGTTAGGTTGCCTTATTCAGATCAATATGGTATGCAAGATTCTTTTGCTATAAATTTCCAAAAATAGACCATGCTTGCATTTGGTTTAAAGAAATACATTTAGTGTGAAAAGTTAGTTTCATTGTAAAATTGCAATCTATCTCTTTCACAAACCAATGCGAGCCACTTCAACTATGTTTGCAGGGCATTTTCAATGTTATCTTGGACACTTGCAGTGTGCCACTTAAGTGAAGCGCAAAGTCCGCTGTTTGCCCATGGCTGTTCTAGGCAGTGCAGTTATCCTCTTTTCTTGTTACCAGTGATGGGAAAATTGAATTACCCATTCTTCTATTCTACTGACTGTGGCTAGAATCAAGGAAGCAGCAAGCGGCTAAAGTTACTCAATGCTCCCGCGATTCGCGCATTGCTACTGCAGCAGTAGCCCGCGTCTGACATGCTTCTGAACTGAATCAGTGGTTCACATCCAGAATGCGTACTGCACGTTATAATAAGAGGAGACACTACTCAAGAACTGTTTTACAGAACGCTGGAAGTTTAAGTTGTGATGTTGCTAAAGGAGATAACATGTTTGTAAAACAAGTTTTTCAAGCTCAAGAAAGGAAAGTTATGTTTTGCTTTCTTTATTGTACAGATTTAGTATACAGGATATGACAAGTAATCCTGGTAGTGAACTTTTGGAGATGTGTTTTTTCCGTTGTGCTCATAATAATCCAGGTGTTGCTGTTAACTATTTAAACTATATTGATGTATGAGAAATTAAATGTTGGAATAATTTTGCTCTACACGAAACTCATAAATCAGACAGTAATTGTATCTGTAGCACAAGCTCCTGTACTGTATTCAAGTAAAAAAGTTAAGTTGGAATTGGGTGATAAAATATAGTTGTTTCGAAAACTAGTTGGTACTACTAGTGATATTCATGTTTTGGGTCATTTACAACTTGTATATAGTGTATAAGTTCTAATAAATTTGTTTAATGTTATATAAAAAAAATTTATTCATTCCCAGTCAATGATCCCTTTACCAACGTACAAAAACAGTTTTGACCTTGAACGTAGTTGCAAGACCGGAAGTCGCGCTGAGTAACTTTAGGCTATTCACTATTTGAAATATGTCTTCCAAACATATAATGTCTCGTACATCAATTTGGTTTAAATAGTTAGCAGCAACACCTGGATTGTTATGAACACGATGGGAAAAAACACATCTCCAAAAGTCCACTACCAGGATTACTTGTCATATCCTGTATACCAAATCTGTATAATAAAGAAAGCAAAGCATAACTTTCTTGAGCTTAAGAAAGTTGTTTTACAAACATATTGTCTCCTTCAGCAACATCACAACTAAAACTCCATCGGCCCAGAGGAAATAAATACGTGCAAGAAAGTCCAAAATGCATTACTTCGACAAAGAAACATTCGTGACCTCGTCAAGCTTGCAATTCTATTTGCTGCCGCTGGCAACAGACTGGCTCCTTGTATTTAAAGGATGCAATTATAGGAACAGATCAAGATAGAAATTGCAAGCCATAGAAACATGGAGTACAAAGAAAAAGTGTCAGCTCTGGTAACTGACACAAGGTATACTAAACCGACCAGTACACATGCCGCCACTTATGCCCGGTTGCACAATTAACAGCCCTGAACCAAGATCCCAAGATCTTGGCTCAGACACAATCTTCAGTTGGATCCGAGTTCCAATGTACGGGCGTTGCACCAACGCGAACGGCCGAGTTCCGATCTCCTGATCTCGGTTCGGAACTAGGATTGAAATGAAACGCTGTTTGTGACTGGCTCTCATTTCGTGACAACATGATGCAACTGTTTACTTTGAAGTTCGGAGACAATTTATAAGTTTATGTGGACATTATATCTTAAAATTAGGATCTTTTACTATATAATTTAGTTGAATGCACAGCAAAATTTCTGTTTCAGTTGTTTTGTTTGATCGGAAACACTTTGCAAACACTGTTTTCCGTTATTTTTAATACCAATATTATTGAAGAAGGTAGTGTACATAGAACTAGATGGTGCAATGTTTTAACTAAAATTACTGTTGTATGAATTTTACTGAATAATATTCAAGTGTGTCTAATGTATGTTTTTAATTCTNTTAGTGTACATAGAACTAGATGGTGCAATGTTTTATATGTTTTAACTAAAATTACTGTTGTATGAATTTTACTGAATAATATTCAAGTGTGTCTAATGTATGTTTTTAATTCTGCACCCCCACCCCTCACACAATATTGTACATAGCACTATCTGTTGGCATATTTTCAAACTACATTTGTCTGCTAGGACTACTCTTTCATGAGCAAAAAATTTGACGTGATATTTAGCTCGTGCTGAAAATTAGGACAGTTTCTGATATTCTGAATGGCTTTTCCTGTTTTCCATTTTGTTTGCTTGGAGGGATAAGCATGAATTTCATTCTCTCTTTACAAAACATAAATACCATCTTTAATTAAATAAAAACATTGTATCTTAAGCCTTCGTAAAATGTCTAAATTTACATTTTACAACATTAAAAAACAGCTGAATCCATTTTTAAACAATGTAAAAATTATTAATTTTATTTCTAGTAAATAAATATATTTAACAGTGCTTTTATCTTCCCAAACCCAATATTCAACATAGACTTTCATTTATACCAAATATTTGCATGTTTATGCAATTTTTAAAAAACAAATTTGCTTTTCAGTATAACTTTGATCATTTTTAAATAGAGTACTCGTATTTACTTGATCCGAGATCATCCTCCTGAACTGCCAAAATGCACTGTTCAAGGCGAGGTTCAAATTGATCTTAGTTCGGCACGTCAAACACAATGGTGCAACAGCAAAATGTGCTGAATCAGGATCACGCCGGTATTTGATCCGAGATCATTGCTGAGCCTCAATGGTGAAACCAGGCATTAGTGATCCTGACAGGGATGTGTAAACCAGTGAGGAAAGGAAGCTCAGCTATTCCAGCAAAACACCAAGATCCCTCAGACCTTGATCACACGAGAAGAATCAAACGATTAAGCCATGGCTCTCATGGCAGACATCCCCTGAGCGATGCCTGCCTTGACCAAGCGGGTAGAAATCAATTGAATCATATGGCGCCTAACACCTCAAAAACCCCCACAATACGATGACATACAAATAACCATCCTCAAATACATGCCTCGATCCACTTTCAATGCAACAGCAGAATGTGTAAATGGGATTCCATACACCAAAGTTACCCTGCACAGTGGAAATGTGCACATGCAATTTTATTTCTTAAAACCTGGAAACGATGCGACACCATCACAGATCTACGGGCCGACCAGCCTGTTAAAGCATTCTGTCTAAAATAGCAGAATGCATTCTGCTCAGGTACCTTTAAACACATTTACACCAAACCAACGTCCTGCAACGAGCAATACAAATTTCAGAGCGGTCACTTCACAACACAACTTGTCTGTGTGGAGCATGCCGCCCAAATTTACTGTGGCTGTTTTTCCAGCCATTTAAAGGGCCTCTGACAGAGTCAGTCATGCCATCCTAGTGTACAAAATGCACAGGCCAATACTGTCAGATTGTTACATACACCTCATACAGTAACTATTTGAGTGTTGTAGCGTTCTACACATGCACAGTGACACAGGGCTCTCTGGTTAGCTCAGTATTATTCAAGGTTTACCTTGCAGCGATACCTACCACTCCCACAATGCAGCCTGTCTCCTTTGCAGACGACACAGCTGTGTTCTAAACTTCAAGGCATAGCTCCGCTGCTGTGACCTAAGTGCAAAATGCACTAAAAAAATTGTGTATCAAAATTAATGTAAAGATGTCGGAGGCTAATGTGTCCACAAAACAACACATTACCCCCTGGGTCTGCATGCCCCAATGTTAATTGGTTTACCAGAGTCATACTGCACCCAAGTGGAATACCTTGGGGTCTAATTGGACTAAAAATTAACTTTGAAAGAACACACTAATGCCAAACTAAGGCAGCCATCCTGCTTAAAAAATGGCAGTCACCCTACAACACAAAAAGTGGGGTTAAACTGTATACACCCTTAGGAAGGTTAATACTTGCATATGCAGTTCCAGCACTGGGATACGCTGCAGAAATGCCACGCGTGCCCTCTGCAGATGCTCCAGAACAAAAACCTAAGGTGGGCCACAGGAGCACTGGGATATACGTACACATTACAATGCTGCACTTCAAGTTAAGTTATCACCTATTCAATGAACATTATTAAACACTTGACTAGTAACTTCTATAATTCTGCTGCCAACCACTTTGACGAACTACAGCCATGAAGTAAAGCACAGGAGACCCGGACATGTGTGTAGAGCCACATTAAAGGTGCAATGCAGGCTGGAACCAAAAGTCGACGAGCAAAAGAAGTCCAGTCATCATGGGACACACTCGCCACAACATCAAGACAAAAGCCCTAAACTCAAGAAAAAACATTATACCAGCCATGCTGTGGGGCAGTGTGGTGCTCCATGCTGACCCTGGACGCATCATTATTCAGCTATACAGTGATGGAGCAATGTAAGTTATGGCCCAGCCCTGACAATTGTGTACTCTCTACTACACAGGCGAAGCCACATGCAGACGGCCACATCACACAAACTCAATGACACTAAAGAGTTTAGAAACACGGAGCTTCAAAACATTCACAACAGGTACAACACGAGGGATCATGGGCAACCCTGCAGTTTGAAATTTTGTTTTGCCAATTTTTAAGCACATCAGTTTTCAAATTTTTCATAATTTCATATATTTTGATTTTCTACCAAATTAACTGTATTAAGTATTTTGGTGATGGTAGAATAATAGTGACGTAATTTCTATTTTAGGACAAATATGTATTTCATACAAATTCTTGTGTATGAAGTTAGTACAAGGGAGAGAAGAAATTAGGGTGGCTATTAACATCGAGGCCGCCGACGAGGGTGAATTGAGGTGAGGATGGAGCAGCACCAGAAAGCAAAGGCAAGGAAAACAGGAAGTACCAGAGAAAATCCGCTGACCAGCAGGATTGTCCGGCACGATCCCCATCTGCAAAAATCCGGGAGCGACCCCGCCGGGAACCACTGGTTCACCTAGGTGAGAGGCGAGTTGACTTACCTGGTTTCCAGCGGTTGCTTTCAGTCCATTACCAGTTGTGTCTCTGTACTTTGACCTCTGTTATCTATTATGCTGCAAGTCATGATTTTAAGTAGGTTTGTCTTAGAGGTACACGTGATTTATTCTTCTTCAACTCGTGATCAAACATCACTGTTCAGTTTGGTACTGCCTACGCATTATAGATGTGATTGCTGAATTGTTGTTTGTTGGAACACATTGCTATGCGTACTTCATCATTTTTTTCAAAGCTATGGCCTGTTTTGCAGTTAAATCTAGGAAAACAGTTTTTTTTTTTATTTTAGCTAGTTATCTTTACGTCATGTAGCTGAAGAAGAGATTTTATATATAACTGGAGTAATTAATTAATTATTTCAAGATTTCAGCACGTGACTCGACAATGTTTAAGTCTTATCTTAACCCTCTTAGGTGGGTACAATACACTAAAATACACAATATTTGATTGACCCAAAAGGTAACAAAAGGCACCCAACAAGATAATTGCAGAGTTGTGACTTGTCTGAAATGTAAGAGAAAGGGGGGGNGCCTCAGTAGTTAATTACTATAGCTACTCTGAAGAAGCCAAGATCCTGCATTAATAATTTCGTAACATTTAGAATGTAAGTATTTACTTGCAACACACATTACGGCTGATGTCAAATATGGTTGGCCATAACAGTAATAAAACAGCTCTCAGTTATGAAATGGTACTTCGCCTGTCAAATTGCATTAAGTGAGCCTAAAGGAGCCATTAAAAAAAACAGTCTATAATTTGAATAATGCACTAGTGAGATCTGCCCCAAGCATCCAGTGCTAAAGGATAAAACTTGTTCGGTACTGTCTACAACTCTGTATTTGCTGACCATAATGGTGGCTGGTTGGCAACACAGCTGTGGTCCCAAAATCATAGGTAGCCTACAGCAAAGAGGTAGTTACAATTTTGCTGTTTTGTTTGCAACATTTATTTGAAGGACACCCGCAGGCGAAAGTTGTAAAGCAGATAAGACTTGAAAGTCTCAACCAACGATCATCTCAGAAGGGCTAGACAATTGTGCGCACAAACTGTGGCTGCTGTATATCTGTTACCGTCAGAAGGAACCACGCGTCACTGATGGACGGAGCCACGGTCTCTGGGTGAGGGAAGAGATTTGGGCGGCTCTTAACATCGAGCTCTTGAGAGCAGATGAAGGTGAAACGAGGTGAGCACGGAGCAGCACCGGAATGAAGGGGCAGGGGAAACGAAAGATCCCAGAGAAAACCCGCCGACCGGTAGCATTGTCCGGCACCCCACGTGCGAAAATCTGGGAGTGACCCCGCCGGGAATCGAGTCCGGTTCACCTAGGTGGGAGGCGAGCAGTCTAACCACTACACCACTGCAGCCCCTAGGCTCAGGGTAAGTGGTATGGATGCTGACGTGGTTAACTTTCCCTGGCCCCTGCATTAACAAACACACATACACATGCATTCATGCACCAAAGAACAGACAAGTACAGGGCCATGCTAATAGTTATACGTAGTGCCCACAGACAAACTGCTACTTGCGCCAGACCATGCAAGGTGTACAGACATCAGAAGCCACACAATCTCTGAAGACCACCATATTTAAAGTTTCTGTCTTTGTATTGCCAGCTTGTAAGATTGAACTCTGTTGTTTTTAATGTTGATAATGCTGCAAACTGAAAATTCAATTATAGAACAAAAGAGACCATCTACACACTAAATGCATGTTAATTAGCCACTATCATGTTTTATACAATTGCTAATTGTAGTTAATTATTCTCAAGCAATTCAAAGGTTCATTACACTATTGGTGCACACTGAAAACTGGGTATTCAGACAAAACTTATGTAAATACCGGCATTTTTTTTAATGTAAATTTTATTGAACATTACAGTTATTAATTTTACATCAGTTAATCATTTTAAAAAAGTTCACAGACCAAGTTAGGTACATTTTCACAGTTTTCCTCACCGAGTCAGAATTTTCATAATAATAGTTATTAAGTGATCAATGCAATCAGGATGAATGCCATTATTACGAGCTATAACAAATTCACGATCCAGTAATTCAAGCCACAAGATGTAGCAGACATGGAAACCAGAAGAAATCAACACCTAGTTGTACAAGAGACAGAAGAAAGCCATTACCAATTTTTGTTCAACATTGCAGCACAATACTGGACAATTTATTTGTGGTATTGTAAAACAGAACACTGCAAAGCCCACAGCTTTCAGCACATGAATGTTTCATTAAAGGCAAAATATTTAGACAAGTTACGAGAACGCCAATGAATTATTGATTTTCGATTTTAGAGATATCTAAAATAGTTGCTGATACATGCACTATAACTTGTTTCTTAAATATGAAACTACACGTGAAATATATATGCAACATGCTACAATCAGTGTGGTACCTGAAAGGAACATGTTCATTTATCTACAAGATAAGCTACATGAATCAGCATGTGCATGTATGTACGTCAGAAATGGAGCAAAGTATCTACAAATACAGAAGAGTTATTAGTGAACAAAGACCTGCAAATTAACTTATATTTATGCATTTTTAATAACTGGTACCTTTCAAATGGTTTTATTCAAAGTTTAACTTATAATAAAAAAAATCTTAATGTGATGTAACTCTTTTTATTATAAATTAAATCGCAGACCCATTGCTAACATGTCACTTACTAAAGAATCAGTTGTGGAGTTGCAACTGGTGATTCCAATCAATATTCATTCATCATGTTTTAATCATTGGCATAAATCTTAATTAAATTTTAATGAAACTGCTACACCAAACTACTTTTTCAGGACACGATCCATCTCAATCATCGTAACTAAATATATAACTCCAGTTTTTAAAATATGATGCTAGTGTTAACAGTTACCGGTTTTTTGTATATAACGTTCCATGCACCATTGCAGCCGCAGGTGCTTGTGGTGAGCAGTCAGTGGCAGCTGAAGTAATGAATGCCTGGACACGATGCCCTGATGCTGTAGACCGTAACACACCATGCATGTAGACATAGATTGATGTGCCACATGCGTGAACTCCTGAGCAAGGGCGTTCAATGTGGCTGTAAAGTCCATAATTTCCATGCACAGCTGATGTCTGTCCTCGCTCTCATTGGTGCAATGGGACCCTTCGCTTCCTGCACGCATCTCAGTCCATCCCTCCTCGAACCACTGACCTCATATCGACGTTACTGTGGTTGCAGTCTTCCAATGTGAAAACCAATTTTGCAGCAAGATATTCCACAGTAAAGATAGGCCATGGTTCTCCCACAGTCAACGGCAGAAACCTGTTGTGTGGTTGTCGAGTTCTTCAATAAGGCATGCTCACTCCACCTGTGCGCACGAACGGCAGGTGAACAATAACACCATCTCTCAGCGGCTCCCATTATATACTGCTTATCAGTGCCGCCATTGGCACACGTGCTGCGCCACTCAGCTGAACAACTAATCGTGTCATTGTTCTACCCTGCTCTACACATTACCCCCATGTGGGGTTCTTCACGTACATCCTTGATGCTGCAATTTTAATGGCCGGAAGGATGCCAAAGGTGGCCACCTTCAATATGTGGTTGCCTAATAGAACACATCCAAGAAGTGTTTTCTCATCACCACTTATTATAATCTTAAATATTTATGTGAACGATGATCAAGTGGAAAATTCCACAATCAAATGTGCTCCATTGTATTTTATGGTCAACATTAAGTTTACGTGTGGGGCCGCGGTGGTAGAGCGGTTAGCCTGCTCGCCTCCAACCAAGGCGAACCGGGTTCAATCCCCGGCCGGGTCACTCCCGAATTTTCGCATATGGGAATCGTGCCGGATAATGCCGCTGATCAGCTGGTTTTCTCTGGGATCTCCCCCCCTCCCTTTTTTTCCTTCCGGCGCTACTTCATTCTTGCCTCAACCACCCTCATCGGCTCTGAAGACCTTGCTGTTAAGCCCCGCCCTAATCTCTTCACTCACTCATTAAGTTTCCGTACGCTTAACTGCAGTTGAAAATACAGGATGCTCATGAAGTGAGTACATAGCACTAAATTAAATTAATAAATATTAAATAATGTTGCACAGTAAATTTTGGTTATAATGATAATTTGCTATAGCGATAACTTATCTCGCCATTGTGGGTTGTAATTATAGCACAGTTTCACTGTACTAGAAAGTGCTTGAGTTCTGGTGCCGCCACTGTGCTATGCTCCACCAAAGTGGAACTTTTCGGCCAGCACTCTGACTGCTACTAGCAGAGTAACAAGGGCACTGAACTTCAGTCTACAAGACACGCTGAAGTCCAGGCTACTATGACCTATGCTCCAGCCAGGATCTGCGCCAGACCACCACTGCCTTGACCAACCCAAAATCCAGCTATTGTCTGTCTCATATAAGTTGGCGAGATTTTGACAGTCAGTGAGTGGCAACTTCATGTATACGAAACAAACAACGTGCCATTTACAAAATCCTGTATCAGCTGATGCATGAACGAACAAAAATTAATGTTACGTTGGCTATTCTGAGTGTACTGCCGATGCACATCAGACAAGCAGAAAATACGCGGATGAGAAAGAGTTCTTAGATTAATTAATACATTTTATTTCACAAGGTTTTTTTAGTGTTACAAACTAAACTTTGTGCTAAAGTAGAAGTGTATAGGTGTTCAAAATGAAATGTACATTAACCCAAATTCGCTGTCTCTGATAAATTAAAAAAGAGTTAGCAAATATTTAATATTTTGCAAGATTTTATATTTTTACATTTATAACCTAAGAATTTTTTAGACAGATGTTAGTCTATAGATACCTTAAAGTTCGTTTAGTATTACAGTACAATGGCAAATGGATTAGCTGACAGCGTGTTGATAAAAAACACAGTCTCCAGTTGACGCAACAGCTGATGGCGAAAGGATAAATAAACAAAAAGTAAACATTTGGAGCTACTTTTGTTGAACTGTTAAAATCTCGCCAACTTATGTGAGGCACTGCAAGGCTTAAGTCAGTTAATTCAAGTTGGGGGCCCATAGCACATTACACTTGTGGCCGTAAGCTTCACTTCTCATGGGATTCTGACCTGGGACTCTCAAAGTTCTGTAACCAAGTAGGACCAAATTTTATAATATAATATCCTATAGAGCATCGCTGAAGACGGTCTAAGTAGCAGTGAACAATTTTGTTACAGACCATAGAGATAACCTGCCAAATCCTTTGGCATATACAGCGCGACAAACTTTAGCGAAGCCCCGGGAAAATGTGAACTAATGTTTTCCTTCTCTATCACACACATCACGCCTCCCTATACCGCAATCTGCCTCGTCTCCTTCCAGCCAATAGCAACCAGGCAACCTTATTTACTACCTGTGCGTACAGTCACATCAGTTGTAAAGTGGAGTTAATAGTTTTGGCAGCTTGCGTTTACTTGTTTTCAATCCGATTTTGTGTAACGCGTATTTACCAACAAGTTATGAGTATTACCGCCATTGTATGTCGTAGTGTGACTTTCAGTATACATATTTGTTGTTGCTAGAACAGCAGTTTTTTGTCATTAACTTGTGTTTGTGTGCAACGAGATGTTTTATTTACATATTGTAATATTTGCGATGTCTGACAAACGTAAAAGCAATAGACCTGTGCACAGAGAAGCTAGAGAAATTGCTAGAAGTGTAATTCAGTTTTTTGATAAAGAAAAGGAAGGTTGTAATCCGACGATTACTATTCAGTGTGCAAGAAAACATGCTTCAGCTGCAAGCAGGAAATCAAAAGCTTTTATTAAAAGAAAGCAGTACAGAGCGTAACAGCGGAACACGAATGTCAACTCCCGATAAGAAAAGCAAAACTACAGACAGAAGAATTCAGTTTGATTCATTTGATGCTGGAGTGGTGCGAAGAAAAGTGAAAGGGTTTTATGTGATGAAAATAAACAATACCAACGCTAAAAAAACTTGCGGGCAGTGTGGACAAAATAAATTAATTTCAGAGGTGGTAGGGAAACTTTGCGAAAATTAATAAAAGCAATGGGGTACAAGTTTAAAAAATGTAAAAATAAGCAGCTATTCTTAATGGAACGAAACAAGTTATTAATCAAGAAATAAAATGGTTCCTGTAAGTATTATTATTCAACAATAATGTATATACTGCGCTCGTGTCTTATCGCAAACCACACGTCTTTCCCGGCTGGTACTGACCGTCTCTTGTATTTTTAACTAACTGTATGAGGAGTGTCTTCCCGCCTCTCTACTGCTACCCCTCCCGCACTCTCACAAGGCGACCCTGCAACACGAGCGATCCTACCACCTCCACCCGGGGCTTCACTAGCTTTTGTCGCACAGTACCTGGAAGTTCTCTAATTTGTGGAGCTTGCTGTGACAATTCTTCCAGTGGCTGGAAGCTGAGAAAGCTATACTGCTAAGCCACCACGTCCGTACCAGCTCCTTTGGAAGGTGGTAGATGCTTGTTGATGGTAAACACTAAAGTGTGCTGAAATTATCATGCTGGTACCACAAAGGCTCTGTACTTCAAACTAAATATCTCACAAGAGCTCAGACATCTCATAAACATGAGATACGGCCACCTACACTGACGGGATACTTAAGGTGTGTGGATTGCTCCCCCCATAACACTGTTGTTTCATGAGATGACGAAGCTTACCTCCGAAAATGTAGCCTATTGCTGAATAGGATGTCAGATAGAAACTAAAAGGGGAGAGGGGGAAAAGGGGCGGGAAAGGTGCATCAGTTTTTAATGACATTCTGCAAGAGCTTTTAATGAATAACCTTTGGCAGTGGTACAGATGGCGGTTCTTGACATGAACATGCCCTATCATCTTATGGCTTTCATCCATTACATGTGCAACAGATGTGCTAATAAAGGCATTCATTATTTTCTAATGTTGAGAAGAACATCACGTAATTATCAAGTAAGTACTACTGAACCAATGGGTTTACAAACATGTAGGTCTCAAAATTGTAGCTAGCTGTTTTATGCACTCTACTATTGCACCTGGTGTGTTATGTCAACACCTATTTGAAGAGAATGCTCTCAGTACAGATGCTGAACATGCCTTCCATTTTTTAGAAGTTTCCCCATGAATAAACATTATCTGCATACTCTTCACTCATGTAGTTATTCACCACTTGTTTTTAAGCTCGCTTGCCACTTTCAGTAACATAGCTTGACGCTACTCGCCACCTGTGGGATACAGGGTAGTTGGTAGGTTACGAGTTACCTTCACCAGGCACAGACTATGGGTGCCTTGGGTGTTGAATAGGGGTATACAATGATTTAATTACTCTCTGTTTAGTTTACGAGGTTTATATTTTGGTAATAACAAAACAAACATACATATGTTACTCCGAGACTGTATCCCCGCGAGTTGGGGACCTTAAGGGCGAATTAAAGCACCCATGCTAACTGCTGCCGACATTGTAGGGGGAACGTTAGGCGTCTGGGAATGTTCCTTGAGCGACGACGCTGGTACTTAGCTGTATTTATAGTTCTGGGTGTTCATGCGGTAGGTTGAGGTCCGGTAAGTTGGGCGGCTCTTCACAGGCCCTCGGCTCGGCTTTGGTGACGGCTCTCCATGACTGCTATTCCGGGGTTCTCTCCTCGGCAAATCCACAATACACCTGCCTCCGGCGACCTCACGATCCGACTGACTCTCGCGACCTCCCGATCCGACTGATCTTCATCACTGACTCTGCCGGTGTCCGATCCCCGGCCTCGACTGACTGACCGTTGCCTCTCGACGCGGATTACAACTGCTCTCTCCCTTTTCCCACAAGTTGGCTTTTAACCTCTCTCAATCCCCCCCAGATCCTAACACGTGTGTCACTTGTTGGGAGGGGGGAGGAAAGGGGTGGCCTGCAGCCATACTGCCAAACACTGTCAGCTCTTCTTACTCGTCTAACCAGAGGTGCGTTGGCGCAACTCTAGCTTACCTCGGCATTTCCTTGGCACGTGTCCATGTTCTCTCAGGGAGGGGGGGAGGACCCGCGGCAACTGTCAAACACTGTCAGCTCTTTTCTCGGCGCACGTGTCCATGTTCTCACGTGTTCCTCGGGGCATCTGCGATTTGCTAGCTCTTAACTCTGCATAACCTTGGCACGTGGTAATTGCCAGTTCGCCCTCTCGGGCTGACCTGGCCTAGTGGCACGTGTCTCGCAGCACATGTCTATTGGGAGGCCCTAGCGGGGGGTAAGATGGCGGGGAAGAGGTGTGACAGCGGCGCTTCTAATACTAACCATATGCGGCACGCGTCAATTCCCTCCTGGCCGGTGCGACGCTGACACACCCGTGCCCAGACGTCTGCTTGTGGTTGCACCTCTGTCGTGCTCCCGTCTCTTGTTCGCTTGGCGCAGTGTTTCCCAGGCGGCCAGCTGTGGCCTACTTCTAATTCCCTCTCTCTCTCTTCCTTTCATCCCCTAGTCCGTTTGTCCCTTGCTCAAGGTCGCATGCCTCAGCTAGCATCTAGTTATGGTATGCCGGCTTGGCTGCTAAAAGAATCTTTGTAACCTGGACTCTGCTATAACAAACACTGCTGAAGGCTGGCTATTTACAATGTACCTTTTTTACTCTCACAACATCGCACGCCATACAAACCCTTTTGAAAACAAAAAATAAACAGGGTAATACACATCTCAGACTCCCTTACATTAATTACAAACATTACATGGTTACACTACATGCCCTAAGTGATCTATCCAGATCACCGCAATTTTTAACTTATTTTGTCTTCTCTGCTTCTGCCGCCCTGGTAATTCAGGGGCTTTCTTGACAGGGGCAAACAAGTTGAGTGGCAGATGGCTGGTAATTGGCAAGCTGCCTGGCAGCAGTTACGTGTAGTGACATGGGTTTACTGTTACGGCGGCTCGCAGGCCGTACAAGTAGAAAAAAAAACACTCTTATCTCCTAGGCTGGGAACTCTGTTCCTGAGTTCAAACTTATCTCCTGCACGCTCTGCCGCTTATACAAGCGGTCTTACGGTAGGCGGAAGCAAACACAAAAAATAAACACAAAAATAAACACACTATAACTTTGACTAATGGCCTATATTCCTAACTTAACATGGTACACACTGGTACAAATGAACACTACACTTCGGCTGACGGCACTGGGATGTTCGGCCCTTGTCGCACTCATGTTCGGCGTCAGGTCGGGCAAGACCCTGGTTCTCTCAGCGGGTGACTTGAGGTAAACAAACTTACTTCATGACACACAGAGTCTGTCTCCGTCGGATTAAGGAGCACCTCGCCTCTTACTGTGGACCTGGACAGCCAGGGGGGGGGGGAGGCTGCGTCGCCTTCCTCTCGTTTCGGTATCCTGGGGCCATCTCCGAACTGCTGCGGGCTCTCGTCCTCGGGTTGCTGCGGTCCCCCGGTATATTCTCGCCTCTCTGATATTTGCTGGGTTTGGTTCTGTGTCTGTGTATTTCCCTTTTGCTCAAGTCTTTTTCTTCGATCGCTCATTCTCGCTATCTTGTCCGTCTTCTTTGGCTTGCTACTTCTCCTTCTCTCGCCTCTTCCTCATGTTCCTGCGTACATTTGGCCCGGTAAGCGGGTCTCACTGGCGCTCCTGGTACAGTTATCGGTCTCTGACTGAGATAGCGCTTTGGGATAATGCAGCTTTATCGCTTTTGCCCTCTATCTCCACACTATTGTCCACCATCCGGTGGACTAGTGGCCTACTTCTCCGCTAATCTCCCTTCGCCTCTACGCCCTCTTCTCTCGCTTGTACTCGTTAATTTGGACTCGTAGGTTAATTGGTTAGTGGGTGGCACAAGGTTTTGTTCTAGACTCCTCGAAGCCTGGTTCATCCTGACTAGCTTGGTAGGGGCGAGACCCTTTTTCTCGGGTATAGTCTGGTCCTTGTTTTCTGCATACACAGTCCACTTCGCCCACACGTTGGGACGCCAAAATAACTTGATGCTACTCGCCACCTGTGGGGTACAGGGTAGTTGGTAGGGTACGAGTTACTTTCACCGGGCACAGACAATGGGTGCCTTGGATGTTGAATAGGGGTATACAATGATTTAATTACTCTGTGTTTAGTTTACGAGGTTTATATTTTGGTAATAACAAAACAAACATACATATGTTACTCCGAGACTGTATCCCTGTGAGTTGGGGACCTTAAGGGCGAATTAAAGCACCCATGCTAACTGCTGCCAACGTAGTAGGGGGAACGTTACACGTCAGGGAATGTTCCTTGAGCGACGACGCTGGTACTTAGCTGTATTTGTAGTTCTGGGTGTTCCGGCGGTAGGTTGAGGTCCGGTAAGTTGGGTGGCCCTTCACAGGCCCTCGGCTCGGCTTTGGTGATGGCTCTCCACGACTGCTGTTCCTGGGTTCCCGCCTCAGCGAATCTACAACACGACTGCCTCCGGCGACCTCACGATCTGACTGATCTTCATCACTGACTCTGCCGGGGTCCGATCCCCGGCCTCGAATGATTGTTCACTCGGCTGACTGACTCCCGCGTCCCGACGTGGTGCTCCTGCCGAGCCCCCGCCCGACCGTCGCCTATCGACGCGGATTACAACTGCTCTCTCCCTTTTCCCGCAAAATGGCTTTTAACCTCTCTCGATCCCCCCCAGATCCTCACACGTGTCTCACTTGTTGGGAGGAGGAAGGAAAGGGGTGGCCTGCTGCCATACTGCCAAACACTGCCAGCCCTTCTTACTCGTCTAACCAGAGGTGCGTTGTTGGCGCAACTCTAGCTTACCTCGGCACATGTGCATGTTCTCTCTGTGAGGAGGGAGGGGGGAGGAACCAGCGGCAACTGCCAAACACTGTCAGCTCTTTTCTCGGCACGTGTTCATGTTCTCACATGTTCCTCGGAGCGTCTGTGATTTGCTAGCTCTTAACTCGGCATAACCTTGGCACGTGTTAATTGCCTTTCCACCATCTCGGGCCGACCTGGCCTAGCGGCACGTGTCTCGCGGCACAAGTCTATTGGGAGGCCCTAGCGGGTGATCAGATGTCGGGGGGAGGGGGTGACAGCGGCGCTTCTAATACTAACCATTTGCGGCATGCATCAAGCTAAAATACTATTAATGATTCTGCATCTTCATCAAATGTGACGTATTATCATAGAGGTAATTCTGTGTGATGAAGCAATCGTAAGAAATCTTGCAACCAGCTAACCACTATACACTGAGCTAGCGGGCTTCTACCACCCACACTAAGCACTTTCGTTTGTAAGTATAGTAAACAATTACCACTTCGAACCACTGAACAAGCTCCTCACTTCTGCAACTTCAACTCATTTACATCCTGTATATGGTACAAATATAACTTGAGATCTTGTCGCCTTTTAATTAGGTTGACCATTGAGGACTTGTGTGCTGAGGTCCTGGCAGCTATGTTATACAAAATTAAACCTGTCAAAAGATTGAAATTGGGAGAAAAATATTATGCATATATATGTATATACACATGTACATGTATGTCACATGTTTTGCTGTTAACATTAAGAACAAAACAAGTGCAAAATTAGCATAAATAAATGCATTGTGTGGGGATGGGTAATTATTACAAGTGGAGGACTAAATAACTCAGTACAATAGTGTTACAACTCAAAATAGGCTGTTTTTCAGCAGGAACGGTGTTGTATCAACAAAATGCCTTACTCCAGCACATTGTCATAGTACATTACCCCACGTGAAAGAATAAATGTCAGTATTTAAGTTGTAAAACTTTTATACAAAACAAAGATTTCTGTACTGTATACTGTAAGGTAATTTATTAAAAAGCAGATTTTTTGAAATGTAACACTGTTGTACTGAGCTATTTAAATGTCGCACATTGCACTTGAAGAGATGTTTACTTTAGTTCTGTTAATATTATGCTAACTTTAAATAAAAAATAATAAAACATTTTAACAAATAAAATTTTATTAGTTTTAGAAAGGTTGGAAATAAAGTATAATGACAGCCTGCTCAGCTGAAATATAATAAAAATTAAAAATGAATTATTTACATTGTTGTTAGTGTAAATGTACAGGAAATTTACTTGAACGTATTCAATCGCTTGTAATGTCGCAGACGTCAAATTTGACGATTGGAAGTCACAGTTTGGTCCACACTCAGCAAAAACATGATATTTAAAAAAAAAAAAAAAAAAAGATGCTATAATTTTCTTCAAGATTTATTCAAGTTAAGCAGTTCCAAGTTCTTGAAAATTCACACACACAAACTGTTAGTGATACAATGGGCCAGGCTAATTATTAGAACAGAGTCGGAGAGTTCATTAATAATTCACTACACTAAAACTTGCATAGTGAAAAAATTATGAAGGCAGGACGGACATAATTTCCCCTCCTGACACCCTGGTGACCTTCCACACCAGCGGAAATAATTTAGAGGAACAAATTGGGCCGAAAACCGAGATCAAAATGAAAGAAAAGGTTATGGGTGCTTGCTGGTGTGGGTGAAATTTGTCACAGTTGACGCGGTTTCATCACTGGATGGTCGTAATCTGTTCTGGTGGTGGGCGCTCGCGACTGAAATCACCATCACGCTCTACCCCTACTCTTCACATCAGGGTGCCAAAAACCTAACTCAATAAGGTCTTCATGCGGTACAAAAGCCCTTTAGGTACTGGTGTGAACCGTTATCACAACCACTTTCCCACACGAGCCACACTGCGCTGAAGTTAAAAAACAGAATTTCTATATCATACCCTAAAGGAAAGAACGTCTACAAACATCGTAATAGCCCTTATCTCCGATCGCTGATGCAACCACAACTTCAACTTTAGAAAAAGCAAACTCATAACAGGTACACATACTATAACACAGCCAAAACATCTGGAATAATTAAAAATAATTACATTTCCTAACAAAACAAAAGAAAATTAACTAAATGTTCCAATCAAATCAGTATTAACTGCTAATTACACATTATGTACACAAGTAAATTTTATTTAAAGCTTTTAATTGTAGAGATGTCAAACTTGATCCCACAATTCCTTGAAATCCGCAACTCTTAGGGAATCTTGGAATCGAGAATTGAAAGACTAGGAACTGAAGTATTAAAAACGAATTACTAGTACCCAACCCAATACCACACGAATGATTCATTACTGTATTCATGTGTGATTGATGTAATTTTTTTGCTCTCAAAAGAGGGGATGCAGAGATAGAAAATAAAATTTCCTCAAATGTTTTACATAATCTATGTTGTTCTAACAAAAATTAATGAATAATGTTAAAATATGTAACATATTGAGTGATTTGGTATCACCAATGTGTTGTAACAATTTCTTTTGTTGAAATAACAATACCCAACATTAACCAATGCATTTCTCAATTAATTACAATCGGCATAGAAGTAAACGTTTTGTCGGCATATGTTTTAACACAAACACACTAAACCAAAGCATGTATTTTAACTAAATATTTTTGCCACATTTATTTTATTTAGGTTTGGTAAACACACTTAAACAATGGCTGTTATTTCATTAAGAAACAATGAACACAGCTCCATGCATTACAAGTGGCCACATTTGACTGTTCCATTACCATTTGCTACGTTCACGCAGGATTGCACACAGGAACAGAATGACAACTGCAAGTTTGTTTTGCCAGTTATGTAAATAAGTAATATACATATATATACCTGCAACTTTTATGACTCTTCCATAATTCTTACAGAAAGCATGCACATGTTAGAGCACAGCACAAATTTTACATTTGTTTTGCTGAATAAATTTGGAAGAATTTGCCACACTGCGTCAATCACCTGTTTAAAATGGTATGCATACCATACTTTTGGCCAATGTACCATGTAAGTCTATCGTGTAATAATTATTGAAACAGACAATACTGTAGTTTTGCAAACTTAGAGAACTATATTTCTGGCCAGTGCACCATATTTTTGGCTACATAGTACCATATTGCTTGCACTTCTGACGAGAGTAACCACGCGTATCAAATGATACCAAATATTACCTATCTTAAACTAAAACAGGATATTGGACTTGTTCAGTGTGTCACTGGTGTATTTGAGTGAAACTAGAAAAGCTTCTAAGTGTCTTGGGATAACATTATTCACGAAAATTAGTGTGAAGTAACCATCTTGAGAGTTGATTGTGGGATTATTTTGTGCTGCAGACATCTAGGAATACACTGCATAGCTTGGGAGTGAATTGTTTTGTAAGCATGTTCTTTACAACACACTAATGGTGTTTTCCAACTGACTGCACTCGGCGTGCCATGAAAACTAGAAAAGTGCAATCATTATTATATAATTTCCCAAAACAGGTGCTTGTATATTGGCCATGCTGACACTGGAAACATACGAGAAAACCTTTTTCAGTGATCAAAAATTGTAACATGGGAAAATGCTGCATTCACACAAAATGCTGAACTTCGCAAGTGCAGGAAGCCTGGAAAATGCGGCACTTGTTTAGTGGGCACCGAGCGCAGTCCAGTGCAACGACACTACTTCTAGATGCACTCTTACACTAATTACCAGCACGGTTGAAGGTATTTTAGTTTTCTAACCTAACTTGCAGCACTTTCGAGCCAGCATGTCGGCACACAAGAGTGTTTGTATTCCAGAGGCGCAGGTCACAAAACTACAAGTTACAAGTGAACGGACTTGTAGCTCGTGAGTAGTAAAAAAATTTCTGTTTCACAAAATTACAAGCATTTACTAATAACTACAAGTCGATTTTTATAAGTTACAAGTGAATTTTTGTATAGTTACAAGTATTTCGGTCTCACGAATCTACAAGCCTGCCCTAAACACTTGTAAAAATATAATTTTCTTTCAAGAATGGACAGATGGGTAGAAATTTCTACAGGTTATTAATAATGGCTTGTTTGGCGTCTAATTCAATGTCAATCAAATTTCTCATACTTTGTTTTTGTGAATAATAAACAAAAATGTTTAGTAGCAAATCAGAAGAAGATGACACAAGCATATAACGAACTTGGGTATCAGACACGTCGAAGAACATTTAGGTTAAGAGTGAATATGTAGTTTGTTTTGTCTGTATATAATACATTATTGCTTCACTAACAGCTAATAAACCCTGGATACAATTACATTATTTTTTTATATTTCCAGTTTATGTTATTGGTAAATCCATCTCATTATCAACAGACAAAAGTAGGATGCAAGAGAAAAATAAAAAATTTCACATAAATGTTATTTTATTTTTTGGTACATGAAACATAAAAACTCCAATGTTGTAGCAAAATAGTATTTTTTTCTTCCTTTCAAATTTGACTAAAATGTATTCCTTTGTAGGTTAAATCTCTTTTCCGAAATATAAGGCCAAAAGCCATCGCACTGTCTCGAATATTTTCCCATGTCTATTAATTATCGGGCTTTGTTAACTTAACTGAAAAAGTACCGAACACATCTTTAGCTCCTCTGACCTCGCTCAGTGCAGTCAATTTATTTTCATTTGATTTCAGCATTTTGTTTACTTGTAAAATAAACAAGAACACTTGTAGAAAATAAATAGTAATTACTAATATACCGAAACTTTTCAGGAAACACGAATTACAAGATTTTGTAGATACTAGTGCTGTTCGTGAAATGGAATTTACAAATACTTGTAGATAGTAGTACTTGTAACTAACAACTCTTGAATATGTAGTTTTGTGAGACGGACCCCAGGTCTCGTGTAGTAGATGCACAAAACTGGCCAGAAGTAAAATGACATAGGAGTGAGCAAAGAGATTTGGGTTTATTCTCTCTCCAACATTATCAACTTTACTGGATACCAGCCAGTCAGTGAGCCCGTTAAAATATACGCGTGTAAGAGCAGTGCTGTTGTTCAAAGGTTTATTTCAAAAGTGATCAATTAATCGTGAACAGCCTATATTAATCAATGGCAAAACCAGGTTTATGTTCAATTATTGCAGAAATGGGTGTTTAGTTTTAATATTACAGGTGGAGGGAGGGGTGGGAAGATGGAGTGGCTTCTTGTTGAAAAACATCTCAAGGGGAACCTTCCCCTGCCATATTGAATTCATGGTTTTTCTAGCTAGTTTATAGTTAAATTAAATTAAATTCCAAAAGTACTCCTATACTTAACTGCCGTAGCTACTGACCTAACACAGCAGTACGGACATAACGACTGAATTACGAACTCGTACTTATGCCACAATACTGATTTTGCAAAACTTTGACAGAATTTATTGAACTTTTCTTCTACAATAGCGGCACACAAAAATAGCTTTTACAATAGCAGCACACAAATAATCTATCACCCGCTGCAGTAAAAACAAGAAAAAGATAGAATAGCAGCCTGTTAATATTCACACGAAAAACTTCTCAATTAGAGAATGATTAAACTAAGAAGACGGGAGAGAATCACTACTTTCTCTCTCAGCGTCCTAAAGACTCCTCACAGCGGCGGAAATAAATTGAGTAGATTTTAAATGCCCAAAATATAAAAGAAGGTTGAAGTCACTGGCGCTGCCGGTGTGAGTTGCAACGGTCACTTGCTGCTCCTCTCTAGACGAGCGCTTTTCGACTTCTGTCTGTTACTGTTCGTGTTTCCCGGCAAGGGTTGTTGTACCTGCTCTACATATTGATTGAAAGTTTAATCATCTGAAAACTGCCCAATCGTGGCATGGCATGGTGCGGCAATATCTAAAAATAGCACACAAACGCGGATGCGGCTCTGGAAATATATTATAATACTCGTGTGGTGGGTCACGTCAGCCAAATGTGACCACCTGCACTTTCCTTATTTCATCATGTATCGCAACACGACGGCTGTGAGTCAAGCTTACTAACCCATTGAAAAAATGCAAATGTCGTCCTATGATGTCTGCTACTACCATTCAATGACTCAAATGAAATAATAAATTTGGAAAAATGAAAATATATATAAAATACAAATCAATTATAACTGCCACGATATTCTAAATACTGTACTATACAAAAAATATAGAAAAAATATAATATTTTCCGAATATATCAATTACTATATACTATAACATTACAACGATTTATAAATTGTTTGGTAGCTAAGTAAAAAGACTATAACAGTGGTACAGTCGAATTGCTATGCTCTCATTCCCCTGCAAACACACAGATAACATATTTTTTAAATTATTTTCTAATGGGCAGTTCTAACCAAAAATGTCAGTGATATTACAAAAGTAAATAAGTAGACATGCCCTAGAAGAAGGTTTTTTTTTTTTTTAGTCAATGAAATAATTACGCACTAAACATTCGCACAACATGTGTACATACACCAGACTTTCATGTTAGTCATTTGCAATTTTTACAATTACTTCGAGAGGACCGCTATTCCCGGGGTCGGAAAATCGACAGTGGACTGTATTTACGCTAAGTTAAATAAGGGGTTACATGATGTGAAATCAGTAACCTAATTTTTGAGAAGATTAACAAAGCAGTCCATTTGATAGTGCAAATTTAAAAGATGTATTATATCGGGATGAGTTGACACTAAAGTGATGAGAAAAGTAAGATTATTTACAAGCCAATAGAGTATTTGAAGCTAGTAATTTTGAGGGACAAATGAATTTTTAGATGTGAAGGTAGAGTACATTGTATACGCAGATTTCATTTTATTTTAAAATGAGCAGCAGGGACCTTTAATTTTGCAATGCAGTTTGTAGCAAATTGTTCTCCGACCTATAGTTTCCAATTCTCATTTGAATGAAAGAAAAAAAATTTGTTATTGGTTTCTGAAAGCACGTAACACGTATGTCTATCTATTTTTGGAAAAGATAAAGTAAAAAGTACAATGGAACTAAAGACAGTAATTCGTTAACTTTTTTTTGCATGGCCCCTCACACAATCACTCAGGCATTTCAATTTATCATTTTAAATTTTCCAAGTCTACAGTTGCTCTTGACCAGAAGCGAACAGTAAATAGTGTTTTACTACACCAGATCTTGACACTCTCGCAGAAGTAATTTTCTCTTGCTAGTTTTTGTTTGTTTGTGCTCTACCAGTATGATCTGAGTTGAATTTGCTGAAGGTTGGGTTCATTGAGTCTCTGGCATTCAAATGTGCCCAGCGGTGGACGCCCCACGACTCATTTTTTTTCTGTGGTCCCTCTCTTCTTGCTTTTCCTTCGCTCCTTTCTTTATTTCCTCCTCTTTTTCTTCTGCTATCCTTCCTCTGTACTTCCAACTCGTGTTGTCCCTCCGCACTCTCATTGTTGCAATACAATGTGTAAAAAATTAAAGCATTCAAATCATTTAATTGACGTCATGGTAAAGGCTGCACTGTAGGTGAGTTGAAAATTGAAAGACTGTTTCAATACCCAGTGTACATTCCTCTATTAGCTATGCAAGCTGCAAACCCGACATGAAAATTATTGCCCAGGATGCAAACATCTTGCAGAATAGAGTTCCATGTCACAGCCTTATACAGCATGGACCAAAACATGTACACACACAAACATTAAAAACATTACTCTAAAATTTATCTGAGAAATGTCCTTGAATTCTGGGATCAAAGAAGGTGTTAACAATCTGCTCTCATCAGTAAACACAACACCTTACCATTTATCTCTCCAGGCACTCCATTCTCAAAACCATCGGTGGCTTCTATTTAATGGTTGTGGATGGTCCTAGCCAATACCCCTGCCATGCCATGACAGTGCCTCTATAATGTATTCACGGTAACTTCAAGATTTTCTGAAACCCTGCTAAATATCTACTTTCAGGGAGCCGATTATGTATCCTTCCGCAGTATGTAAACAAAACATTGCCATGTGACACCTGTCAAACGTTTTGTAAACAGTGCCATGTGGGAACTGTCAAATATTTTGTAAACAAACAGTGCCTTGTGGGAACTGTCAAATATTTTATTAACAGTGTCCATGTGGGAACTACCAAAATTTATTTTTGAAGAGAAACAATGCCATGTAATCTCAACTGTCATATACTTTAATAAAATTCTCTAAATGTCTAAAAAATGCTAATCAATTTAGCGAAATGTTGTAATACATACAAAAAGGTAGATTGAAGTATATATCGGAACTGTTAATTATATAATTTAATTAAAGTTTACTTATTGTATTAAGATTTATTTACATATTTGCTGTAAGGAAAAAGTTAAATTTTACATAATAAACTTTTGGAAGTAGCACTCAGGTTAAAGATTTCACTGTGATAAATGGTACCGTATTTTATCGCATATAAGTGGCACATTTTATTTAAAAAAAAATTTATTGAAAACTTGGGGTGCGACTTATAAGTGAGAAAAATTCCTCCAGCCCCGCACTAACGTTTCATTTACTACGAATTCACGGCCCGCGGCTCGATTTCCAAACTCTTCAGCGAACAAAATCACTTTCATTTTGAAACCTGCGGTGTAGGTACATCTCTGTTCCATCAAGAACTGTCGCGCTTCTTCACTGCAACATAAAAACAACACTATGCGGCGGAAAGACGAGTCACGGCTAACATTTGGCACTGAAGAACCAACGCTAATGTGCTGCCATCTCTTGGTCTCCACAAAAAGCTTTCGAAAATAATCGATTATCAGTTGGCGGCGACCAAAATTCGATTCCTTTGCATTCTTTGCGAAGGGAATAACGTAACGGAAATATTCAAATGCCTTTCTATATTTTGCACGTTTATTTGATAAACTGCAGAAATAACAACGCTAATACTAAAATTACATCTTAACCTAGGATTATCTTGTAAGTAGAAAGAATGTGTTACGTTAGTTTTATAACCACAATTCAGCGTCTCCAATATGGCGTGGTTATACTTCTGAAAAAAACGTGCCCAAACGAACAAGATGGAGTGTACGAGTCCGCTGGACAACAACTGAAATTTATTTAATTTCAATTAATAACGGTGAAATCTTTACCCATGAGTGCTACGTAAAAATGTAAATATATAGTTTAGCAATATTAACTTTACAATTACGGCATTAAATTTATACATATTAATATTTAACCTACGAACTATTTCTTTTCAGCTATAACCAACATGTCCCTTCAAAATCCGTTGTTAATTCTTACGGACTTTTAACAAATTATTAAAATTTATTGAAAAAATATACTTAAAACTTAAAACAACCAATTTATATAGTGCTTCAGTGCTAAAAGCAAGACAAAACCTTTTTCCATATACCATTTTTTTATAACCAATTGAACATGTAACTCCTAGGGTGATTTTTCAAAGGTTCTTTTCAAAAGTATCGAAGATACAGTGAATGGATTATAATATACATATTTTGTAAGTCATTTTGGAGTGTGCCATGAATGCTTTTACAAAGGAGAGTCTTTAGGTTTATCTGTAAGTCGCAGCAGTCTAGAATATCGCATACAGGCGCTAGCACCTTCCTCCAACACCACCAAAATTAACGCAATGCTAATATTTTTCAAACAGTGTGTTGGGCTGAGGCAAAGTATAATAATAATAATAATAATAATAATAATAATGGTGTGTGAGGAGTGCACCCAGGGCAAGGCAACACCCTCCGAGTGACTGTCTTTCCAGCTGGGACCCGTAGGTGACCGTCATCCCAGAGCATGACAGAAATGAAACCCTAGAATGGAGCGGTGCTGGAATGCAAGGGCGGGGGAAACGGGAGTACCCCGAGAAAACCCGCCAGCAAGCGGCATCGTCCAGCACGATTACCACACGCGAAAATCTGGGAGTAAACCCGCCGGGGATCGAACCCAGATCGCCGTGGTGGGAGGCGAGCGCCCTGGCCACTATGCCACCGCTGCCCCTAGAGGCAAAGTAAATGGTCAAATCACTCACCTCCCACAACGGCAAACTGGCTTCAATTCCAGCAGCGACAAACCAAATCTACCCACGTGGGAAATGTTGCACATGTCATTTGCTGGCCGTTTAGTTTTCTGCAGGGACTCCCAATTTCTCCTATCACTGCATTCTGCAAGTGCATTAGCTCCACCTCGCTTCACCCCAGTGGCACCGTTAAGCAAAACACAACTCTCTCACGTCACTCGATGTGCTGTGCACATCTGTGTTATGGCTATCCTGCGTCACAGAAACCCACCAAATGGTAGCTTTGTTCAAACTCTGTGAATTGTAGAAACACTACACCACCCAGGCATGTGACAAGAACATTCAACACAACTTTGGAACATAATATAATGCCGGAAACCACAGGCCACACTTACTTCCTCTGCAGGTTCACAACATCTAATACCTAGGATACTTGATGGAAAATACTCATATTAAGTACTGTCCATTAGTGATACCACGTACATTCACTTCCTTTACAGCTTTCTTTTTTCCATAGTATTTAAGTACATACCCCTAAAATCATATAAGAAAAGGGTATATATATTTTTTTAATGGATTTATAAATGCAGCACATGGCAACAAAATTTGAAATATGGTACATCGTGCCTACTGAATTGCAAGAGATGGAATGTGGACGTTTCTGGATGAAGTGGATGCCCACGAGGCACGGATGAACTGATGCAGCACATGCTGCCAGCAGTCTGGTTTGTTTACATCCGTGGCTGGCAGCTATGAATTCTTCCCACACCATAGTTTTCAAGTATGCACCCCATAATATTCCCAAAATCAAAAAAAAGGCCACACTGATATCACATAAAATTAAGTATTATTTTCTTACTTCCCTAACAGGCCAAGACTCCTTTTCTGCAGTAACGTGAAAACTCACAAAATTTGGCACCTCTGCAGTTTTACACCACTAATTTCTTCAATATCAATATATAATCACCAATTCCAGCAATAGTGGATTGAAAATTTCAGGGATGATGAACTTCTGCGCAAATGAAATGTAATACTAGATGAAATCCCGCGAACCCAACATGATCTCGCAGATTATATTTACGACAAACTGGCTCCATACGCTGCACTTACTTGGTCGGCCTGTGCTGGAGTTCTCAAGGGTGCTAACTTGAGTCCTGGCATCCACAGCTGGTCTTGTAACTGGTTTCTGTTCTACGATGTTGGCATTCATGGCCGATACGGGGTTAGAGGTTGAGGGTGCCACAGGGACAGGCAAAGCTGAAATGAACACATACATTTGCACCCGACACCAGAAACATTACAAAACGATATGTACATTATGATGTTACAGTATCTATTGTTAAAACATATTCACTTCTTTTTTTGCACTTAATTTATGGTATGGCGTTACCCTAACTTTAATTTCTTCACTAGCTCATGAATGGGAAAAGAATTTCCTTCAATTGTACACACACAATAAAATATATTTTGTATTCATAACGTTGCTGTGATCTCATTAATTTTTTCTAATCAACTTGTTGGAGCACTCTTACAAAAGAGAAATAAACTCATATGTCATACTTTAACGCAACTCCATTAAACTCCTACGTACATTATTAAGATAACGTACCAACATGGTCTGTCAGAAAAAAACACTCGACAGGTAAATTAATTTTCTTCATCACACTTGCGTGACATCAGACCAAATGACAAAACTGCACACCACGAGTTGTCCAACTACGATGTTCACATAATGCAAAGCCAAGCCTTTATCTACACTGATCCCAGTATGATGCAAATAACACCATGCAGTACACTCCACTGGTATCTACCATAGTCTACCTCATTTAAGGTTTCCACTTTTTGGTAGAAAGTATGGATGTAGCACCCAGTACATAGAATACCTATGTACCATCCTGCTGCCATGTGGTTCCCACCAAAATGTCTAAACACGTCACCAAAGTGCTCCGACACAAATCATGAGAAAACTATTGATTTTATTGTAGAAAATTCACCACTGCAATGAAAACCAGTTAATGTAGATTCATTATTTACATAAATTATAATTTGCCACGTTGTAGCTTTCTTGTTCAGCACACAGAAATAATGCAGGCTATTTCACTCACTCTTGGCACCTGATGTTCGCTCTTAAATATCAAACTATTAGTCATAATGTAATGAATGTACCAGGGACGTATTTTGGTGTACTGGAAGCACGGTGACATTACTGGAGGTGACCCGGTGACGAAATTGTAGTAGTGCTACAGTATCTGTAGTCCTTGCATAGGCATGTGTACGCCTCTGGATGATTTGACAGTTAAATGCCACTAGTGTGAGTTCTTGTCCCTGCTGTTGTGATGCATTCAATAGTGGTTCGTGTTTGTTCAGGTATAGTACAAGTTATAAGTTGGTCACAGTAAAACCAACACTTTAGAAAGCCCTGCGTAAGATCTACTTATATTCACGTTCTATATTCTTCCACCATATGTGAAATCCACATTGCCATGGCCTGATCTCTTTATTTGTACGTCGACCAAGGAATACTGTAAAATTATTAGAAAAGTAAATATTATACAAATTTGCTAATTCTTATAATTACATGCATTAAAAAATATATATACGTATATATAATTTTTGTATTTACACACGTTAGGGTAACACTTTTAATCCAACGATAAAACATGGAACTACTTTCCCTCTGTTGTTACCAACTTTGTTGGGCAAATGCCAGTCAGTGTGGCCGTTAAAATATATGCAGGTAGGAGCAGTGACATTTTTCAAAGGTTAATTTCAAAAGTGCTCACTTTACAGCGAACAACCTTTGGTACTTAGGGAAGCAGCATGTGTTAGCTTCCACACATACTGGAAGACGAAGTCCGCAAAGCCATGCTAGCGACAATATACTGCACAGTTTAGGGACTGGAAACCACCAGCTAAGTCACAGGAAATGGGAGTTTCCACAAGCGCATGTCAACAAGCTGCCAAAAAAAGCAAACCAGCAATTGGAACCTCCTGACAAAGCAAAAAAAGAGTAAATTATTGTTATTAGTTCCAGCAATTTGTTGATGCACATCCATGAATCTTTTTACTGCATGTGGTTCTCCAACTAAGTGTGATTCCAGCTCGGTGGGGTTATTATTTCCCATCATAACAGGCTTCGCTATAGAGAATCCTCACACCGTGCATGAAACGCCACCTCATGGCAGAAATAAATTTGCATGTGGTGCACTTTATCAAAGCATAGCACTACATGACCCATCTTTTCCAACACAACAGTGGAGGCAAACATTTATGTCGGTATCTTCCAAGAGTTTGTGAATCAGTTGGATGATGTGGAACTCCATACTTGCTCTTCTTAGCAGGATGGTGCAACCTGCACACATTTTTAACACCAGCATGACAGAAATTGTGTCCTTTGAAGATTGGTGTAGTTTCCAAAGGTCTTTGGCCGCAAGATCGCTTGCCCTTACCTTACTGGATTTCTTCCTACGGCGCACGCTGAAAGTGAAGGTCTATCACAGCAAGCCACAGACTATCACGGCACTGTAAGACAGCATTCGGCATGAAATACATGCTGTGACTCCTGAGCTGTTAGTGACTACCTTCCTTAACATGGAGAGGCGTGTGCAGGCAGGCATCCATGCTGATGGCGACCACTTCCAACACTTGAGATTCACCATCCTCTTGTACACCAAGGTATTTCCATAACACATTGCATTATGTTACCGTTATTTTTATGGTACATTTCAAATGGCAACACTGAGTTTCGTCACTACTCCATGGCGGACTCGAGACCACGGAGGGATGTCGGTTACTTATGTCAGTTAATTGCTTACTAAATAAATCAGTGTATAATAGTGTTGATTTCTTTACTTCTATTATTCTAACAGTTACGACCAACAGTTTGATATTTACAAGCAAAGATCCGGTCCCGAGAGGAAATAAAAAACCCCGTACATCGTAATGCTCACGGAAAGTTAGCTATATCATTGTATCAGTTTAATTTTACCAGTACTAAATTTTTCCTAATAAATAAATTTATATTATCACAATGTAGCCGACATGATCCATTATCCATATCGAAATTTCACAGCACAAACATGTGATAATATATTTAAAACAAAAAAGAACTTGAGTTTGCAACTCTGATAAACACTTCACCGAATGCACTTACAACTAGGATTGTGTACAGAGCATGACACAAAGCTGTGTACCGTTGTACATTATAGATGGAAAATCTGGTTTAATATCTTCAATAAGATGGTAATTGTGGTAGCAGTTTATACATTACAGCACATTCTTCAAACCTGGAAATTCAGAGAAATAGCACACTTTTACTAAAAGAAAGTTTTTGCAATTAAAAGTGCCATATCTTCTCATTTCGGAGGCATGGTATGGTTGCTTAAAGTTAGCACATGCAACGAGGCTATTTACGAATCAAGCATCACACCAAATGTGCTTGGATGGCAATATATAACATTAACAAAAATATAATTTGCCTCAAAAATAATGTTAGTACAAAAAAAAATTTGTGGATTTACATATTAAAAAAACATATATTTTTGGTCAAGTGTAACTGAGAATAGGAGGGAAGGTAAATGATACACAACAGACAAAATGGCAAACCCCGACAAAAGCCCACAGATTATGGGCCGAATATAATTTATTAGCAAGCAGAATCACTGCACAAGGAAATATGATACTTAAAAAAAATATTGTTGGAAAACATAAAACTCCGGATATTCATTCATTTATATTTTACACATGTAAAAGAGTAATTTTGTGGGAGTGTGAGGTTTCATCGCGCGATAGCCAGTTGCACCATTCCAATAGCATTGTTTATCACATCTTTAGTGCAACTGTTTGCATCATTTGGAACTACTCTGGTTTGAAATAATGCATCAAATTGACGTAGAAATATAAAACGCTTGCGACAGTTCTGGGGCCTTGTTGAATTAATATGACAACATTATGAGGCAAAGTGAGCAATAGCTGGTTCGTAAGGGCAGAGGGGGAAGCCAAGTTAAATAAACATGCACCATTTAGGCTGCATTACATTGAAACACCTACACATACTTTAGTAGTGTCTGGTTACACTAATAACAGGTGTTTTGTAATGATGTGAAGTAAAATAATTACCATTTTTTCTAAGAACTATTTCCTGCCAGTCTATTTCTACATTTGTTGTGCGAGGGCACTGCTATTAGAATAGCAAACATGAAATTCATTTAAAATTATTCAAACATCAGCTGATAAATTATTTTGTACATGGTACGTTGTTTGTTTTATTTATAATACGTTAACATACACTGGCCATCAAAAAGTGGAAACCTTACATGAGAGAGACTATATGAAGTGACAACACAGTTTCTATTATGAGAGAAGCTACTGTATTCCAACTATTATAACAGGTTTGAAATCCTTACACATGCACAGTAACTAACCACATTTTACGCCATTGAGTGCTTGCTTGATTCTGTTTATTCTATGATAACATATACTCAACTGCTTAACCCTCCTGCATCAGTAATCAACTATCTAACTTTCAATTTAAGTGCAAACTTTGTAAAATAAAAACAAAATCAACCAGTCAAAAATTGTAAAACTACTTCGTTGAAAGCAACATCTCTAATAATTGAGGGGGGTATTCTTTGAAAATTTGTCCCTTCCTAACATACAGGGAAGAAACTCGACTGGAGTCCAACAAACTTTGCATCACTGGGTCCAAGGACTCTCCCAGGCACCAATGATGTTATAGTCCAGATGATAACCACGTAATCAGCAGAGCATCAGCATCACTTCAGATTCTATCACAGGTGGTTCCCCACGTTACTGACGACCCTCGAGCAGTTTTGCAGTTGTCATTTGGTAGATGGGTTGAGTTGAGAGATGTAGGCAGCTCTTAACGAGGTCTTGAGAGCCAATGAGGGTGAAATGAGGTGAGAATGGAGCAGCGCTTGAATTCAAGAGCGGGGGAAGTGGGAGATCCCCGGGAAAAACTGCCAACCAGTGGCAAGATTTCCACTTGCAAAAATCTGGAAGTGACCAAGCCATGGATTTAACGAAATACATCCTTGGTGGGAGCCAAGCAGTCTAATCGCTCAGCCACTGTGGCCCCCTGGAAGATTTCCTCAACCCTACTACCCTCCACTGCAGGTATAGAGGGACATTGAGGGGTGAGCAACGCGACGCACTGGAGTACAGATACTCTCAGCTCTCCCTTCCAACGACCTGTCTGACCACGGTCTTGACTCCTTTGGTAATGGAAACAAGTGCACCACTGTACTTAGAACTCCCTCTCTTTGAACATTTAAAAAGAGGGGACACCAATGGCTGGTGAATGCATCTAGTCCACCTCCAGTTAAGCCTGAAGATGTTGTGTCATGGGATGTATCGCATGTCTACAATATTTCTCAGCAATCAATAACAGATTTGAAAGTACGTCTGGGTGTTGTTAAGGTGAGAAGCATTGCCAACAGTGCCCATCAGAAAGTGTGCCTCAAGGTGCAACCAATCAGGTACCTGAACAGTGGCTACTGATGACTCACAGCCACACAAGTTTCATCTAGCAGTCAGTACCTGATGGGGTCTATGTAGATAACTAAAATGATCCAATAGTCTGCAGTAAAGTAAGCACTGGTTTACTGACTGATTTTTCCCCTCCCTGCCCTAGCTTGTGTTGCTAGTCAGGGATCACACTCCATACACTGCAAATGCCAACGAATGCCAAATGACTTCTGCAAATGGTCCTGCACACGGGATTAAGTAACGCTGGGAACGACACACACAGATGGAGACTATGCCAACCGACGGAGAACATAGTCCCATTACCACAGTGCTCCACATGGCATTGCCAAGCCCCATGCTGCAATCTCCCACGTGTTAGACGTCTGTCTCTTCTTTCCCAGTGACACTGTGCACAGTTGGGAGATGGGCCACACTGCTTACATAAGCAGGTACTCATGCTAGGGGTGGCACAACTGCTGGCAAGGAGGAAATGACCACCCACTAACAGGTTAAGCCTGTCGCACACGTAGCAAAATAAATGCACAAGGTTAAAGCATGTTCACATACTTGCCTCCTGGATATCGCCGTCATTGGTTCCGCTCATACCTTCTTACATGTCCAGCTCAAACAGGCCAGAATGTACTGACGGACGTCTCCCTCTCTCTGAGCACGTATGCATGCTTGTGTAATCAAACTAACAGCTCTCCACTCAAGTATAATCAGGATGTTGCAGAGGAAAAATTGGGTGGTCAATCCACCAGCTGACTACCAGCAAAACCTACTATCACATTGCTAACATACTATATCACCAGTAATCACCACTGTAACAAGAGCACTGCTAAAGTAATGCCTCCATCCCAACTACCCTGCACACGTCACCAAATTCCATCACATCTTGCTCATTTCACTCTGTGCTTCCATCGCAGCCTGCATTCATCTCAATCCTCTCAGATCCCCC